>OV884009.1:106116427-106564403 GCA_930367205.1 Acanthosoma haemorrhoidale | reverse complement strand
AAAGAATAAAAATACACATAATCATAAAATTACTTAATAATTAGTGAAAGAAAATGTATAGCAACATCACTCTTTCCAACTGAGCTCCATATTGAATAAAAGCTATACCATAAAAAGCAGACTGACTTTCAGAAAATTTAAACAAGACTATGGACTTCAGTGTCAACACATATGAGATATTGTAACAATATTTTCTAAGATTGCCTGCCTAAGGTGAGCTAAAGAAATTGGATATTGGCATGGCTCTTATTACATATGGGATAGCTCAGCGCTTGACTGGAAATCAGAACTCAGCCCTCATACAGTCTTTTTCCTTTGCTAATAATTATTAAAACAGTGAGATTACAGACCAAATCCAACTATTAATAAAATCACATATTTCAATCATACATAACTTTAATTTTAATAAATAAGAACTAAAACTGAAATGATAAACTATGGCTTACTAATTATTGGCTAATGAAAAAAGATAGTGACATGGCCAAGACTGGAACCTGGTGCTTCCTAATCTCTGGCCGGGCGCTCTTTAAAATTGAGCCACCCCCTGTTGAACCAACCGGTAGCCTAGTCAATATCTAATCTCTTTAGCTGGTCTCATGAAATCTCTGAAAAATTTCCACAGCAACAAACACTCTTTCAAAGGAGATTAATTATTATTACAACTATTACCTGATCTCCTCCATTGTTCAAGAGCAGTATGGTAGCAAAAAGTACAGACAAGAGCTGAACCATCTTCTCTTAACTGCTCAGCATTAGGAGCACTTTGGTGACGCAACAAAAATGGAAAGTATGGAGCATTACGACCCTGCAAGTAAGAAATTTTGGTGAATGATAACAGTAGGTCCATATTTATTATAATGTAGAAGAAAGGAAGGAGAAAAAAAGTATGTAACAGTAATATTTGGTATTACCTGGGGCTTACTATAGAGTACACGAGCAAGTGTGATGTCAGAATGAAGACCACACAAAAAACAATATATTGAGCTGCCTTCTTGCTGTGCAGGTGTTAGCACTGAAGAACCATTGCAGGAATTAGGAAGTTCATATCTAGACAAAATATATCTATTATGAATAATATGTGGATAAAAATTATAATAGAATAGTTGAGCTTAACATGTAATTAATTATTACCTAAAGCAGACACGTATTCAAATGTCCATAAATAAATTACTGCTAGTAATTCAGGGGTTATGTTTCAGAAAAATTCAGGAATCGAGCCTGTCAGCTTCACTCACTAATGCACACAACTACTAACCTAATTTTTGTTAACCTATCTATTTTCATTATAAGCACATTTTCAACTATCTTGTTTTTTCAAACATGTTCCCATGAATTTAACCATGTTTCTCTCTTTCTCAGATGTACAGTTCACTAATACCTCCCCCCCCCCCCAGTTAATTCTCGACTTCCTTCACCATCATTATACAGATAAGGCTAGAGATTCAACAGTGCCACTGAAAATTGCTTTTAACAGCTAAAACTACTTTGATTATGGACTAAAACTATAAAAATTTGTTCAAACAATAATCCATATAGGTAATTTATGGTTGGCTCCCAAAACGTTTTTAAAAATATATTTGAATTTCTTTTTTGTTGCCATACTTCATCATGTTAATGGTTCTCAACAGGTCCCATTAGATTTTTCAGGGGGATGGGCGATGGATCTCAAGGGAGGGGGCAATCTAAAACTAATAACATACAATTATTGATTTTGACATTCCCATTAATGTATTTAGTAAAAAGTGGTTCAGTGTCATAACTCAGTTAAATACTGAAGGACACACAAAGAGGTCCATTTGTTTGTGTTACCTGATTACCTCTAAAATCAAAATGTATCAGGGACCATTATTTTAAATGAGGTGGGGGGGGGGCTATAGCTGGACAGAGTACTTGAAAGTGGCCAATTGGCCAAAAAAGGGTGAGACTTAAATTAGGAAAAATTGGAATTTAAATGTTTAGCTTCTGAGCTGTGACTTGAGAAATAAGACCAATATGTTTTACATTTAATAATCTTTTACACATTTATACTATTATTTATATAAAGCTTTAGCTGTCATGCAACCCACATTGCTCGTTGCTCTCTAAAATTTTTCTCTATTCACTAGTTTTTATTCATTGATCTTTTTTTTTTCATTTTTAACCCTGAGATTTATTTTTGCTAATGATAACTGCCATGATGTGCAGTGATCAGTGTATTTCAGCCTTAAAGGTAAATTACATGTTTTTCTTTTAATAACCTGGACCATTTGAAGATTACGCGAGGCTGGGTGTTATCAAGAGAGAGGTAATCTCATCAACCCTGACATTAAAATTTACTGCTCCCATTCAAGGTCACACTATACTACTTTATAATGGTCGTCTGCCCATCTTGTTCGGTCGCCATCACATGTGACAATAAATCATCCCTAATGTGTACTTCCAGTATAGCAGCGTACCACGAGAGATGCACCATTAGAAGTACAGATATCAAGGAGGTAAAGGATGCCAGAAAGGGTTAACTTAAGGCGGTTTTGATATTATCAGTTGGTCTCAAGGATCGGTGAACAGGCTGCGGGAGGAGATCGGTGAGTTAAAAGCTACATTACCAAAGTAGGTGGAAATCTCCTTTGAGAATCTCAGCCGATTAAAGGCTCAGGAAGAGCAAGCTGAGACACAGAAGAGCCGCATTAAGACTCTTAACTGAAGTAATCTGGTGTTGTAAAAGGAGTTGAGGAACTCCGCAGGCTGTGTAGCCAGGCTAGATGTCGGTGTGACAATGCCTCCTAGTAATTTTTATAGGGCAGATAACCTAAACGTCTTTACCTGACATACAGACACCTAGTATATTACTACCTTGTATCTCAAAGATGAATCCCCTCCTCTAACCGACCTTTCCTTTTGTTACCCATCTCACCTGTGTCTCCAAATATCTTATTATTTTAGTTTCTAGTTTTTATTATATTCTGTCTATACTCAAATTATATCATATTACTTCCAACCACAGCATACTATGTACTAAGTCTTTTCATATTTAACTCTCTTCCTTCTTTATGACTATTTTAAGCTCCTCGCTTTCCTTTATATTTTTGTCTTAACTCTTTCTCCCGAGTAGTATCCTAATAGCATACCATGTTAACACCCAATCCTTCCCTACTCATTGTGGCAAATTCCATTAATTAATCATTGACGCAGCAAGGAGGTTTATCCCACCTTCCCAGGGCACCAGGAATCCTGAAGATTAATCCCTCTTTAAAACCCTTCACCTCACTCAGTCCCAAGTCCGCCTTCCCCAATCAAAATTTGTTTGCGAGCTTTTATCCTCAGCAACAGCCTTACATCAAATGGGACCTCATCTGCAATTATTTTCTTGTAAACTTAACACCTCTCCTGTTTCCAATATTTCTCCCAATGACCTCAATTCTCATTTTCTGTACATTCAAACAGCTTTATCACACACTTTTTTTTTTTGTCAGCTAGACATTCCCATTTTGTTCCTTCTTGTTATTCTTAGGTGACAATGTCCCAGAATAAAACTTGTTTTTTCATCTCATTTAAAAAAAAGTTAATTAAATTTAACAAATTTAGTAATAATAATAATATAATAAATAGAAATAATATAAGATATTTTTCAAGCTCGCAATACAGATCTTTATATTCTTCAACAGCATCCTCAATATAATCTTAAGCCGTGTAAGTAGATCATATATTGAGGTAAATGACCAAGATTTGGGATCAGAATAAAGGAGTGGGAATTATGTGGAAAGCAAATTAACTACTAATAACAAACCGTTTCCTGCTTCCTCTAACACCATATTCCTTTTCTAAAATTAACTTCTTTACTCTAAAATACAATATTCTTTAAAAATAAAAACTATTACTTGAAATCTTCTTCAACATAAACTTTACAAAAACTAAGCCAATTTCAAACAACTACTTACATACATTGTGATTAATGAAAACAAATTATAAAATATCCTCATGATAAAAGTAATGTTTTTTGTAGCAATGCATAGAATCCTTTTCTTGTATAATCTGTTACCTCCTAGACTCCAATGGTGCTCTCTCAGCTTCCATAGCATCCCACTGAACAGCCAAGTGCATGACACATCCCCTACAAACCAGCACCCTTCCGCAGCTATCTGACTGGGAACCTTCCAAGCCATTCTGCAAAACAAATAAACTCAACATTTAGAAATCTTAAGTTTAGTCCACAACCGGAATCAATGCTGTGTGTCTTTGTTGTGGGGCTGAATCAGCTAGCTCTGCTGCGATTCAGCCCCGCAACATGTCCTCGGAGTATAATGCGGGTCTACGTGATATACGATTTTGAGACCCATCGAAAGAGATTATCTGAAACAATGTTGCGTAACATTGCTAGTCTGGACTTATTCGGGGGGAAATTTGGCTCAGTCTGGTACGGCACAGTGTTATTGTCATCTGCCGTGTTTTATGCTGTAATTTATATTTGACAATATGTGGACGACTGAAGTTTCTATAAAACTAATTGAAGATCTTCCAATTATCTACTGCTTTTGGGATATCACACATATCCACTACAGAATTCGGGACTAACAAGAGGACAGCCCTGAACAGACACGGGACATCTAATTGGGGCAGCCCTGCAACAATGTTTGGTGTGGACTAAGCTTAAGATTGCACTGTGACAGTTGGCCACAGCAGTTAGGGTGAGGATAGAAAAGCTGTTGTAGCAGATACCAGGTGAGGATAATTAATGAGTCCTCCTTTTTTTATTTTTGTGTTGATCCAAAACAGCCGACTTTCAACTAAGAATTTAAATAAATATAATTAATTTGTCATTTTTTGATGTGCTATAGATCCCACTTATTTGAGCCATAGAAAAAATATACTGGTAAGGTCAGGGACTCAAACCCAGGACCTCCCCAATATCCAGTTGGGTGCTCTACAAAAAGAGCTAGTCCTGCATGATCTTCTTAGTATTAATTCTCTTTGGCCAACTTTTGCAATAACTGAAGGATTGCAACCACACACCCCTTAATTTAAGTTACTGAGAGATAGTTTGACATGATTTAAAAACAATGTACATTCAAAATATTTTATATTTTTATATAATGATAACATGTGCAAACAAGCTTTTAGTAACTTATAATATTAGTTGATCAAAGTATCAGTAGCCTCACTTTTTTTTTTTTTTTACTGATTGAATTACTTGTGCAAATTTAGTCTAAAAAACTAATAGTGAATAGTTTGACAAAAAATACTCCATTATAATTACACCATCTTATTCACTGTAGATAGGCTTATAAATAAATAAAAATAACTATAAGTAGCTCAAACAGACATAAAAAACCCAGCCTGAAAAAAATTAAATGGGCAACTTCTATTGCTGGTTCCAAAAACTATTATTTTTTGGATAAAATTGTTTTTGGGTTACGGTCTTCAATGTATCCCTAACGATGACAAAATAATCAGAACTTTAAAACTTAAATAGGTTTTAAGCAGGGACTTGATAAATTGTTAAGGTTTATCAGGGATACTTTAATGGTAAATTTATTTTTGCTACAGCCATTTTTTTTTTTATTTAAACTAAAAGCTAATTATTGTTAGCCCAGGAGAAAAATCTTAACAGGGACCTTCTGAAAGTCTGATCTGGTGCTCTGCCTGTGAACTATTCCTGCATAAATAACAAAAACTGCATTAATAATAAAAAACTAATTAGCACATTCTGAGGGATTGTGGAATATCCTTAAAAATTTCAGGTCAGTTGAATATTTTATAATAGGTATCACTTGGTATATACTAAAATGTAATACTATAAATAGTAAACTATAAATTTGCTAACAATAATGATATAAAAAATACTTGCCAGCCATGGGAAATGCATTGCATGGGAGTTTACACCCTCTGGTGCAGATGGTAACCATTGGGACTCATGGCGAACAGCCATGTTGCAACAGACAGGGCAGCGGAAGTTAGATCCAGATTGATTGCTCAATGTATCCTTCGATGTAGTCGATGAACTCTGTGAAATTGTATATTTCCTTATTTAGTAATAGAGTAATAATAATAAGCTATAACTTCCATCGCCAATACCACAAACTTCACCTTTCAATTTGACTGTTGAAAAATTTTAAATAATGTGATTAAGAGTGTATGTTATTTCTTTTTTTAAATAATAATGAAAAGTATACTTAGAGCTTGGCCCTATCCATAATGATACTACAATTCAAATTCACACAAAATTCTGAATTAACTAATTAATATATTAGGAACATATATTATAAAAGATGATACAGTGAGTTCATTTCTAGCCAAGAGTATATACCATCCACATGAGTAGCAACTACCACATATTTTCTCTTAACACTTTAATACAGATCTCATAACCACATGAAAGTTTCTCAAATCACATAATAACTTGTTATCAATGCTAACAAAGGTAACATGACAGTTATAATTAACAATGAAGATTACCTGGACAAAATAGATATTTTCAAAGATACATTCACTTATTAACTAAATCTAAAGATTTTACTTTACCACTCCAAACGTTCAACAAACACATCCTCAAATTACTTACTATATTTTATTTTATTTAATTAATTAAAAAAACACTTAAACTAAAACATTTAGATTATATTCTCTCTGATATCCCATAACACTTAATGCCCCCAAGCTGATGGCCTCCCTAAATTTACAAACCCAGCATTCCCTCTGCCCCAATACTTCAATTATCTAGTCTCTCTTAGCTCAGTAAACTTATCCTACCTACAATTCAGACCATCACATTTTAAAACTTATGAAAAAATTATTTCAAACTCATATTTTTCAAAGAGTCTGTTGCAATACCCCAACATTTCATTCTCTCATACTGTGATGTTAACTACCCTCTTCACAACTTTCTATACAAATGTAAAAACAGCGATTAATTTGATCTCCAACACTTGGGGCACTATCCAGCCTTCTCTTAACATCCCTACAAATTTGTTTTCTGCTGCTATTTTTAAGCCTTGTTGCAACTCAAGTTAGTTCAGTTTTAATCCAAGGTTCTTTAAACAAGTTGAAGACCATGGAATGGGAAACTGTTTAGCTCCAGACATACCTATCATTGACATGACTGACCTGGATACCACCCTCAAGAAATTTCCTCACCAGATTCTTTTTATCAAAAAGTACGTAGATGTTAGTGGTCCTAGACCCAAAATATCTCACATCCATTCTAAATACCATTCAATTCCTGTCATCCCCGCCTAAATTTTACTAAGTCTAAGCTAACAACCAACTACTCATTTTAGACCTTCTCCTAATAAGAAATAGTGATAGCAATATCATTAGTGTTTAGTATACTAAACCTATTTACACATAACATATTCTCAATTACTTGCCAAGGCAATATACAAATCATAAAACAGATACCACCTCAAACCTTATAGCCCACTTTAGTCTCTTTCCACAAAAAAAAACTTTTTATCAACATCTCATTCACCAACCAATACTCAATCCCTCTAATCAACTCTTATCTATTTATTTTACCACCCCCCATTCAACCTAAATTATGCCTTTTAACACCTCACATCAACATACTAATTGTTTCGATCTCTCACTTAAAACTAGCATATCTTTTACAACAAATTGGCCTGAAAACCAAAAAAATAAACAAACTATTTTCTATACTAAAGAACCTTCGTACATACTGTAAATTGCCGTGATTCTTATTATTCACGATTAAATATTCTTTTATTTATCAATAGGAAAGAAAGAAAAGACTTTATAAAAGATAACAGTTTATTTTAAAATTTAGTATGAGACATCTCAGGGTTCATAATGATCTTGGTACACATGTATTAAGTTATTCTTAAATGTTTCACAATTACAAATTAATATAAAAATAATAAATACCTAATAATATAAAAAGAATATTCTGCGCTGTTGGTTGTTGTAAAGGCTTTGTCTTCTCCTAAATTCTTATCTGCTGTTGTCTGTCAGGTTCTCATGTGGGTTGACCTCTCCTGACTGGCCATAACCGACCTCACAGCTGCTGACTCAGTCACACCCAGACCTCCGGGCTAAGAAGAAGGATCCAGACGTACCAGCTCCAGGAATAAGAAAGAGAGCTGAGTTTTTTTTTCTTCTTAACCCCTATTTATTTATTAAAAACTAAATATATACAAAATCATACATATTGAGCTAAAGTGGGCTCCTTGTACTGCAATGCTAACATGGATTTTAAGTAGTTCTTACAATTTAACAACAATTCGGATTATAGTTAAAAGAATGAACACAATGCAATAGGACCAGGTGATGGGCTCACCTTCAGATTACAGAGAGAGGGCCTAAAACTAACTTACTAACTAACTTAAGCCTGGTAAGTGCCCGCTTCGACTGTCTGCCGCCATTGATGAGGGAATGGAGGTGGGAACATCGTGTTGTACACATGGTTGGTTGATTAGGAATCATCACCAGGTTGAATTAAGAGTCAAAGGATTTGATATGCCTATGGTGAATGAACTCATCCACTGTAGATGAATCAAAAGTTTTGGTGCCGTTTTATGTCAGACCACTTTCATGAGTATGACGTTATTAAATTGTTGGAGCCACTTCGGTCAGATGACTAAATAGCGGTGCACCGTACAGTAGAGCTAGCCTGAGTAGGCCCTTGTGTATTATCAGCATGAAGATTGAGGAATATCAACAAGTGTGAGACCCAGTAAGACTTCAAATGTACTTATTTCAGTTTGTTTGTAAAATGGCCACAAAAACAGCAATAATGGTCTATTTTTATGCCCAAGTATACAATACTTTTGGTGGGAGAATTTTTCTGAGTTCCTACAGTGTAGGAAGTAGGCAGCGGTTTCTTTCCCTTCTGGAATGAGAATATCACACAGTCAGTCTTTTCGGTGTTCATTGTAATGTTGAGCTTCCCCAGTCTAACACTGATCTGGTTGCTAGCTGATTCGGCCTGTCGATGAGCTCTCTTGGCAGTCGTGCTGGTACTGTACACTGCAATGTCGTCTGCGAAAGCAGCAAATGTAGTATTCTTAAACTGGCCTCCAACAATTTCAGAGACGTTGAAAAGCACTGGGGTCAGCCCAGCTCCCTGAGGTACTCCACAGGTCAGAAGCACAGCTTCAGAGAGGCTATCACCTACCCACACCTGTAGCAATCGGTTGTTCAGGAAGCCAGCATCGTGCAGAACTGCTGCATGCAATGAGTGTCCCATGGGACAAGAGTCGAAAGCCTGCATGCAGGTTAACGAAATTGTTGCCTTGAGGCTTGAGCTTCTGGCTAGCTGCTGGATGTAGTTTAACAAGGGGATTTTCTGTGCTAAGACTGGCAAGGGAGCTTAGGATTTGATTCTCTCCTATAAGTACTCATCTGCCCCCACTAAAAAAATTGGATACTTCCTCGTGTCCTCAAAAATTCTGTACATCTGGTTTTAAGTACCAAGGGTCTTAATTAAGGCCTAGATCTTCCAATAGGCTTGGGGCTTTCCAGTGTGTCTGTTTTAATGCTCAAGGTACCTGACAGGGCAGGTCAAAACATTTTACGTTTTAACACATCTCAACACTGAATTTTTCTCTTTAATATTGGGAAAACTAAAAAATGCATTTATAAACAGATCAACCAATACTATTGAGATATACTAAATAACAGAATCGATAGTTCTGCGTTCGTGAAACATTGCCTTTTTTTAGCAATGATTCATCTAACACCTCCCTCCCCCACTCGGCCTCTTCAAATGCAGGCATTGTTTTATACAAGCCTTTTCACCCAAACCAGTTGCCTTTATTATCTTTCCTCTCTCTCTGCTTCTTGAGTTCTTTTAAATTGTTTTTAACAGTCGACACCAACCTCCTCATACAAGGTAAGTAAATCAAATTATGTCCACATCTATTAACACACTAATGCTGTATATCGGTTCTTTTATGTATTTTAAAATGATAACCATAAAAATTGTATGTTTATTCCACTCCTACCTTATTTACAACATAATTTTTGTTATTACATAAAACACCTTTTGTTACCATTTTCTGTATTGATCATCACATCTTTATCAAATTCTCACAGGGAGATATTGCTTAATTTATTTTTAAATATAATTTATGACCAACTAGCAGACTGTTGTTTTTATTATTACTAATCATGTTTAACACCTACATTCTTTTCATGTTATCAGGACCTGATCCAAATACAAATGCAAATACTATGTCAAAAAAATGTCTATTAACAAATTTGATGAAAGAGTTTGATTTTTTCAACGACCTAATCTGATCTAACAAACTATTCAACTCAATAATAGATTATGTATGATGCTCTCTCTCTCTATAGTTAAATGACTTATTACAAAAAATTATGTAAATAAAAAAAAACTTACTGGTTTAACAGTTGGTTTAGACATTTCATAGGGTCGGAAGCGGATGTCAGGAGATTTTGAAGCAGGGGAAGATTTTCTCTCTAATGCAGGCTTATGCGACTTGTTGTAACAGTTTGCACAAACCTTAACAAATGATCAAAATCAATGTCATACAAAACAACAAAATATTTCAATTGTCTTTCTACAACTGAAAATTTTTTCTTTATTGAAAAAGCACTTTCGACAGCTGTAAGCTGTCATGTTAACAAATAAATAAAACTATGTCTAAGTTTATAATATTAATAATGAAAGTGTCTCTAAAGCCCTTATATATTTAAGTGACTAATGCTCGTGAGGTCTCGTCGGATATAATGTTTACAAAGAGTGTGCTGTAGGCAGTTCTTAATCTTTTACAGGCCATAAACAAAGTAGGCACAACAGGAGATGTAAACAACCTGTCTGATAATGTATCACTCAAATTGTTCATAATAAATAATTCTCCAATGGAACTTAACAAAATATTGATAATGCAAATATAAAATATAAGAAATAAAAAAAAATAGGACTAATCTATTTATGAAATCATCAACAATTTCAACAGTAAACAAATATAAAATATAGTATGAAAGAATAATAATAAAAGAAAACTTAGTATGTAATAATCTAAACAAATAAACACTAAATCACATTGAAACAAAATTAACTATCTATAACTAAAATACTACATTAAAATATTAAATATTGTTAACATAGATATTGAGCTTTAACAAGTCAAATATCTACTACATATGGTACACATAATAATAACAACGATTACATTCTATGATAAATAATTTACAGAATTGCATATAACATAAAAAAGTTATAATTGGTAAAAAAATTGGAAGATGGAGAATAATTTAGTTTTTAATTATTGTTTTATTGTATTTAAAAATATATCAAGTATACAATAAATAATGGATAAATAAAAATATTGGAATATCTTTAAATTTATTTTGGCATTGTAGTCTTTAACTTGTTTAAAACATTGGAGAGAACAAAGTTAATAAAGTATGGGTTAACATTAGATAAAGCTCATCAATTCAAGTTGATAATTGTCAGTTGAAGATAAAAATAGTGACAGGCCATTACGCAGGGATTGCATAGAGGAAAGAACATCTGACTGGCAAACTTTAATGATAATGCTTTTTTTAGTCATAAATTCCATAAAAAGCAGGGATAAGTAATGATTATTAGTGTTTTTAAAAATATTACATTTGAACTGTTAATTTCATATTGGAAAAATAAAATTTTTATTTTCAATAGAAGTTATTGATTAAATTTTTTTTATACTTATCAAATATAAAGTATTTTCACAATTAGTATTTCCAAAATTTGTTAGGAAAAAGTTTTTAAAAAAATGTAAACTCCTTAATCCCTTTTGAAATATGTATTTGTCTGAACGATAACAAAATTTACCCTTACAGATACATACAAATAAAATAGATATTGTACATTCTAATTCAAGCAGGGGCCGCTGCCCTAACTAGTGCAGTGCATTCAGATATAAATCAAAAGTAAATGAGCTTTTATCATTTTAACGTATGAACTATATTAAGTTTATTATTGATATTTTTTTGTGCAATATCAGAAACAAAGTTGTTCCTATAAATGGTTAAAACTTTTTTATTGTTTTGAAAAAATCTAAAACTATTTGCATCCCTGATAAAAAGGGATATGTTTCACTGATGACCTATGAGGAAGGCTAGGATCTAGGTAAGGATAAATTTGTGAGCATGTGACAAGTACTAACCTGAGCATTGCCTTGTTGATAGAAGCCACCAGACTCAGTACCACAGATAGAGCAAGTGGATGCTTCGCTGACATGCTGGGGAGGTGCTACTCTCTTTCTGAGGACGTAGTTCCTCTCTGAGTGTGCGATCCCCTGGGCCTGGTAAGCCTAAGCAACACAATTAAATCATATAATATAAATGTTGTACCAACTTCTTCACCATGAATAAATAGAAGTTCCCCTCTTCTTGGCCTAGGGTGTAGCACCGCCACTGACCTGCCTATATAAGGCCGAGATTAGGGGCTTTTTCCCATATTCTCAGAACCCGGCACCTGAAGTGAACACTGCTCTCTCTACACTGACGCTTGCTGCTCTACTTGAGTAATGGCTTTCTTATTGAACTATCTCTGCATCTCTCTTTCCTAACCTTGCTGTTTTAGTCCGGCTTTGTCAGACCCCAAACCTTCCTAGTGGGATTCTCGGCCTTCCGTGTTGCTAAAACTAGTACCTCCTTGGAAGAGATCTCTTCCTTGCGGACGATAGTCACTGGGGCCCTATAAACTTTACCTAGTAGTGTCTCCCCCAGCGATCCATGGGGCCTCTCTCCGGTTCACATTCGCCTTTGGGATCCGGACAGTTTTCGCCTACCCTTAAATACTGAGTGTGAATTCATGGTCATTCCAAGACCGCATAAACTACCTATAATACCTACCCTGTCGGGGTACACCTTATAAGATCATATGGAGTCAAATCAATACGAATAAATTTGCCCGCCAACTAGGCCACCAGCAAAGGTCAAAGACCACAGGTCCACCCATTTTATTTATTTCTTGACGCTTAGCGGACAGCAGCCGGGTCGTAGAGACCCTAGCCCGCGGCGGGCGTCACCTTACCTTAACATTCCGACAGCTAACAATAATAAATGTCTGTTTATCCTGCGACTACTCCCCCCTTAACAATAACAAGTTGATCTAAAGACAACTAACCTTCCATTATTTGGGGAAAAATGGGTTCCATTAAAATAATGAATTTTTTATTTTTACAGAATAAAATTTTTCACATTAATTGTAAAATAAATAAAATAAAGGATGCAGGAAGTAAAGAAACCACATAAAAAAAGGGAGGAGGGTCCATGAGAATTTCATACTAACTTATTAAATGATTAATAAAAAAAAGCACTTGGTATTTTAGAACAAAAATACTTCATTATATCTGTTAAACCAGCTTTGCCACTGAAAATCGTATTTTAGTTTAATGTATTAAAGTTTTTTGCAAGGGAAAAACAAGCGAAAGCCAAATAAATAAATCAAAGGATTTTTCATTCATCATATTTCACTAAATAAAATTTAGAGCCTTCTTGTATTAAAATCGGCCAAGTCTCAAATCAATTCATCCTCCTCTGCTTCTTCATAATACAATTTTAGAAAATAGAATGATGGAATGGAAAAATATACTTAATAATTATAAGAGTGATAAGTAGTTAATATAGATGAAAAATAAATTAAAAATCAATGCATAATTTATTCTAAAATCAAACAAACAATTATAACACATTATGATCAACACAACAAATGTTAATTTTCTGAATGAGTAGAACAGTTTGTTCGGAAATCGACTTAAGTTGATGAAAGAGAGATGTTAGATTTTTGTTAAGCTATACCAGCCAATTTTCCAACAAACTCTTTTACTCATTTATATATTCACAGATGATGATGAAGATGAACTCACAGGGTAATTTAATGGGTTTTAAAATAAACAAATTTTATCTTCTATCAGGCTTCATTTGTTGTATAAGCCATAAACGCTTGTAACAGTTATACCACCACTCTCAAGTTCCCTTGAAAACTGAGAAGAAAGCAAAATGGAAATATCAAGGAAAATTTGATGTTGATGTTAAAAAATAAAAACAGAACAGTACTGAATGATTATAGATTGACTAATTTCTTAAGATTTAAGGCTGTTTAAAAATGACTGAGTAACTATGAGATATAAAATAATATGTTAAGAGAGTTAGATAAGAGCAGTAAGTGTAATTGTTTGACCTGCCACTGGTGCAACAGATGCTGGTGACAAACAGAGCAAGCTAGGACACGACCTGCAGAATCCATAGGTCTTGAGCGAGACGGGCGTGGATGAAGCATCAGTGATGGGAAAAATGGCTGATTAGGGAGCCTTGCTCCTGAAACATTTCATAAACCATAGATCACTTTACACCTATTAATGTTTTATAATTATCTCCAATATTTAATACTTTAGCTATTTACATTTTTTTTTAATTTGTTGGAAAGGTGATTTTCAGGGACTAAGATTGTTTACCAAATAAAACTAAGTATTTTTTGTCACAGCAAATGAACATTTAATAGGTTTTCAAAAAGAGAATATCTTGATATCATTTCTTCACTTTTTACTTCTTTTGAAAAATCCAATTTAATTTAATCCATAATTATTATAAAATAATTTTAGCGGGCAAAAAATAAAGTAAATTAGTGGTGATTTCTAATAAAGTTATCACAGAGAATTTTTTTTGTGATGAAACATTGATATTTATACTGATAAAATGAAAGAATTAAGAGAACAGCTACCAATATGAGTAAGAGAGCCACGACGATGTTCTTCCCCACAAACATAGCAGACCTGGGTATTAGAGTTCTTATCAGGCATCGACAAGTCCAGGATGTCTGTGCCGCTGCTACTGCTAACACTACCTAGAAGTTAAATTAATATGTGAGTAATGAAGAAAAAAGAGTAAGAATAAATAATGTGAAGTGATAAATGTACCAGGATTGGAGTGGCCACCATTGGGAGCTGACGATATTGAAGGACTCTGACGAAGGTCGAGAGCTGAATCATGTTTCTGGGAAAGGTTAGAATTGTGCATAGGAGGAGGCCCCACCTCTTCCAGACTAGATAATCCTGAATCCCTAGACAATTTAAAATAAAATATAATTAACAGAAATATTACATAATATTCAAATTTGTATTCCAGGTTCTGGAATGAAGCAGTTAATTTTCCAGGTGCAGGGTCATCATAGAGTACCTAGTTTTATTAGTAAGGGTCAACGACTTTTCCGGTTCTTTGTCTCCAAGGCCACAACCCATCAAACAAATATTTGTTTTAAAATAAAAATTAAATTTACCATAAAACTATCATTACACTAAACATTGTATGAAGTCATATTTTGTGATCAATTCAGAGAATTAACGAGAGCCACTAAAGAGAATAGATTGTTGGATGGTTGAGGCATAATATGTGATGGTGTGGAAGGGTGGAAGTCAGAAGGTACCATCTTCGAATCCCAGCCATTTGAGCTCCAGCAAAAATAGTCAGACCTTTCGAAGAGAATCTCAAAGTCTTTTACCCATAAGGCACTGGGTCAACATAAGCAGACACAACATAACAAAAAATTATCAAGATCTCACATGAAATTTATTGAGTTAACAAAAGAAATGAAATCTTAATAAAATATAAAAATAGATAATAAAAAAGTCAGAGCTCTGATAAAAAAAAATTGTCAAACATATACTAATTGACAAATAAATAAAACTAGTTCTGAGTTTAAATGATTAATAATGAGAAATATCTAATAATAATGAAAGAAGCTCTTAAGATCTTATCAATTTACTGACACTCGTGAGTGTCTTCTTTGATCTTTGAGTGGAGCAGTGCAACGTAGCAGACGGGCCAGCCGGCTTCAATGTGTAGTCACCCTATATTTGAAGGTACACATGTATTTCAGAAAGAAACAAATATCTATGCAAATATGTACAAATAAAACAAAATATGTTGGTACAAAGAACAAATAAAATTAAATGAAAAAAGTTTATGAAAAATAATGATTAATTGTTTTTTGTTTTATAGCTTTAAACCTTTTATCAAAAATGTATTCTTGCATAATTTTTGGCACCAATACATCATCATATGCAATATTGTTTTCTTCTGCCCATTCGTGCAGACATTGAGTTCATTGAATATGTCGCTGCTGATCACAGTTTGCAGAGTTGAAACATCCAAGTCATAATTGGCTTTGTTGTCATCTGTGGAACCTTTTATTCGCCAGAAAGGGATTGAAAATTGTCCTCGCTTGTGCTGTGAAGCCACCCTTCTATGTCGTTATTGTTTAGGGTAAAATCCACTCCACATTTGTTGGCAAAATCATTTAAAAATTTGGAAGACGATTGTAAAGTTGAGTTCGCGTAGTTTGCTTGGTCAGAATCATTGACCATACCTTCCGAGTTCAGAGCAGCAGGGTGTGATGACCAGAACTTTATCCAAGAACACTGGATGATGTCACTTTTTACTTCATTCCAGGTTGTGCGAGACAAAAAAAAAACTTTAATGTTAGTTTTTTTCAAAAAAGTAATGATCCCATCAGTGTTTGATTACATCGGAAAGGAAAGATTGTTGTAATTTATTTTTATTCGCTGGATTGCACTTTGATCCATGGACTGTTAGAGTGGTGTTGTCATGTTTGGAGGGATGTACAAAACTTAAATTTGGTACTCTTCGGAATGTAGGTCCTCTTCTTTAGGGTGCCCAGGAGCATTATCTAGAAAAAACAAAGCTATACCAGATACCAGGTAAGTTGTGGTCTTTTGAAAACTTTTTTACAGCCGGAATAATAATGAACAATTTGGTAAAAACATTTCAGGTAACCCATCCTTAGGTTTAGTTTATATATGTTACTGGTAAGTAACAGCTGTTTTTAAATGCTCTCGGATGCTTGGCTTTTCCTACAACCAGTAAGGGAAGTTTGTGTGTGCCAGAGGTATTCGCGAAAGGCATGAATATCAGTCTGTATTTTGACTTTTTCTGCATGAGCGCTTTCTCCTGAACAGTGCACAAAGGTCTTATTCAAATTGTACTCTTGCTCTGGAAGAAAACTTAAGCCTTGGTTTTTCAACTCAAATTTGTTTTGAAAAGGATACACGGCTGAAACTTCACTAGATAATTTTTCTCCTATTAGTTAAAAAACAACACCTGTTTCACCACACCATGTGATTACTGAAAGTGCAAACTAATCGACTGCCAGATTATCAAGATGGTACTGAATTTTAAATTAATACTAAATTATAAATTCAGTTTTGTGTGTTACTTCTTATGAGCTACTCCCTCAATACATTTGGGCCTTTATTCGCCATGTTACCAATTTTAACTATTTATTCGCCACATCAATCACTACAAAATATTTGAATACTGTAACTATATGATGCAAATAAGTGGCAATTATAGAAAGACCCAGCAGCACACAATTTAACAAAAGTGCCTGTTTTTAAATTGAGTTTAATTAGTTAAGAGTGACACTAATATCCAATACAGCAAGTGAGAAAATATCTACCATATATTTCTTATGTATTATGATATACTTGAATAATAGGAAAACTAAACATATTGTGTAGATAACATAGAAAAATGTAAATAAAATAAATATTATAAAAAACTTACATAAAAAAAGTGGGATAACAGAAAGATAATCCAGCAATAGATATGATGAGGTGAGCCTAGTTATCAGAGAATGACCTCAGAATGTGGATTGGTGATCCTGACCCTTACTCTAATCAAAGTTATGGGTCATATAACCCTATCAAAGACCTCATTATAATCTACACAAGATAGCGATATTATAAGAAATATTCCATCTTCTACAGATAAATAGTAATCCCCCATTGCACCCATATTTATTAACCGCAGTTTAGTTTATGCATGCTTTGTTCCAACAAAAATTGAAAAATTTACCTTATTTAATAACATGTTGCTTAAACTAGAAATGAATACAAATTTTATCTAAATCTACTATTAGTCATATATTGAATACTTGTAATGTTTAATACATATTAAAATGATGACATTTTATTGGCCCAAACTGTAATAAAATTATGATAATCCAATATATCAGCTTTTCATGAAGACTTTTTTGGTTAAGGATTTCCGCTTGACAGTGAAAATCCTTCACCAAAAGATTATTGAACCTACAATGCTTGTTCATCACAAAATGTGAAACACCATCCTAGCAAAAATCCCTCAATTATTAATTATGACAATACAGTAAACATCCAGAAAAAAATTGATTCAATAAACATTACAATATATATTTAAAAAAAAAACACCAGTAAACTACAAAGAAATCAGATTCACATAAGACTCATTTTATGCTAAAAAGATGATAATACACCCAACAATACATCAATATCATAAAGATGAACATGTTAATAATAAAAATAGAAGATGATCATCTGAAGGCGGTAGATGCAAAAGAGTTTTATAGAAACACCAGGACACTTAACACAGACTTCAACCAGGAAAAAGGAAAGGACAGCATTATTCTCAACACCCTAAAACAGCAGATGAACAGATGGGAACACTTCAGCTTCAGGGAGGTCCATCAAATGTTCATCCACCAATAAATGAGACATAACACTGCACTAACTAAGATGGCCTAAAGCTGTTTGACATAAAGAGCTTTGGCTTGCACACCAAGGGCTTGTCAGAGTAAATATCCAAAAACGGAAGTGGGATTGGATCTGCCACAAATTGAGGAAGAAGGCCAGAACTGTGGAAAAAAAGGACCTCAACTTGAGCCCACATGTGGAAAGAAGAAGACGCCGACACTAACCACCTGGAATAGATCAGTCACTACAAAGTGGTAAGTTGAAGCTCGTTAGTTGATGCCAACTAATGTTTTGCTCCACTGGCAGATCCAAGAAATAAGTCAATTCAAGTAAGTCATAGTTCAATAATCCCCTGCAAAGAGAAGCAGAAAAGCTTGTTAGAACTGTGACCGATAGACTTTTACATTTTAAGTAGTTATAGCCAATGTAAATTAGCGATAGTATAAATTAAGTTGTAGAAATAAGTTAATTAAATAGTTAGTGGGTAAGTATAAATGAATGGAACAATAGTAAAAGGAATGTGCTAACGAGGCAAGACTGGCTGTCGCCTTGAGGGGGAAGACTTGGGTTCCCACGAACGGCAGTGCAGTTGAGTCGATTGTGGCGACGAGTACAGGGACTGTTTTGTGAATTTTGAACAGCCAAAAGAGAGAGACGAGATGTGGTACCCAGGTTGGTGGAACTAATTTTAGATTAATCCTACTCATATCGAATGGGAGAAAAATTAGAGCATCACGATTCTGGGAAAAGGGGACAGACAGTCTTGCTAGTTTTGTTATTAGCACATTCCTTGTAAATGTGTGTAATATTATTACATTTGGGAAAAGAAATATTAATTATCTATTAAAGTAATTATTTAATCCGAATTAATTTATCTGTCTTCCCCTAGATATGTCAATTCCATGTAATATTTCAGGTTCCCCTTTCCTTAAGTAATGCCCTCTCCTGGCATTAATATTTTCCCGAATTCCTGTAAACATTTAGGAGGAGGAGGAGAGAGAAAGTCGGGGGTTTACAAGTGGTGTCAGGTGTGGGGTGGATTGCAAGAAAATCCACTAATCCGGGAACCGGTCCGAGCCTGTGGGAAAGGGGGCGGCGCTCCATGGTCCGTAAAAGTGCTGACGCTAATACAACTGGGTTTCCGGCGTAAAACCCTGTTTTCTGGGCGAACGGTGGGTCCTAGAGCCAAAATAACGAAATTTTGATGTCAACACCATGTCCTGGACTAAGGTGAATTAAAATTTATTAATTTAATAAAAAAAAAAGAAAATTTTTTTTTTATAAAGCCCTATTAAAATGTCGGTTGAAAGTAACCTCCGACAGAGGATAGAAGAACTAGAGAAGGCTAACCTGGCTTTTGCCCAGTCGGAAGAAAAGTTGAAAAATGAACTCGAAGCTAGCCGGACAGAGATAAAGGAAGGAGGGACACCTAAGCCACCAAGGAAGGATTTGTCCTTGCAGGGTCTGATCAAGACGTGGGGAGGGGAGGCGAGTGCCAGGCCGGTTGACGAATTCCTAGAGTATGTGGAGGAAGTAGCAGCTTGTGGAGCTTGGGAGGACGTTGACCGAGTTCGGATTTGTAGGCTCAAGTTGCAGGGCCCGGCAGCCGCCTTTGTCAGAGGAAATGAGGAATTAAAGGGTATTGTCAGCTTTAAGAAGTTTGCAGACGCACTGCGAGAAAGGTTTGGAGATCCACATACTTTTGAATATTATGGAAGAATTTTGCAGGAGACAAGTCAACAGCCAAAAGAGAGGATCCAAGAATTTTCGGACAGATGCATTTCCTTGGGGGGAAAAATGACCAGGTCCGATCTATCTGGGAATGAAGCAAAGTGGTGGGCGCGGGAAGTAGAGAGAGAAGTGCTAGAAGCGTTCATGAGGGGACTCTCGGGTGAGGTGGGAAAACAGGTGTTGTTCGGACGCCCAGATACACTGAAGAATGCAGTGAGATTGGCGTTAGATGTAGAACAAGCCTTGCAAGAGCATCAACGGGGAAAGAACGTATATGTGTTGGAAGAGGCAGGGGGCAGGTCCAGCCCCTGCCATGAGCAGCAACGAGAGAGTGAGAGAAATAGGTATAGAAGCTCAGTGGATCCTATCGCCAGAAACGAGGACCAGGCCTCGGCACGGGGAGCTGGAGCGGTGTTTAGCTTAAAGGAACAGATTGAAGACGCTTGTATCAGCGCGATTCAAAAGGCGCTTCCCTCGAGACTAGGGAAATCCGATTCTTAGCGTTGTTATCGGTGTGGAGAGTTAGGACATTACGCAAGGGGATGCATAATGCCACCACCGGCTAAAGGAGTAAGCAATAACCCGGCCCCCAGAGAAAGGGTAACTTGCTACAGGTGTGGACGGCAAGGGCATATAGCGAACCAGTGCAGATCCAAGCAGCTGCCCACCGAAAAGAAATTGAACCCCGTGCAGGGGCCCCCAAATGCTTAAGGCCCGACGGTCACCCCCCGTCTGGGCCGGAGAAACCCAAGCCTGTGGATGAGAAATGGCTTACAGGGGTGGGAGCCGGAGTAGGTAAACTGATAAAAATGGAAATACTAATTGGGGGATATCTCCACCACATGATAGTAGACACGGGGGCCGAAGTGACGCTAATTCGCACGGCGCTTCCGGGAGTTAAATTAAGGCCCGCCAGTGTCCGAGCTAGAGGAGTCACAGGACAGGCTCGGCGTATTTTGGGGGTACAAGATTTGATGTGTCAAGTAGACGGCCTGGAAGTGAAACATCAGGTGTTGATAATCAGCGTGAACTTGCCAGGAGACGGAATCATAGGTTTGGATTTGCTAGAAAAGCTAGGAGCCAAACTGGATATTCGTAACCGGGAGGTGATAGTGACGCCGCCTGACGCTGGCCTGAGTTTTGAGAAGCAACAAGTCAACGTACATCCCCTTCACCAGTTGGGAGTGGCAATAAATGCCTTAGAAGCGAAAGGGAGAAGCACAAGGGAAACGACGCAGGAGGAGCCAATTCAAAAGGATGGATCATCGTCCGACCTAATCCATGCCCAAGAATGAAAGCACCAACAGAAGAGGAAAAAGAGGGCCAAACGCGAAAACCAGCAGGCCGCGAACAAAGAAATAGAGACCCCGGGATCCCGCGAACAACCCGACAAGCAAGTGAGACCAAGGGGCTAGAAATTACCAGCCCTGCTCGAATCACAATCCCTTCGTGTAGTGAGAAATTCATTAGAGCAACGATCCACCAGAGAGAGAAGGCAGTGGTGGTTGTCGAGCCGGTACAATTGAAACAAGGTAGCTTAAGAGTAGGGCGAAGTATTGGGCTTGTAGAACACGGGGAGGTTTGGATCCAACTTATGAACTCGGGGCCGGTAGATACCTACCTCGATAAAGGGCAATTATTGGGAATAGGCGCGGAATGGCATACGGAGGAAAGAAATGAAAGGGACGTTCGGATACACCGAGTAGAGGGTAGCGAGAATGCTCTGGAAAAGGGGGATCAACTATGGAATGTAGACCACCTCGGTGAGTCGGATAAGGGTGTAGTCGAATCGTTGCTAGAAGAGTTTCAAGATCTATTCGAAGAACCGGGAAAGGAAGGCTGCTCTACTGGGGTGAAGCATAGAATACCAACAGGGGAAGCTCCCCCGGTGATCAAGCGCCCGTATCGAGTGCCCTTCAACCAACGAGCGGTAGTAGAGGAACACTTAGAAGATATGTTAGGCAGGGAGTGATAGCTCCTTCCGACAGTGCTTGGGCAGCACCTGTCGTGTTGGTACCAAAACGAAGTGAAGACGGAAGGACCCAGTATAGATTCTGCACTGACTTCCGGGGGCTGAATGCAGTAACGCAGGTGGATGCTTACCCCCTACCATTGATTCAGGAAACATTAGAGATGTTGGGACAGAGTAGGCTTTTCACAACATTAGACCTTGCCAGTGGCTACCACCAAATACCGGTGGCCGAGGAAGATCGACCGAAAACTGCATTCACCACCCTAGGGGGTCACTACGAGTACCATAAAATGCCGTTCGGGCTTGCTGGGGCCCCAGCCACATTCCAGCGAACTATGGACCAGGTACTGATGGGAGTTAAGGGGACTGACTGCTATGTTTATTTAGATGACATTATCATCTTCAGTGGTGATATGGATGAGCACTGCACTCGATTAAGAAGGGTGTTGGAGCGACTGTGGGGTGCTAATCTGAAGTTGAAAGGACCAAAATGTAAGTTTGTGGTCAGGCAGGTAAAATACCTTGGCCACTTGGTAACCAGTGAAGGGGTGAAACCTGACCCAGAAAAGATCACGGCGGTAACAGAATTTCCAAAACCCGGTTCGGCTCGGGAAGTGAGAGGCTTCCTGGGTCTCGCTGGATATTACCGGAGGTTCGTACCTCAGTTCGCCGAAATTGCCAAGCCCCTCACCCAGCTGACAGGGAAGGGAATGTCATTTCACTGGGGGAAAGAACAAGACGAGGCGTTTACCGCTTTACAGGAGATATTGTGTTCTGACCGAGTGCTGATTTATCCTGATTTCCGTGGCCCTTTCATTCTGGCGACCGATGCCTCTGGAATGGCAGTAGGGGCCGTCCTCTCACAACTCCGAAACGGACAAGAAAGGCCTATCGCCTTTGCCAGTCGACAGCTACACCCAGCGGAACAAAATTATTCGGCTACCGAAAGAGAGCTACTTTCGGTAGTCTGGGCAACCAAGCATCTTAGGTGCTATCTGTTGGGTCGAAAGTTTACACTTGTCACTGACCACGCTGCACTTAAATGGATGCTGTCCCTAAGAGACCCGTCCTCACGCTTGATGAGGTGGACTCTCAGACTCGAGGAATTCGAGTATCAGGTCGTCCACAAACCAGGGAAGAAGCATACCAACGCGGACTCCCTGAGTAGGGCCGTAGTGGGTATAATGACGTTCGACGAAGGAGCCCAACGGGTTCTTTGGAAAAGAGGGCAGGAACAGGACGAAGAATGCCAGAGATGGGTCTAAAATAACCCACGAGGGTTACGGACGGGGGCGGATGGTATAATACACTACGGAATAAGTGATGACCCAAATCAATGGAAAATTTTGGTTCCACTAGATCGCCGGCAACAGATCATGGAGGAACACCATAGTCGGCCATGGGCGGGACATCCGGGAAGAGAACGTACCCATGAATGGATAAAGAATAAGTACTATTGGCCCTCGATGGGGAAAGATATAGAAGAGTTCGTTAAGGGATGCCACCCGTGTGCTCAGAGAAAGACCCCCCTGGGTTAACAGCTCCTCTAGAGGCCCCCTTCTTTCCCAAGGCGCCATTCGAAATGGTTTCCCTGGATATCGTGGGGCCGTTCCCAAAGAGTAGCCGCGGGAATAAATATTTGTTAACTTTTATAGACCACTTTAGCCGATACACTGAAGCTGAACCTATAAGAGAACAGACGGCGGACGAGACCGCTCGGGTTTTTGTCGAGCGTATAATCACCAGACATGGGACTCCAAAGAAACTACTGACTGATCAAGGCAGGAATTTCGTGTCGGCGTTGTTCAAATCCGTGTGCAAGGGCTTAGGCATACAAAAACTCCAAACCACCCCCTACCATCCCCAGAGTAATGGAATGCTGGAACGCTTTCATCGTACACTGGGAGATTCCATGGCTCACTTTGCCAGAAAAGATGGGCGAGATTGGGACCGGTGGGTCCCCTTTTCACTAATGGCTTATCGCTCCATACCACATTCTGCCACGGGATTTTCGCCGAACTTCCTGTTATATGGCAGAGAGCTCCGCACTCCGGAAGGGGAATGGATAGAGCCTGTGGAAGCGTTGGAAAACGCCTTAACACAAGATGAAGCTGCAAGGATTAGGGTTCGTGTAGAACAGGCCTACGAAGAAGCCCGTGAAAGGATTAAGAAAACTTGGGCTCACAGAACCGTGGCAGTAACCAAGATAGGAGATCCCGAACTTTCACCGGGGGCGACGCGGTAAACTTACATGTACCCGCGGTAAAATCAGGAAATTTAAAAAAATTTCATTGCCCTTGGACGGGACCATGGATAATAGTCAAGAAATGCAGTGCGGTAACCTATGCAATCAGAAATGAAACCGGCAGGACCCAGGTAGTACACGTGAACCGCTTGAAACCGGCTTTTAACAGTAGTCTCGAAACGGAGTATCCAAAGGAGCAACAGTCTGAATCGGAAGATGACGATGACGAAGTAAGGGATAAGGAAAGAGACCAAGAGGACTTCTGGCCGATCCCCCTAACCGACTCTGACGAGGAGGAAGAGCCCCATCCTAGAGAAAGGGCCATTGGGAACGATTCTCTATTGGCCACCAGCTCGCCAAGGAGGGATGTAGTGGCTCCAATCTGGTGGCCTGAGGGCGAAGCGGAGGGGCGACCGAGTATTATCCGTACGGAGGAAGATGTTTCATCGAGCGAAAAGGAGCCCTCCCGCCCGGTTACCCCGTTGGTGAACCCATCGGAGGTCTCGGGAGAGACCTCGGTGGAAGATGACAGTACCAACTATCGAGACCCGACTTGTGAGGCGGATAGTACAGAGGCACCGATGTTGCCGCGCAGTCCCTACTTATTGAGAAATAATCGCCGAGTAACTTACCCTGAGGTATGTGGCCGCGGGCCAAACGGTAGCGGAATTTTCGCAAATCATTAATCGGAATCTCTCTCTCTCTCCACCCTCTTCTCCCTCAAAGGAACCATTGCGCGGGGCCATTTAAGTCATACCCTTTTTCCTCTAAGGAATATTAATCACTGTTGCTCATTCTCTTCCATCCGACTTGAGTTTGATTGATTTAAACAGGAGTCTCTCCCAAGCAACACCTTTAGTCGTTCCTTTGAAAGTATGACACCCTGTGGAGGACTCGCTGGACATCGCCGGTCTAGCCGTGGAGCATCTGGCACCCATTCAATTCCCCCGGACCACTGAACGTTGAGGGCGGCCATCGACAGCACCCACGCGAGTGACCGGGAGGGAGAAACAAAGAGTGAGGGTGTCAGTGCGTGTCACGAGAAAGAAAAGTGTTGACCTAGGGTCAACACTTTTGGAAAACGGGGAGTGTTGTGACCGATAGACTTTTACATTTTAAGTAGTTATAGCCAATGTAAATTAGCGATAGTATAAATTAAGTTGTAGAAATAAGTTAATTAAATAGTTAGTGGGTAAGTATAAATGAATGGAACAATAGTAAAAGGAATGTGCTAACGAGGCAAGACTGGCTGTCGCCTTGAGGGGGAAGACTTGGGTTCCCACGAACGGCAGTGCAGTTGAGTCGATTGTGGCGACGAGTACAGGGACTGTTTTGTGAATTTTGGACAGCCAAAAGAGAGAGACGAGATGTGGTACCCAGGTTGGTGGAACTAATTTTAGATTAATCCTACTCATATCGAATGGGAGAAAAATTAGAGCATCACGATTCTGGGAAAAGGGGACAGACAGTCTTGCTAGTTTTGTTATTAGCACATTCCTTGTAAATGTGTGTAATATTATTACATTTGGGAAAAGAAATATTAATTATCTATTAAAGTAATTATTTAATCCGAATTAATTTATCTGTCTTCCCCTAGATATGTCAATTCCATGTAATATTTCAGGTTCCCCTTTCCTTAAGTAATGCCCTCTCCTGGCATTAATATTTTCCCAAATTCCTGTAAACATTTAGGAGGAGGAGGAGGAGAGAGAAAGTCGGGGGTTTACAGAACCATTATCAAGTAATTATTTAAAAGTATATAAAAAAAACTTTAACTATTGCAGGGCACCATACAAAGATTAATGACTTGATTTGTATGGGATTGCCATTATGTTTTCTCAGGTCTAGAAAAAGGTTGGTGGGAAGAGATAAATGGTAATGTAACATAGAAGTTAAAAAAAACTTAATGTCATTTTGAAATGAGGCATTGCTGCAGAATCAAATTTTAATAAGGTAAAACGTAGAAAATTGTACAAAACAATGCACTTAGAGCCATTACAGGTGCAATTAAGTAAACCACAATAACAACGTTAAAATCAGTGGTTGCTATTCAACCATTGACTAATCGAAGGGACCAGACCATATTACCAAAATAGGTTAAGCTCAATTCCCTCAACGAACATCTAACAAACAATATAATTAAAGAGCCACAAAGAGAGCATCGGGTGCACTAATTATGTTAAAGTTGCGAGTAAAGATTGTGTTGTAGGTAATGATAGTGATGATGCCATGAATTTGTATGATTTTCACTGATACCATTAGCCGACACTTATGATATTAAGTCAAAATTAAATTAAATTTGTGTATTAAAGATTAAATTAAAACCAGGAAAGAAACAACATAATGCCATGATCTAATCGATGTGACAAAAATAATTTCTATGAACTTTCTCTCTCCCTTACAAATTCGATTAACTTGTGCATTTACAATACGAAACACATTTTCCTTTCAGTATTTTATCCACCTCGTTCCTGATAACATCATATAAAATGTCGCTAAAATCATTTTCAATAAAAGAAAATAATGAATGATTGATTTATATTGAGTCAATAAGATTTTGCTGCTTTACGATCGATATTAAAAACAAGAAGTGTATTTGTTTCGGCCCATGAAGAAACCAGCTGTAAAAAAAAAAAGGATCCGAAAACATGAAAAGCTGAGAACCATTCTAAAAAATTGGTTTATCCAGGAACTCTAACATCCCGCGAAGTGGCACAATTTTGCAAGAAAGGGACCGGCAAGTGGCAAGCTCCTTGGGGATCACAGACTATACCACTTCAACTGGGTGGCTTGATAGTTTTAAGAACAGTTACTTTTTAATTGTAATTTGTTTTATAAACAAATTTGTAGTAAGTCAAATTCAGTGAATACTGATTTAACAACAGACTGGAAGAATACAATTTTGACCCTTACCTCTGGCTACAAACCCTCAAAAATTTAAAACGCAAATAAGTTTTGGTTGTTTTTTAAACTGATGCCTGATAAATATTTGATTTTAAAACACAAAAAATACCATGGGGGGAAATTAAGCAAGTAACGATTAGCGAGACCATCAAACGAGAGGGAAAATAGAGAAGATGAAAATAATCGATGTTTTGGATACATTAGATATTCGTACATTTTTGTGTGTTTTATGGAAGTAGAAGACAAAACATTCAAAAATATCAAATAGAAAATGCTTTTTTAAAAAAAGCTTAGTTTGTGTTAAACAAAAAAGAATAGATGAATATTCTAAACTGGGCCCATCTTACAAACAAGTAATATAATGTATTGAACTAATTTTAATTATTTAATTTGTTTGTACATTATTGCATGGATATATTCTTTATACATATGTCCTGCTTATATTTTTTTTACTTCTACATTTGTCTATCTATTTATGTACTATGCATGGACATACTACATTTTGAAATGAATATTTTCTGTTTTAAGCTGTTTTATTTTTTCCTGGTAATTACACTTTCCCGGCTATAGTGCTTGTTTTCTTTAATCCCTAGAAGAGCGTTATAATGAAGTTTTACTGTATTTGAAGGAGCTAATTAATCAATTTTTAATTGATTTTATTACTTACATATACAAGAAAATAGGTATACTATAACCTCGATTATCTAGGTACTAGATCATTGTGTTTTTTTTTAATCAAAGTGTTTTTAAAGATTGGTTTTTTAAGAAATTTGCCCCGTATGTCCCTGAATGTCAGTGCGAAAACGGACTTACTAGTAAGGCTGTTCTTTTCCTGGACAGTGCACCATCTCACCCATCTGAATCCATTTTAAAAACAGATGACGGGCAAGTTTTGTTCTCTATCTACCACCTAATTTAACTTTGTTAATGTAGCCCATGTATCATGATGTGACAGCCAGTTTAAAAAAAAAGTGATGGTAATGATTTGGAGTGTCATGGCGAGAGGAGGAGACAACTGATGGCCACTGAAGTAGCAGCTAACTTGGAGAGGAAGCAGGTCTGTATACAAGATACAAGCTGTAGCAAAATACTGAAGAATGTTTTGGCCTTGATGATGACTAAGTGAAGTTTCAAGGAAGAACTTACCTAGCTAAGTAGTATCCTTTGCTGCCAGAAAAATAGGTGTGGTAAATAGCCTCTACTCCCTCAGCTTTCCTAACCATTTATTACCACTTCCCCATAGGAATAATAAAATTCATTTCAGCACCCATATCTTAAAATATCCCTTAATTTTAGTTAGCTTCAAGTTATAATAGTCCTTGAGTTAGTTCATAAGCAATAGTTTAAAATTCATTTTGTTTAATAAATTATGGAAAATTATTTAAATACTGATGTTCAAAATCAAGATGGCGTGGACCAGTTTATTTTTTAAATTAATTTGGTTCAATTAATTAATTAATTTGGTTTTTCTTTTAATTAATTATTAATACAGTGGAATTCCCTTATAAAGATCTTCAAGGGACCTAGGGATTCAGATCGTTATATCTGAACACTGTTGTATCCGGATTAAAAAGAAAATTAATCAGAACATTGCTATAACTGGATTATTGTTGTATCCGACATCATTATATACGAATGAATTTAATGCAGATGAGTTACAAAATCAATCAAAGGCATCGTACCTGGAACTAAGGACGTATCCGGAATATGATTATATAACGCATCACTATTGAAAGCAAATTACACTGTAATTGTATTCATGTTTATTTTATTTCCAGTAAATTACTTATAGGCAAGGTAAATGTTCAACACATCATACTCTACCTTTTTGATCAGATAAATTATAAATAATAATGTTTAATAACAAAATTATAAGATAAATTATGCAGTGTTAAGCACACCTAATTACACCACAATCTCAGCATTACAAAAATAATAATAAGCGCAGTACATCTAATTATATACATATAGTAACCCAACTACCATAGACAACAAGTGATTACTGAATACCTAATACATTGAAACTTCCAGATGTAAATAAATTGAGATGCAAGTTAACACAAAAAAATTACATTCAAAACAAATGAATAATTAATCATTAAAAACTAATTTCCTGTATATTTTTTAAATGAATCTTGAATAAATAATATTGATATTGTGAAAATATTAAATTAAACATTGTTTACGGGCATAGCAAATCAGTAAATAATAACAAAAATAATGAACAGATAAGTCAGGCTGTTGCCGCCCTGAGGAACTATTGGGCTGTAGTTGTAATCCTTTAAGGTTTTAGTTGGTGGTTGCGGACTATGTGCCAGTTGGGAGCATCAGTAAGAGCTTGGAGATAAAAAGCTTTAGTTGGTGCCTGGGACATTGTGATGGTCAGTTGACGGATTATTTACTGGGTAAAGAGTCAGCGTTAGTAATGTATAGAAGCAGAAATTAAGTGGGCAATAAGAAAGTAAGTTAACATAGTTACAATATAGAAGATATAAAATAAAATAAGTCAAGGTGGCCACCGCAAATGAATTTCTTAATCCATGAGGTACCAAAGCCAGAAGACATTTAATAAAAAACATAACTATTTACAATTCTTTATTTATTAATAGAAACTTCAATAATTCACTTTATACTCAAATTTTCAACAGGAAGGTACGAAACCCCTGAGAATCAAAGCTTCAAACTATTAAATAAATTTATTTTTGACAAACGTACATCATTTCTTATTTATTTTATTTTTAAATCTCATTTTAATTAAAATTAAAAACGTGCAAAAGTAGAAATATTTCAATCAATAGTACTTCCCTCCATTCAACAGTATTGTCCAATAAGATAATTTAAGGTTTATGTTTAAGTGTTCAGAACATAGTTTAGATATTTATTTTTGTACAGCTAACTAAATAATATGGGGAATTACCCACAATACAAATTAAATAAATTTAATTATAGTTTGATAATATACTGAATGAATTATCTACCTGAATGGTTGATGCTGATGGTCAAGGGAAAGGAAGTTGGCAGCATACTCCCCTTGGGCAGCAAGTTCTGCTCCAGTGTATGGCCCATTATCCACCCTCTTAAGCCAGTAAAGGCGCCGTGAATGTGAAGTTCCTTCTCTTTGGTAGCGATCCCATTGCTAACAGTAAATAAACAAATAATTTTCAGTAACAATTTTAAAAAAAAATATAAATGTATGTGTTTCACGGTGAGTTGTTGGTATGACTAGATAATTGTATACTTAAAATTGTAAAGGAGATCCTGTAAGGCAGCCTAACCAAAACGGCTCGATATTATAATTAATTTTAATTAAAAGATGTTTTATCAAAGCAGAGATGCCCTTTATTAACTATTTAAGAGAAAGGTAACAAAACAACTAATCCCAGATACCTGAGGATTAATCTGAATTCATACAACAGCCTACGGGATTTCCCTAAGGGTCTGTATTTTTTGGCCTATTACCTTGCCTCCCTAAAAACCTCTACTTTTCGTTGCCGGACTGCTCCATCCACATGCCAGATCAAGGACTTGCAAAGAATGCTTGAGCCTGCCCGACTTCACACGAGCAAGACTTATAAATGACTAGCAGGGGTTCAGGGTACTCCACAACTGGACAGTCCAGTGGGCTAAGTCCAAGCACTTTCATTAAGACCTTTCCCTTGCTCCTGATTTCAAATACAAATGGCAACTGCTTCTAAAACTCTCCCTCAGCAACTACTCTGGAGCTCTGTCATCAGGTAATCTCAGTTTCCCCCTGATGAACTGAATTCATATTTTGTATCTGCTACCTCAACTATTTCACCTCTCCATCATCCTACTTTTCTAGCGAGCCCTCATTTAATGGTGATGATTTTTATTTCAAATACATTTCTCTAACAGACCTTATAACCTCTGTAATGAGAGCATAGACTAATGCCACTGGTCCTGACAGAATTTCCTGATAAGTTAATAAAACTATGCCTTACAGTTATCCGACCTGGTTTTCTCCACATATACAATTTTTTCCCTTCAAAATGCAGTCTTCCCAGTTTCTTGGAAGAAAGCTTTAGGCCAACCCTTAAAAATAAAATCCTAGCTGACATAACCAAAAGACTTATCGCCAAATCTTCATCTTTTCTAATCTCTCCAAACGTATTTAAAAACTAGTCTAATCCCAAATCTCCTATTTCCTGGAAGAGTCCAAACTTCTATATCCTTATCCAACATGGTTTAGGTCCTGGCTACTCTATACAATCTGCACTAGCTAGTATAATATCGACATTCATGCTGCTATCAATCAACAAAAATTAACACTAATTCTCCTAGATTTCTCCAAAGCATTTGATACCATAAACCACTCTATATATACTAGTTTGAAAATGATTAATTAAATATTGTATTTCTATACTTTATTCTTTGCATTTTTATTTGTATTTAATGTTTGCTATACATGTCCAGATTTTAGGCTGGCACCTGCCTTGGTTTTTACTTTATTTTACTCTGTAATGTAAAATTGCCTTTTGCTTGCCAGAAATGAATTTGTTTTTGCGAACCGATGACTGATTGTTGACAGTAGATGTAGTGAAGAACCGTTATAAATAACTGTAAGTGTAAGAAACTGTTATAAATAACAGTGTGTTATGACACACCTGGTATGTGTTCAGAAGGTTTCAGTTTGAAAGTATGCTTACAGTTTTCGATACCTGTGTCTCGTGTCTTATGTAAATAAATTATATTGTGTTATTCAATTAAATATGAAAATGTGTCTCAATATTTGTGACAAGTTGGCGACGAGGATGAAAGTGCAAAACATTAGGAAAATTGAGTGCCTCTAACAGTGAACAGTCACCTTTGATATCGATTTTTTTTTTTTTTTTTTTTTTTTTTAACAAATCGTTATATGCCTGATTTAAACAAGCAAATCAAGTCACAATGAATTCAGTACAGTTTGAGAAGTTGATGTTTTGTCATCTGCTCTGGGAAGTCAACAAACCACACCAGCATTACCACTAATACCATTTGAAAACTATGACCCCAAAACTGAACAGTTTTCGTCATACATGGAGCGTTTTGACAACTATTGTGAACTCAAAAACGTCACTGATGATACAAAAAAGGTTCAACTTTTGCGTTCATCGATTGGGAAAGAACAATTTAACAACTTAGCTGCTTTTCTGGGACCAGATGATTTTATCAAGGAAATCGACATCATAACCTTGAAGTGCCATTTCAAAAAATTCTGGCTCCATCAGTCTCAACCGTTGTCTCACAGCACTACTTCCTCAGCATCACTCAGCAGCCACATCAATCAATTTCGGATTTCGTCGCATCCCTGAAGGAAAAGTTGAAGGACTGTGATTTTTACACAGCCTGTCCCAGTGCCACCCATAAAAAGAGGTTCTCAATAGCTCAAATATTCCTTCGTGCTCAATTCATCAGAGGCCTGAAGGACAATTGGATACGCGAACAGATCCTTCAAGATCCAACCCTCACTCTCAACAATAATCCGTAATCGTTTGAAGTGGATTCAGGTGCACGTTTCTCCTTGCTCTCAGAAACTGCTTTCAAGAAACTTGAACTCAACGTACCGCTGCAACCGACTCCAGTCTCTTTCCGCTCTTACTCAGATAACCTCATCAAGCCTAAAGGTAAAGCTAGTGAGTCACCAGAAATGTTGATTGATCAGGAGGTCAATGTGCTGTATGCTGAAACACTGCTCCAGATCTCCAGTTTTGCTATCACTGCCGACACAGTCGCCAAGGAAACTGTGAAAGACCCAAAGTTGCAAGCATTACTGCAGGAGCTCAAGACCAGCCGCAAGGATAGCTCGTAGACTGTCTCTGGCAACATGTTATTCCATTCCGATCGAGCAGTAATCCTAAAGTGTCTGCAAATGCCAATTCTCCAAGAGCTTCATGCATCGCATTTGGGAATAACTAAGATGAAGCAACTTGTCAGGAGATACGTTTACTGGGAAGGATTGGACAAGGACATAGAACGTCTTGTGAAGAGCTGTAAACCCTGTGCCAAAGTCCGCAGAAAGCGCCAATTCATCACTAGGATCAGCTTGATGAGAATTGGGAGAGAGTGCACATCGACTATGCAGGGCCTTGTGATGGCCATTTCTTTTTGATGTGTGTGGACGCAAAGTCGAAGTGGGCAGGAGTTCGCATGATCCGCGATGCTCCGTCCTCGTTTTCAACAACAACTCTGCTTGAAGGCATATTTTTGGTACCGAGGTTACCCCTCGGTGATGGTTTCAGACAACGCTGCCATCTTCAAAAGTGAAGAGTTCCAGCTGTATTGCAAAGAGCGTGGGATATTTCAAAAGTTTAGCGCGCCAAATCATCCAGCCACGAATGGTCTAGCAGAACGCAGCATCCAGACATTGAAAAGAAGGCTCAACATTATGCTCCGCTGTGTTCTAAGCTGCGGAACATAATGTTCCGCTACAGGCCAACACCCTTAGCCTCAGGTCTATCTCCTTCGGAACTGTACCTAAAGAGAAGGATCCGTACTCGTCTCGATGCTCTGATACCCAACAGCAAACCTCTGGCTCCAACTGTGCCTACTGCATTGCGGGTTCGTAGTCTTCAAGTGGGGGAGAGAGTGCAGGTGAAGATTCACTTAGGAAACCAAGACGTTTGGCAGTTTGGCACCATCAGGAGGAACTCGGCCAGTACCATTATATTGTCGAGTTGGACACAGGTCGCACCCTGAAACGCCATATTAATCAGCTGGTCGCCACCTTGGTTCCGAAGAAAGAAGTCTCCTTTACTCCTTTGGTTCCACAGCACAGAATGGGGGTGCCATTCAAAACTGAAACTACAAGCTTGCCACTAGACCACTAATCGCCACCAACACCTCCTTCACCACAGGTGAGTAGTCCAGGTACACAGCTCAACTTGCCTAGTCCATCCCATCCAAAGCCATCACCTGTTCAGCCTGGTCCGTCTGTGCCATCGCCTAGGCCTACCAGGAGAGGAAAAGGTATCTCGAGGACTATGTCTCCTAAGTGTGTTTGTAATAAGTGGGGGAGATTGTAGTGAAGAACCGTTATAAATAACTGTAAGTGTAAGAAACTGTTATAAATAACAGTGTGTTACGACACACCTGGCATGTGTTCAGAAGGTTTCAGTTTGAGAGTATGCGTACAGTTTTCGATACCTATGTCTCGTGTCTTATGTAAATAAATTATATTGCGTTATTCAATTAAATATGAAAATGTGTCTCAATATTTGGCCCCTTGTCACAACATTAGATACTGCTTAAAATTAACTAAATGATTCAAAACGTTGCATAAATATAAAACTTTATGAGAAGGATATTTAGCATAATTCTATTATTGATTAAATTTTAGCTATTAGGAACGTTGTATTCTTCAAAAACTTAACACACCCCATTGCGTTGAGCAAGGCTACTTAAATTAAATTCAGAGAAATTTATAGCACTCATAATAGGTTTATGTCCCCCTCCTCGAAGCCTTAAATGATATAACTCACTTCACTATTGATTCCAGTCTTATAAAGTTTTTCTCTTTGGTTAAAAGCTTAGGTTTGATCCTCGATCAAACCCTATCCTGGAAAGATTAGACAATCCCAAGTTTTTTTATGACAATACAAATTTGATTGTATCTCCTTGACATTCTTAGTAGACGAAGTCCCAGAATAAACAGAAGTTTCATTTCAGAAACGTCCTGATTAATAATATGTAATGTGTGCCAAGGCTTAACTTAAGTTAACTATAATTAAAAAAAAGTCATTAAAATTTTTTTCAAAACCCTTGATTCTGTGATGCTTTTTTTAATTAATAACTCGAATTTTTCTTATATCTAAACTATTGCATATGTATGCATACTTAGATTTTCATTACTTTTTTCCTAGGTCTTAATGAATTCCACTGTACCTTAATAATTTCATATTGATTGAAGCATTTATCTCTCCCTTCTTGCTAACCACTCCAATAGCAAAGATTTCTAATTTGTAATTAAAAATAGAGTTAATTATATTTTAATTTAAATCCAGGGTTGAAAGTGACTTTGTGTTATTATAACTACAGGATCTATTTACAAACCATCAACCAAGGAAAAACCTCTGTCAGGTAAGAGAGGTTACAAACAAAGGATACCTTAAACGAAGGGGAAGTTAATTGACATTCAAGATGTTGTATCGAAAGAGGGTAGACCAGTTCAAAAGATAGCTGAGGACTTGGAAGAAGCGTGAGTCCATAAGCAAGCCCATTTAACAATAACCAGCCACCACCACTAAAGGATTTTGAAGGAATTCAAATTAATTACTATTGAAATTAGTAAAAATCAACTAATAATTGAAAAGACATTTCAAAGCACGCAGAGTAGAGATCATAAACCATAATAATTCATTAACTAAAATAAGAATTATGTACAGTTCGAAAGTGGTATTATGTTTGGTCAATATTTAATAAAAATAGAACATTATGCTTTTTTGAAAAAAATATTGTTTCGAGAATATGCCCATTTATTATTTAAATGTATAATAATGAAATATTATCATGATATTTGCCTGGTTTAAAAGTGTGGAGCAAAGAGCACAGACATTGACAGAGTGACCTCTAGGACCCCTATAGTTGGCAGGAGGCTCGTGAGAGTCTAAGAATGGGAAGTAAGCTTCCCCTGGGGCTCTAGGGCTTATCCTCAGTGAGTATTCCTGCGTGTGTCCAGATCCACCGCATGCAAAGCAGACTAGTCCTTCTCCGCGGAACATACCACTGTGCTAAACAAATTTCAAACATGATAAGACCAATAAATATCTATTTTATGATGAGTTAAAATAAAAATCATTAATAATTATCACATAAAGAAAAAGAAAAATTGCTACGAGTTGTAGAATGTGTAATCACATTTTTATATAATTATTAGTCAAATAAAAAAGATATTGACATGGCAGGGATCTCCTAATCTCCAACCAGGCACTCGACCAACTAAGCCCAGCTCTTTGTAGCTGATCTCATATAACCTCTGACAATGCTTTTACTTGGTTAATAATTAAAAAAACCAGTAGGATTACATAAAATAACCAATAATTATTGATATAAAGTCGGTAAAGGTAAAATACTTAAACATTTGTTATCTAAAAAGCAAATACTTCTTGGTAACTTAATAGATTCCTTTGAATGACTGTTACTATGATATTTGATTTTTTACTGGTTACATGAGATCAGCTAAAGAAATTAGAACTTGACTAGGTTAGGGTGTCCAGGAATGACTCAATTGGATGATTACCTGGCAGAGATCAGGAGGTCTTCAAGTCGAATCCCAGCCCTGTCAATATCTTTTTTCTTTAAATAATAATTATTAAAATGGATGATAGGGCTTGGCTTGTTTGGTCATCAACACCTGTTGGAAAAATAAAAACATAACAAGTCCCACTGTAGCAACTCTTGAGTACAAATGTATCTTGTCAGTGATCTAGCTTGTTTCTATAAGTTTTTATTAAATTAAGACATCTTCTGTTTTTTTTTTGTTTTTTTTAGTGTTCATTCCCAATTAAACTTATGGTATCATAAATAACGTATACAGTGCCCCTTGCAGAAGGTCCACGTATATCATAGATGTATCCACTCAACGTATATCAATTGATAATCAAGCCACGAAAAGGAAAAGAGGAGTCAATGCAATATAATATAACATTGAAGTTGAAAACATTTAAGAGGTTTTCTCAGAATGAAGATCTCAGGAAGAAATTGGCTAACCAATATCCCCCCATAATAATAAGTAGGTTATACATAAACTTTAGAGAAATAATTACTAAAATGAAACACAAATTGAATGAATGAATATCAAGCACTTTGGGGATAAAACCACATTTTATGTTAACAATGCCAACGATTTCTCCCTTAACAGTGAATTGAAATGAACTGACGTTAAATCTCGTTTTTTCACTCATATACCCCAAAACACAGGATAAACCCAAAGGCAGCACTTAAAGGTATACCCACTGAGCTCCCCATAGAAGATATCACCACCAATCTACTTTGAGGTCAGGGAATTAACACAATTTATCAAATGAAGAAAATAAATCAGTTATTGTTGTCCAATAAAACTTGCGTTGTTCATTGTAATTCTAGAGAATAAAGATCAGCTTTCTAACCTAAAACATATCAATTACTGCAGTCGTCATAAAATAGGAGAAATATAAGTGATAGAAAACCTTAATGCACTGTTATATTTACTAGGAGTTTAACCATATTAAGCGTGGAACTGCTACAAAAAACCAAAATGTTTGAAATTCTCAAAAAGATCGTCTTAACATCTCAAGTCAATGGCTTCACACCCAAGTGGTGCAACTGCTCTGAAGAACATTTTACCAACTGACGCAATGCACTAAATACAGAAGGAACCTAGAGCTTTAGCTGAGTAAGAAAAGAAAACAACCTTAAAAGCCATACCGGAGAAACTGAGCATGAATTCCCAACTCGACCAATAACAAAATCACAATGTACAAACAATAATAAATACAATGAACCATTCATGTCTGACTGTTTTAAAGAAATAAAAAATATTTTCACCTTATTCAACAGTAGGTAAACTCATACAAATTAAAAAAAAAAATTATCACAGTTAAAAATATTGAAGACAGAACATAAAAATATTTATTTTAATAGGATTTCTTTATTTTTTATATTAATAAACATTGTATAAGTTAGTAGACGTATTTTTATATTCTGAATATATATAATATATATATATATATATATATATATATATATATATATATATATATATATATATATAATATATTATATTATATAATAATACAATAACTTCTTTATTGTGCTAAAATTACAATCTGCCTTATTAGACAATAAGTAATTGAGATAAATGATCTCATTCATACCATATTTACAATTCACTCGCTCATTCATACAATATTTACAAACAGCCCAGAGGCCTCCCCAATCAACATGGTTATCACCTCCCTCGCATGAGAAAGAGGAAGCGGAGTCTTGGGAAGTCCCTCGCTCCTCCATCAGCCACATCACCGGATACGAGCCAGTGGAGGCTGACGAAGAGCGCAAGAGCCACATACGCTCAGGACATGATTGGAGAAACTGGATATTGCCAGAACTCCCACTGTCACGCATTTATAACATGTCACGAGGCCACTGCCGTTTCAGTCTTCAAGGAGGATTATAAGGGATGAGTAGTGCATTGCAATGATTGTGCTGCGGGATTAGGGTGGTTGGATAGGTTACTATGGAGTTTCATGAACTTGGAAGGGATGAGTTCAAGAATGTAGGGTATATTAAGATCATTATGAAGGGTTTTGTTGCTGACATAATAAGGTGCATTTACTATTATTCTCAGGACATTTGATTGAAAGGATTGGATCCGCTTGATGTTCAACTTTTTTGCTGTCCCCCATAACTCTATTCCGTTTGTCCAGATTGGCCTAATTATAATTTTGTAGACTAGTAATTTATTTTCTATTGATAGGTAGAATGTCCTTTGAAGTAGTCTGTACTTGTCCAAAGCATCTGTTTAGTTCCTATCTATTTAGCCTCATATGTGGGTACCAGGTCAGCTGTTTGTCGAGATGAAAGCCTAAGCACCGTATAATCTCGGATGCAGGGAGAGGAATGGAGTTAAAATAAACTAGTGGACAAGACTTGCGACAGAGGGTAAAGGTAATGTGGGAACACTTTGCTTCATTAATTTTGATCCACCATTAGTTGCACCAATACTCAATCTCATTAAGGTGTTTTTGAAGGTTATGGGATGCTATATCGAGGTCTGGGAGGGATGACAAGACTGCAGTGTCACCTGCAAATGTGGCCAAAAAGGTATTGGGGGTAGAGGGGATATCAGCGGTGTATAGGTTATTGAGGATGGAACCCAGGACACTGCCCTGTGAAACTCCTGCTTTTATGGGATAGTAGTTAAAATATTCTAAGCCACAGCGGACTTGGAAGAAGCGGTTTGAAAGGTAGGACTCTATGATTAGGAAAAAGGTCTGTGGTAAATATCTTTTGAGCTTGTAGAGTAAACCTGCGTGCCAAACCCTGTCAAAAGCTTGAGCTATGTCCAGAAAGGCAGCAGTGCATTACTGTTTGGTTTCAAGGGCTGAGGAGATGTGATGAACAACGCGAAGGCCTTGTTGAGCAGTGAAATGTTGTTGACAGAAACCAAACTGGGGTGTAGAAAAAAGGTTTTTGGATTCAATAATTGAACAAGTGGAAGTAGACTTTTTAAAAGGAGTTTTTCAAATATTTTTGAGAGAGTAGGGAGTAGGCTAATTGGATGGTAAGATGGGTAAGGGTGGTTTACCGGGTTTGGCGAATAGGACAATAATGGAATGTTTCCAGAGGAGATGAAAGTGCTTCGCTCGGATAATGCAATTATAAATGTAGGTTAGGAAGATTATGACTTTAGGAGGAAGTTGTTTGAGAATTTGAGGAGTAAGGAGATCATATCCAGGGGATTTTCGGTTAGGTAAGTTTTTCAGAAGGTATTTGACCTCAGAGGGGTTAACGGCTTTTGGTTAAAGTGAGAGAGGTATAGGTGAAGAGAGGAAATCTTCAACAGTTGTGCTGTGAGTATGGTTTTGATGAGAAAGGTGAGGTGTGAAAGTATGGGTAAGATGCTGAGATAATTCCTTCGACCTATCCCCATCCGAAGCTGCCCAGGACCCATCATCATGACGGAGTGGGTGTAAAACAGGATGATACTTTAGGATTTTTTTAGTTACATTCCACAGGGAGTTATCCCTGGTAGACAGAAAGGAGAGGTGGGAATTGAAGGAATCGGAACGGAAGGATGCCAATTGCCGCTTTACCAATCTGCTGTACTGATTGTACGAGCGGCGATCAGCAGGATGTCAGGATCTTTTCCACACTGTTCTGGAGCGGCGTTTCGATTGGAAAAGGCATATGAGATGCTGAGGTAAACGAGTATGATTGTGAATTTTTGGATGACGGTGGGGCGACAATACCTTCCAAGCCAACCTCTGGATCAGAATAGTGAAAGAATGCACTGCATTGTCTAGGTCTTGGGATGTTTTCAAGGACACTTTGAGGTCTACGGAATCTATAAGAAGCTGGCGGACCCTAATAAATGTAGGAGGAGGGAGTTTGTGAATTGGTCTCAAGGAAATGGTTAATAATAAAGGGCTATGATCGGAGTAGAGGTCATCGAGGCAGGTGAGTGAGTAGTTTAGTGTTCCTTAACTATTGTAGAAGAAGAAGTCAACCAAAGATTTCGGTTGGGATCTGATGGCCAATAGGTGGCTGTGTCAGGAGAGATAGTGGAGAAATGTTTGCATATGAGTGCAAACAGCAAAGCACGTCCTCGTGTATTTGTGGATCTTGACCCCCAGCCCCCAGTGTTGGTGCTTCGCATTAAAGTCCCCACTCGCAAGGAAACGATGTCTGATGGAGTCTAGAAAAGAGATGAATTGGGAATCGGAAATGGATTTATTGGGAGGGCTGTACACTGATGCTAGAGTAAGGGGGAAAATGAAGGTGCTGATTGACACTGCAGTGAACTGAAGGAAATCATGTGCTACCAAATGAACTACTATGTGATGGGAAATGAAGTTATGGGCAATGACAGCGTACCTACCTGCATGGGCTCTTCCATCTGGGTGATCAGTTCGATAAGTCTGGTACTGCCGAACAGTAAATGGTTGTTTACTCAAAAGTCTTGTTTTAATAATGAGAGCTACATCGATGTTCTTGTCGTGGAGTAGTGCTGTCAGTTCTTTAGTGTGGGTGCGAACACCATTCACATTCCAAAGGAGAATGGATAAAGAGTCGGAAGGATGCACTTATAGATTTTGTTTAACGGGAATAAGGTAGGAAACAAGATTTGTAAGAAGGGAAATGAGAGGGGTAATTAGGGTTCTGAACCCTGTAAGGAATGAGGTTAAAAGGCTGGTGAGATCCGAAGAACTTGTAGGTGGAGGAATATGCGAGATTTGTGGTAATAATATAAAGACGGTATGGAGTTTGTGGGTTGATGGGATGAACGGAATGCTGAGGAAGATGAACTGGTGGACAGGGAGTGGGCGGTGTCTGTGACTGCTCTCTGTTGTGAACGGCATCGCCAAAAGAGAATTCTGAATAGATAAAAACCTCTAATTGTGTTAATAAGATATAATTACTTACAAACTTCGTTTCAGCTAATTTCAACTGAAATAACCACATTGATAACAATTAGAACTCAAACAGACTAATAATTCACACTTCATGAAACAAATTTTCACGGGATTCATTTTCTCGTAAACTAAAGTCGTACTGACCTTTATGTATAGCAAAACAATACATAAACAAAGTAGCTATGTCTATTTATTTTCTTTCTGTACTAATATTATGTTCCAGCTTATCCAATAACATTTTTAATCATAGAACTAACGTTAATGGGGATTGTTGAGAAAATTAGACGTATGATGTGGAATGCCTAAATGATCCGAGGTAACAATGTGGAATTTAACTTATTTATATGACATAACCCCGCACGAAATTTCAGAACCAGGAAAAATTATAGTAATCAAAAATATTAGTAGAAAAACGGTCTTAGCAAAAAGGGTTCTTAACAAAATCCTTGAATATAAAAAGATAAAGCTCCCACTCTACCATGACAATGGGTCTTTGGCTGCGTCCAATAGAGAAAAAGCACACGAATTTGGAAGCCATATCTTTAACACATTTAAACCTCGCCCTGACACTGAAAATCTATATCTCCCATTCAAGAATTCCTTTCTATGCCAATTCCTCTATTCCTCCCACCTAAAGCAATCCACCCCTCCAAGGTCAAACACTATTAAGTTGACCTTAAGATGATAGTTGGCTAAATAACTATTTACCAAGAAACAAATCTCCTGGATATGACCTTCTGACTACACAAATCCTCCACCAACTACCACACAAAGCTATAGTATTTCTCACATATATCTTATCTTCAACTGTATTCTTTGAGCCACACCCTTTCCTCTTCTTTGGACGTTTTCTATTATAAGATTATTCCACAAGCCCGGGAAACCACCAAATAGCCCTTCATCCTATCGGCCTATTAGTCTTCTCCTGATTCTCTCCAAAATTGTTGAGATCCTTAATTATTGTCTCCTTCCCATTTAGGACACCCACAATCTTCTACCGGCACATTAGTTTGGCTTCCACTTCCAACATTCTAAAGTGCATTAGATTTCAACTAGTCGACCATATTTCTTCAGCCTTAAAGAGCAAGCACTTCTGCACTGGCACATTTCTTGATGTGGCTCAGGCATTTGACTGGGTTAGAGATCCTGTATTACTCTATTTGCTGAAATCTATCCTCCCACCCACAAACATATTTTCTTCTTCTTCGCTCTGATCTAACCACTACTTCCAAGTCCAATGTGGCTCTAAATACTCAAACCACTTTCCAGTTGAAGCTGGACTTCCCCAAGGTAGTGTTCTTGGCCCTCTTCTCTACACTATTTATAACAATAACATTCCTACCACTACGTACTCTTTTCTTGCCATTTTTGCTGATGACAAAGCTGTTGTTTCATCCTATCATGCCCCTGACGTGGCATCTCATAACCTACAAATTTACTTCTACGAAATTGACCATTGGTGCAACCGATGGAGAATATAAGTCAACAAAGAAAACCATGTACCAACATTACATTTAACATACCTGAGACAACAGGTAACCCAAGAAGAAGAAAGAATGTTGAAAATCTGACTTGTATCGGATGCCCCCAAGATAGCTTTCTGAAGTTTTGGTGCTTTATTATCAACTGAACTTCTTCACCAGTTCAATTCTGAAAAACTCTCAAGTTAATACAGGTATCAAGTAAGAATAGTATGTATCAATTGGGAAGGTTCGAACCTTTTCCTGATCATAGTCCCTTATTGGAATCCTTCGCATACAGGTCTAATGTATAGGAAGAGTGAGGCCTTTGCTAATAAAAACATACATATTGGACATACTGCTCTTGGTTTGTTAACCTGTAGACAATGTATCAATCTTCACTGAAAATAGTTGCCCCATCCATTTATTAGGTGTAATAATCAGTGCTGCCCTAAATGTCATGAGGAGTCTGAGACCTTCCATAATTAAGGATGTGAGGATTATAGCCCACTATGCATGGTACCGAATTCGGGGCTCTGATAGCCTTCACGGAGATAAAATAAACTTCATTAAGTGGAAAATAATATTCAACTACTCTAAAGGTTTCCCTTAACCAACTTGTATGTTACCTTTACAGCAAATAGTGAAGCGATGGTGCCCTGACTAGACTGGAAAATACAAATGCATACACACCAAGCTGGCAGCATCAGAATTTTACAAGTGGTTCAGAATTTATTTTAGGGTTAATCAAATTATACATTAGTAAGTAACTGGTGGGCCTCTTCTTCTTATAACCAAAATGTACAATAATTCTATATTAATTTAATTAGGATTGTTTGGTTTACATAAATAATATGTCTGCCTCTTGTCCTAGGTGTGGATGCATGACCAGATCAGCATGCAAACATTGGCTCTTAATCATCTAAATTGTTATTAATAGAAATTTATGATGTCTCTCTGTTTCGTTAAAACCTGGCAAAACCATGGATTGCATTCCCAGTGGGATCCATCATAACAATCTGCTTACTGATCCTTATTTTTATATAGTGTCAGTAACAGTTAATATTATTAGGACTTATATATAAATTTAATTTTTTTACTTGAGACCTATATATACCTAAATAGGCTTTTCTGTGAGTTTTTGTTGACAAACTGCGGTATCTGATTCCAATGAAACTTATAAATTTAAGATTTCTCATGATTATTTTTTAATTAAAGTACTCATTGTGTATATTTAAATAAATTCAGTAACTATTAGTAATAACTAAATGTAATCAAATGCATGCATTTTAGCCGTATTTTGTTAATTTTTATTTAGAACTGTGGTAAAAATGGATGCACTCCTATGTATGTTTATGTATTCACTGACTCACGGTACAAACACCATTCTATAGCAAAAAAATAGAAAAGAAAATGAAGAAGTGATCTTGTTAACCTCAATTTTCAATTAAGTTTATGTTATACAGGGGTTACTGGCCATTCAGCACAAGCTGAAAACAGACTTGGCAATTATTTATGTGAGTGGGTACAATTCATGACAGCAGTTTTCAGAAAAGTTCATTGTTGTGTCAACTACTTCACCACGAATAAATAAAAGTTACCCTCTTCTCGGACCAGAAAACACCCACCCGCCTACCTTTCCTTCAAATATCTCTCTCTCTCTCTCTCTCTCTCTCTCTCTCTCTCTCTCTCTCTCTCTCTCTCTCTCTCTCTCTCTCTCTCTCTCTCTCTCTCTCTCTCTCTCTCTCTCTCTCTCTCTCTCTCTCTCTCTCTCTCTCTCTCTCTCTCTCTCCACCTCTCTCCGTCGTCAGAAATCCCGCATAGTTGTCCAACTAGGCCTCCTCATGACAACTCAGCATACATTAATTGCCAAGCAATAAGGAAAACACTCAACTCAAGATAATAACAAGACCATAAGTTTGAAAAAAAAATACAGGGTCCTATCTGTCAATAGGTTGGGGGATAGAACTAAACAAAAACATGACTGATTTGTTTCACCACCTAATATAGTTCAGAATGAGTTTATGAAGATGAAAATGGTACATATTCTGTCAGAACACAACACCGGAAAGAGTACGCGGCCCATGAGGGAACTCCATTTGGGAGACGGTTCCTGTGGTAGGGGAAAAAATAAGAAATAAAAAGTATACGTCCCGTTCTTCGAAGCAACCTAAATAAATGATTATGATATTTCCTATAATGTATGTTTTCAGAATGTTCCGTCAAGTGACCAGTATCAATAAAGGAAAGCCACAAAAATGGAGATATCCTCTCCAGAATATCCTGTGAGAAGTGCTGTATTTGCAGCAATTCTAAACGCATATCATTAACATTAAAAAACTAATAACATAATTAAAAATAAAATAGAAAAATAATTTGTCAATATCAAGGGAAAGCACTCAAGATTAACTTGTCATAAATATTTGGTTATTTCTGAATAAGAAAACAATCTCGTACCACAAGACAATTGGTTGTATGAAATATTTAGTGGAAAGGGGCAACAGGAATCAACAAAATTAAATCTTGGAGAATCTGCTGTTAATAAAATATTGAAACAAAAGATCAAGAGAGCCAAGATATACACCTAAAAGTGTTCTTGTTTTCTTTTTGTTTTGTTTGTAACATACAATGTAAGGCATAATATTATCAGTTCCAATATTATTAATTTACCAATCACCAGAAGGTTTTTAATTATTTGTTCTTAACTCATGATTATCCGGGGTGGTTAAACCAGGATGTAACCTAACTGAGTATTAAAAAAAAAAGTCCAAAATACATAGCATCTGTGATGGAGGAAGAATGTGAGCTATCTGGAATCTGTCCGTTTTAACTCGGAACAAAAAACAGATGCCACTGCTTGAATATTTTAATAAAAAAATTAACAGTAAAAAATTTAAATATTAACTGTTTGGTATTTAAATAATTTTACTACTTGCTTTACATGAAAAAAATAAAACAAAAACTAAAATAATGTTTAAATAAGGAACTGTTATCTCTTTGTTTATTGACTTTACTTAATTAAATAGAAAAAAACACATGCAGCGTTAACTGTTTGGATTAATTGTGCTTTGGCTTTAACCCTGGTACCTGACCCTTATTATCACGAGTAATCCGGAGTAGGGTTTATATTATGAAGAAAAAAAAATTGGGTTTAATAAGTTATGAAATGATACCTAATCTCTTAACTTGTAGTACTAGTGAATCATAAAATACAATACAATGCTGATTTAGATATTTTATAATTCATGCGACACAAGAAATAGCTTAAAATTCTTGGGGCAACGGGTATATATCTAGAGCTCAGAAGTAATTTTATTTCAGAATCAAATTGAGCACTGTGTTTATAAAAAACAATGGTCTGGATAAATATAGCCTAACCAAAAAATTAAGCAGAGCTCCTTGGAAAGCCTAAACATGTTACAAATAAAATTGACACAGATATATTTGTATTGTTGCATAATAATGTCCTTAAAATTCAGTATTATTACTGAAAATACCTTTTAATCACAATCTTCAAATAAATACTTCAAGTCTTAAAATTTGGCGAATAGACTTCATATCTATGTCTAATTATTATATTTACTTAGCAAAATTAAATGAATGCAGTTGCACAAGCACGACTTATGCAACTGAACGTTGTAATCATCTAATCTCACACTTAATACTCTTCTAATGTGTATCAATCATAATTCAAACATAAATACTATTGTCACAAATACAATTACACAGCAGACACTGCGTTAATAGAAATAATCACATTAACCCTAAAAGTCTTTATTAACATATAATAATAAATAAAGTAGAATTAATCAACTATATTTTTTGGAAAGGTGCCTTGTTTTGGTTAAGACATGTAACTTTAACTGAGGTTATAATTAAGTCACCTATAAAACTATGTATGGTTATTACAAAAATGTATCAACAATTTAAACTTCACACATTATGATACATTTTAATTATTCTAAATTTGTTGAAAAATGTTTCAATAATAATCAAATATAAATACTTATTATTATACATTATGGAGTGTGGTATGGAAAATTACATTAATAATAATTGTTATTGTATATAATTAAGCTACTTTAACAATTATTAGCCAAAGAAAAGAGATAATTACACAGCCCCAGCTCTGATACTAAATATTTGAATGGCTAATAATTAATAAATAAATATGGTTATAAGAATAACACCAGCTATAATATTTAAAAAAAATATTAATATCATCAACTAGAAATGAAATAGTAATTCACATATAATTAGGAATAGAATGGAAGTCCCAGGACACTAAAGAAATTGATAGTAATGCAATATTAATAATAAAAAGGTAGAAGGGGTTAAATGGATGTCTTCTATACATAAGTAAATGTAAAACATTTAGTAAATTAATAAACAATGGATTGACAATTCAATATATATATATATATATATAATACTATAAATAAAAACTGGTGGTTGCCTTCTTTAGATCAACCCCAGTAGTTAATATAAAAACATAATTTTAGAAAATTGGATTGAAAGTAAACGAATCAGCTTAAATAAACATTTAAACAAGGTAAATGCTAATACAAAAAAACATGGTTAAACAGTCACATACATCACAAGAAAATACTAAGTGTAATTAATATCACAATCACTTATATCTTATCATCTGGCACAAGTTCAATTACAGCTGCAAACAATAAAAAAATTACACCCAAGAGAAAAAAAAGAAAACCTAGTAATGAAACCAAAATGATTATTAGACATCATGAAATTTCAAAACTTAACAAGTCAACATAACCTTCAAAACTAGCTGTTTGTTTCTGGTTAACAGACTATCATTCTGAAATGGAATCTATCATTTGTGAATCTTCATATAAGAAAAAACAAAGAAATATACAAATTAATATAGTAACAACTAGAATATGTTTGCCTGGAGTTTAAAAACTCAAATTACTAAGCAAGCTTTCCTTCTGCAAGGAATAGTTTTTTAAAAATCTAATCAGTAATAAGTTAATAGCTAAAACTTGCCTTTTTTTTATGTCTATTTCTATTTTCCCCTCACCGTGGAAGAAGTTAGCAGCATTCAGAACAGTGAACAGGCGTAGTCTTTTATCTCAGTGGAGAGTAGCCTGTGCTTATCCCATAGTATATTGCTTATTGCAGACCACTTCCCAACAATTCTTCACCTTCGCGTCTGATAAAAATTTACGCCGGCAATATATCACTTCACACAACCTAGGCTTTTAAAAGAAACACTTAGATGTCTTCGGCACTACCGAAAATATTCTAGTCCTCTTTTCCATCTTTTTCTTAGATAGCTATTGTCCATGGGGATTCCCAAATCTTTAAACGAATAGTAAAAAAAAAATATAAAAACGAATTCTAATCGAACGAAATCCCGGGAAAACTATCAAGACGAGCTAACTGCCCCTATACAAGACTCCATTATGTCTACAGGAACGGCCGACTTCTCGAAACATTTGTACAAGCTTGGCGAAAAACACAGCTGCCCGTTGTCACTAGTTTTACGAATATAATTGATCTTTACTAAAATAAATCTGTACTCCTTCATCTTATCGATTTTTAAATAGTTTTATGATAAAGCAACTATTAGTCTGTACCAGCAGAGGAAAACAATTTGTCGCTTAACATCGTTTATAATCTTATATTTAAAAAAAATATCTCCAATTATACATAGATATTTTAAATGAAATATTTAAAAAAATATGTATTAAATTTGATAGATGGAATAAATAGATAGTGTAAAAAATCTTTATTTTGTGACAATGCTCCCTATGACAAGAAGGTACAAATAAGTAAATTCAACTCTGGCAAAAAAGAAACGGCAAATCACATAGGGGAGGCAATGATAATAAATAGAAAAAGGGTTTACCTCAAATCAGAACATATATAAAAATTTGTTTAAATACAAAAATGTTTGGCAGTATACTTAACACAATTAAATTGATTTAAAAAAAGAGGAAAAATGACATTAAAATGAAATTACCATTGAGTGAACCAGAAGTATACTATTGTTTTCCCTTTAAAACAAACATAATATCACTGAACATAATAATATTAATACCACATTTTGATTCATTAATAAAAATGAGTTTAAAGGCTAATCAAATAGTTCAATTTTGTTACGAAAGGGGATAATTTGATAGCTGATAGGATTTATTTCAGCATTAAAAGTTATTATAATGATAAAAAATTATGTAAATATGTTTTTGTTCATGTTAAAAGGTACATTTCAGCTGAAAAATAGCTACTTGGCATTGTCCCATACAATGTTTAATTCATCTAGAAAAAGGTTTAATTATACTGTTAATTGTATATTATAATCAACACAAAATAATTTAATCTTTTTCAACTTTCTGAATGATTGAAGCCTGTAGCGACCGCTAACTACATAAGATAAATCACCCTATACTCTATTGTATATATATTGTAAATTAGTTTAAACAAATGTAAATAATATTACCAAACCATAAGTCGTTGTAAATGTACAATAAAAGACGCAGCTGCAAGTAATTAGTTAGGGGCTGGGAACCCTCACCCTCTACCCAAGAGCAGATAGTAACGACCCGGACAAAGGCCCGAGTCACTACGAGAGCAAAGGCCACCACATACTGGGCTGGCATTGGCCACAATAACGAGTCCCATGATTGGATACTACTGAGGGACGCTAACTATAAATAGACCCGGGGGTTAGCCTGTAAATCATTCACAAGACGACTCTCTAACTGGTGACTTGCGGCTGCACTGATGTCTCAAAACTCGGCCTTCTCATTTATGAAAACCTCTGGACCTCGCTTCCTGACCTTGCTATGTTTTAGTCCGGCATTGTCAGACCCCACACTCTCCTACTGGGATTCTCTGCCTTCGCCTCGCTAAAACTAGCAGCTCCTTGGGAGAGACCTCTCCCTCGCGGACAACGGTTGTCGTGGCCCTACAAATTTACCTAGTAGTGTCTCCCACGGCAATCCAGTCTGCTTCTCTCCGGTTCACACTCGCCTTTGGGATCCGGACGGATTTCGCCTACCCTCAGATACCGAGTGTGAATTCATGGTCATTCCAAGACCACACAAACTACCTACACCACCTGCCCTATACCTCTTCTCCTGAATATAGTGCATTGTCGGGGCACACACCTATCAAATATGGAGTCAGATAGTAAGACCCGTCAGGAAACAATTGTCCAGGTCATAGCCTAATCAACCCTCACTTCGTCACCAGGGCTAGGGTAACTAGGCACCCCCCTCGTGACGAGCCGACAAAGCCTTTCAGAATCAGTTTGTAAAAAATAAGGGAAGGAACCTACCTGTAGACGAACGTGACATACCCGCATTCTAAAGGAGTAGCATTACACAAAATGTAAGGCAATGTGAGGTCAAACTATTGTCTGTATAAGAGAGCACTCCTACCTAAATATGTAACCTGTGGTCTTTGACTTTTGCTGGAGGCCTAGTCGGTGGGCAGGTTTTTGTATTGATCGGACTCCATAAGATCTTAGAGGCTGTGCCCCGACAGTGCGCTATGTTCAGGAGAAGAGGGACAGGGTATGCATTATAGGTAGTTTACGTGATCTAGGAATGACCGCGAATTCACAATCGGTATCTGAGAGTAGGCGAAAACCGTCCTGATCCCAAAGTTGAGCGTGGACCGGAGAGAGGCAGACTGGATCGCTGGGGGAGACACTGCTAGGTACATTTTGTAGGGCCCCAGAGACCGTCGTCTGCATAGAAGATATCCCTTCCATGGAAGTGATAGTTTTAGCGAGACGAAGGCAGATTATCCCACTAGGAAGGTGTGGGGCCTGACAACGCCGGACTAAAACATAGGAAGGTTAGGAAACAGAGGTGCAGAGGTAGTTAAATAAAAAAGACGTGGTTCCAGTAGAGCAACAAGCACCAGTACAGAGAGAGAGAGCAGTATTCACTTCAAGTGCCGGGTTCCGACTGAATGGAAAAAGCTCCGACTTTCAGTCTTATTTATATAGGTAAGCCTATGCCCGCGCCTCCTAGTGAGCTTCAGTCGTGTCGTGAACTAGTTCCCATCTCTAAACTGACGCCTAATGTTTTATTCTTTAAATATGGAAACGTAGGTGGATGTTTTCTGTTCCGAGAAGAGAGGAACTTCTATTTATTTGTGATGAAGAAGTTGGTACAATAATCTCATACCCTGTTTAAACTATACATCTCCGACATCCTTTTACACACCGAGATGGAAAGATACGCTGACCTCACAGCAATCTATAAAAGATCCTACAGAGTAGACATTATAGCTGATAAGTAGATTACAAGGACAATTGAAAAAAACTTAACCTTCTATTTCAATAAATGGATTATTAAACTAAACAAACTTAAAACTACGTAACTGCTTCATTACTGGCTACATTGCATACCAAACAGACCATTCAGATGAAAGCGCCCCAGCCGGTTATGCTATCCTCGTTCGCTCCAACATTTCACACTATAATGATCCCTCCCCCTCCTTACAAAGCAGTGTTACAACCCTTTATTTCTCCACTTACGCTTCTCCGTTTCCTCTGCGTACTGCCTTAAATAAAGCTGTTACTTCCCATACTCTGCACACTCCTCTTAAACCAGTAAGTTACTGGCTTACACCCGTTAAAATCTCCCTGACATAATCGACAATTTCATATCCTCTGGTATGAGTTATGTCCCTTCCAACTTATTTGAACTATACTATTACCGCAGCCCCATGTTTCTTTATTCAACAACATCTATTGACAAATAAGAGGAGGGTATGAAAGTAATGACAACTTTCCCAGTACCTATCCGACAAAAAACTAACCAACTTACCAATACAACTCCAAGAAGAATTACCAAAACACTTCAAAAAACTTTCACAGCATTTACTAACCGACTGACTCCTAATGGCCATTCGCTTAGTCAACTAGCAAAAGAATCATATCCTCCCCCTAACACTATACATACCCTCCGTCATAAGGATGGCTCCTGGGCAAAAAGCGGTGAGCAGATTGATTCTGTCTTTGCGCTTTAACGGACAAGTGCGTTTTATCCCCATTAAACCATCATAGACCCTGAAAAATGTTCTTTTGTATCAAATCAATTAGATACATCCTTCTCTCTTTACTACACCCCTTGTTTTCGATTCCAAAGAAATACCTACATCCATTCAAAAACTCTCGTTAAATTATCCTTAAATATTTTTCAAAGAAATTTATTTTATTCCTGACCTTCATCTACAACTCGTTTCTCAGAACGGTTTATTTTCCTCTTCTCTGGAAATCCTTCCTAATCAATACGATCGATTAAAAACGCAAACCACTGCACTTTCCTACACTTAACAGACCCGTTTTCCTCCCACCCATTATGTGAAAAATCCTCGAAAAATTCCACCTCAAACGCTCAGCAGCTTTCCCTGACTGTAAAATCATAAATAACCTTCCTTCCACCATCATGTCATACCTACGTAAAAGATATTTCAGCGTATCTTACACCTCCTCCACATCCACCTCGATTATGTTACTTACCGGTGTCCTCCAGCTCAGGGGTTGGTATACAGACTCATTTTTTTCCTCCTATACTCATCCCTCCACAAATTCGCTAACGGCATAGCTATCCCCTATTCCGAACCTCACGCAATGCACGCATCCCAAGCTTTACATGGACACCATGGAACCATGGTTCGTTCTCAAAATGGAGATTCAAAGTGAATGCTGAAAAGTCCTCTCATGTCGCGTCCCCCCTTGGTCCTTCTCCTTCAGTTTTACTTTTCAACCAAACCATTCCTGCTGAATCTCATACCACCTACCTAGGACTTATACTAGACAAGCTACTCGCATGGGACAACCACATTACGTCCAAACGACAAATAACTAATAGACGATTTAAAATACTTCTTCACCTCATGGACAATCGTTCTAAAATAACAACTTATGACATTTCTTGCACTCTGAGTTCTTATGAGGGTAGTGATTACACCAGTGATGTTCACCACATCCCCTAAAGGTCGATGGTTCAGCTTGTTGATCCTGTTTGCGGTTGGAAGGTACCCTACCTAAGTGGTTATGCTGTTAACGTTGGAGGGAGGGCTGCTAGGAAGTGCAAATTTTTGTTGTTATCAGGTGAATAAAAGTTCATTTATTGAGAAACAGCCCTAGTAGATTCTAAATTTTAAATTATTTCGAGAGCACCAGAAAATTTGCCAAGTTTTTTTGTAACAATTGTATCTCGATGATACTCATCATACACTCCAAATATAAATAAAGAGTAATTCAGAAACTTGTTAAATTCACAATACCCCTTGCCCCAGCCTTTAGTTCAATAGCAAAGTCAACCACGGATTCACCTGATTGCTAAATTGTTTTTCCAAATTTTATGGCCTCACTGTTATTATTTTTCTATTGAATAAAATGGTCAGTCAGAGCTTTTATCATGGCCTTAAATGTGTCATTGGTTGAAGAAGGGTAGATCAGACCTTTATGTGTGGTATTGAGGTCCGGGCCCAAAAGAATTTGTAAACGATCTCCCCAATGCTCTTCTTCGATCCCAGTAAGAGTTAATTGTTTCTGAAATCTACCGAAATATGTAGTTCTAGATTCGTTATTATTGGACTGGTAAGACTCAAACGTGAAATGCTTTTGAGAAAGTCTATTTGTACTTACAAGGCTTGTATTTGCTAAACTAGCAATTAAAGACACTTGGTTTTGAGCCAGCTGATGTACTATACCAGCTAATTGGGCAAGTTGAGTAGCGAAGGCCATAGGATCCGTAAGCATTGTTGGGAATAATATATTTGTTATTAATAATTATCACATTCGCAAACACGGAAACTACCTAGTTTATATTGACAAACAATGGAACCCGGAATGCCGTCGATACGAAAGAGTTTATTTTTTACTTGAGGCAGAAAGTATGCCGAATTCCCGGAAAAGAACGTGAAGATATTTGGGACCTTCGACAGTAATAAAAAACCCTAGTGAAATCGCTAAATTTAGAATAATATCCTCATAGCCATAAATTAACCTTTTGGAACTAACTCTGAAATAGTTCCACTCAAAAATTCAAATTTACAGTAGCTAACTCCGTCTTACACTGGGTTTGCCGTTTTAAGATGCGCTAAAAATGAAATATCAGGTTGAGTCATGTGCAGCTAAGTAGAATCTATTGTTTGTATCTACCCGCTATGAGTTAACATGACAACAAGAGCTACCGCTATGATTTCTCTGGACTGTTCGAAAGCTTTCGACTCTGTGGACCACTACATCCTACTTCAACGTCTGAGGGAATACGAATTCTCGGATCAGCTGCAGAACCTGATAAGATCCTACCTTACAGGCAGAACTTTTTCGGTTCGTATAGGCACTACGTCTACGACCCGAAGAAACTACACTGCCGGTGTCCCCCAAGGATCGGTGCTAGGCCCCCTGCTGTTCAACATTTACACCGCTCACATCGTAGGAGCCTCGTACCCCAACTGCGAGGTATCCGCGTATGCAGACGATATAGGTGTTTACAGCACAAGCATCAATCCCTCCAGAGCCCTGAAATTCGCTGAGAGCGCTAGTCAACGAATCTCCGAGAAACTCGATGCCGTCCACATTCAAGTCAACCCGGCCAAGACGCAAGGAATTATATTCAGTTACAAATCCGGAAAAAAGAAGCTCCCGAAATCCTTCGTCTTAGGCGGCAAAGAGTGCCCTGTAAGCAACAAGCTGTGCTACCTCGGGATTACCCTCGGTAGGCACTTGTCGTTCACAACGCATCTCGGCAAGAAATTAAAGAGTGTTAGGAAGAAATTCTTCAGCCTCGGACACCTACTTCACAGCCCGGCTTTATCGGTACGCCTCAAGCTGCTGATATACCAGAGCGTCCTAAGACCTGCTTTGATGTATGGGACCCCTCTCTTCAAGTATCTGACTCCTAACACTCTCCAAACGCTCCAGCAATTTCAGAACAGAGTTCTCCGCACCTCCCTCAAACATACCCCGTTCGACCGACTGAAGGCAGACGAGATGCATAAAAAATTTGAAGTGCTCACCATTCAAGATTTTATCAAGAGAAGGCACATCAAATTTTTTGACTCACTCAGACATAGCCACAACCCACTATTCTCCGACCTTCACCACCACCAATGCCCGTCAGATGGAAGCACTGCTGGACCGCCGAAGCCTGGAGGATGATCGACGTCATTGAACCCGATGACTGAACGAACTACACCCAGCCGAGATATCGAGGCCGATCTCCCGGCCGACTCAACCGAAGCTACAAGACCCCATCTACCTGTTTAAGCAGGGTAGACCTTCCGGCCGAGTGGCCGACTTATTTCAGCCCCCTGCCGGGGCGGGCCAGGCTTGACCTGGCCGACTACAAACCATTGCCTAGGTACCCCTAGGCTCCACCCTCGGTAGACTCTCACTACCTTCCCGAATCCACCCGCCTCCTTCAGGCATTCCACACCCTATATCCTTCTCATACACCCTTCAAATGGGGGACTCCCCTTAGTGAAAGGCACTCATTAGCCCAAAATAATTTTTCTTTATTTCTATATTTTTACCACATCCTATTTTATAAGTTTGAGAGCTAAGGAAAAAAAAAAAAAAAAAAAAAAAAAAAAAAAAAAAAAAAAAATTCTTTTGTCAACTGTTTTGTGTGATACACCTAACGTTAAACTGTTTTTTTTTAACCTCTGAAATGGAGAGTAAAAAAGCACATATTCGTCATGTAATGTGTAATGTGTAATGTAAATTCCCTCTTTGGGAATTTAAACAAGACAATACTGCTAGCGTGGCAGCTGAAAAAATATGCAGTGTAGATGGTGAAGGACTAATAACTAATCGGGCAGTTAGAAATTGGTTTATAAAAATCCGTTCTGGAGATACGACCTTGAAAGACGAGCCGAGGGCGGTCCTACCGGCTTTGACGACAACCTTTTAAAGGCAATATTATAGCAAAATCCACGTCAATCAACAAGAGGTATAGCAGAAAAGTTGAATACATCACATTCAACTGTTAACCTTAACCGCCACCTGGAGAAATCAGGGAAAGTCAGCAAGTTAGTAGTGTGGGTACCTCACAATCTCAGTGGACGAAATGAAGAAGATCGCCACAAGTCTCACGGGTGAAAATTGAGCCTATGTCGAAAAATGGGTTATCTATGTCAATATAGTCCGCAAAAGACAGTGGCTCCATAAGGATCCCAAGTTTATCATATAAATTCCTTAATTAAAGAATTCTTATTCATTATTCTTTTTTTATTATTACAATAAATTGAGCCTATGTCGAAAAATGGGTTACCTATGTCAATATAGTCCGCAAAAGACAGTGGCTTCATAAGGATCAACCACCCCTACCAGATCCGAATGCAAACATAAATGGCAAAAATATTTTATTGTGTGTATCATGGAATTGTCAAGGAATAATTCATCACGAGTTGTTGAAGTCAAACTTAACGATTACTGGGGATAGATACGTTCAGCAGTTGCAATGAGTGCAAGAGAAACTCCATGAAAAGCGTCCTGCACTCGTCAAAATAAATATAATTTTGTTACTTAATGAGAGCAAAATCAATGTCTGATAAAAAAAACGAAAGTTACTTATGACTCGACCTAAACATATAATATGTATGCACAATGATTGAACTTATAAATAATAATGAAGAATTTTATTGTAAGTCTACAAGCTACAAGCCGAGAACTGATATCCCAATCCCGGAGGTTGTAGGCTGTTATATACACATCAGTTTCGTTAAATGAGTCTATGGACGTAGGTGAAAAGATCTCAGATTCGTATCTGGGTTCTGCCAATACTTACTTCTTTGGCTAATAACGGTCTAGTGGAATCTTTTTACCTTAGAGGATAGGAGATTCTTCCAACCTCCTTGCTTTTTAAGCTAAGAACCTGTTATTTTAGACTGATGCGTTTGTTTCTTCTGGCCCACACATCTGGAAATACCCGTGGTTTACATATTCTTTTCTTCAATAACACGCGAATAGACGAATGCTTATTCTAACTCAATTTTTGTTTATGATTATCGTAATCGGTTTGCAAACGGCTCTTTTAACTGATCTTTGAGGGCTCCTAGGTAAACCTTTGTTATTGTCCAGCCGCCAGTGAGTAGGAGCACTCATTTGTGTTCTGGCTATGGCTAGTGAAAAGATTAATTCACCTACTAAATATCTAGATGCTAGATGATAATCGTGTTTGTATTAATATATACATATATTGCCTGTTAAACAGGTACTTTCTCAAACTGAGCTGGCAGTTTCTTTTATTTCACTGTATTATGTGATTTATAATTTCTGATTCACTAATGACAAGAAATTTTAAGGTAGATAATGAACCCTGTGCTAGTCTGGTTATCAGAGATCTATTATGGTAGTATGGCAGACAGTTGAACCTTTTTATTAAATGGTTTCCTTAAACCAATGTTTACTTCTCTCAACCTGTGAATTGCTTGCATTTTCAAACCGTATAATGAAAGGTTAGTTGTCAATCATAAGAAATAGAATGAGCTTAAAGAACCTGAGATGCAAAAGTTTACTTTTCTTGATTCGCATAAAATTTTTAAAGTTACAAAGTTCTCTTTTGAACTGAACTCAATTGACACACCATGCTTGCAATGATTTATAATGAATTATATCAAAGCTAATATTATTTATGATAAATTTCCCTTGTATTATAAACTTTAGATGTATGTGATTAACAGGGGGGAAGTTCAGTAAATTAAGAATTATTTGATTAAGATTAATAAATAGTGGCAGCGGAGGTTTCATACCTAAGACTCACTAATTACTGTTCAGACGTCCTACTAAGTTATCCATAACTATCGTTTATTTCTGAATACTACCATGGTACAATTTATTACGTTCTCCATTTTGAACATCTTCCCTAGAAATACTTACTTGACAAATAGAGCAGCTGGCTATTCTTGGTAATCAGATAAATAATCACTTTCTAAATATTGGGTTAGAAAAGATGAAATGTCGGAGTTATTTATTTTGATGAAATCATTTAAGTAAGAATCCGTCTCTTGTCTACAACACAATGAGTATTAAATTAATCTGTGTATATTTCTCTTTCATTTTCATGCTATATCTTTCAGTTTACTGTGAACTGTTCAAGTCTTTGTGTAATTTTTTGCTATCAATGGAATTAGGAGCCATTGGTTAAATTCTTATATGAATTTAAACTTGGGCATAATGCTACCGAATCCTGTTATGGGTTTCGATGATGTTACAATAAATGAAAGAACTGTATTTGGTGGTTTTCTGCGCTTCAATCTGGCGAAACAAGTCTCCAGAATGAATCTGGTGGTTGGCCAGAAACAAAGCTGAATGAGATAAATTAAAGGCTATGGTAGAGGCCAATGTACATCAGACAAGTAGAGAACTTTTAAAACACTTAAACCTCAGTCATGTTTCTTATAAGATAACTTCATACTAATAGGAAAACACTAAAACAAAAAAGTACCAAATGTTCTATAACCAAATCGGTAAATTACATGAATTTCCAATATCTAATAAAATCAAGGCTGTTATTTCTCCTTGTGATTCTAAAGAACCTACCAATCCAAATCCCATTATAACTGATAAATACCAATTGTTACTAATTTTTTGTTGAAAACTATTGATTGATTCCATTTGAAAGTTAATATTTTTAAATTATTTTTGTCTTGGTTTTGTAGCATCTTACTTGTTTGAGAAAGGCATGCAGGAGGATTGGCTAAGAGAAAAGTCCACTCTTACAGCTGCCAAATGCTTATCCCATAATTTAACCTTATTAAGAAATATCAGGATGAATTTACTGTATATTACAGGGTGTTTATTAAAACTATAAAATGTAATGTCTGTTCATATTTTAGTAATTTATTATTCTATGATTGATGATTTCTAAGTTATCGTCTCCCGGCTGTAGACGATCAAAGAAAAAGAGAGAATATAGATGATAATAATGCACACAGGTTCGATTGTTAACCGGCTTTATTCTGTTCTCATCCTTTATCTATACACAGGCTTTGTTTACATTAGGCCCTGTGGTATTAGGCTTAACAATGTCTTGCCACTAGCCATAACATCTATAACGTGTTTATCTGCTGTTGCGGTGTTTGTGCTAGCAAATAATTTATTTCACTACACTAAGTTGAAGAAAAAATGTTATTACTAACCCATTACCAACACCTCTTTAATATTACAATTTTGTTATAATACCAAAATTGTACATTTATTGAGTATTGAAGTTAATTTCACGATATAATAATCTAACATTTCTTTCTGTAGGTCTAATATTTCAGAAAAATCTTAGACCTACAGAAATAAATAGGAAAAGTGTTCCTATTGCATTAAGATGTCTTGGAAATCGATACACTTTGTTGTCTGTAGTTTTATTATATAATACTTTCATTTTAAATAGAATATTTAAATTAGTCTTAATCTCTGTTATTGTACATTTCTATTACTAAGATATTTGAATGATTATTCACAATACATAACACCCCCCCTACTTATACATATAAAAAAAAATAAAAAACTTTTTGTTTACAAAAGAAATAAAATTTGGGCACCAATAAGATAACAAAGACGCAAAACAAAAACGTTCTTCCATTTTACACAGGTGAATTATAATACGAACACAAAGAGAAAAAAACAAAAATGACAGTACTGTCAAAATTAACATATAAATACACCACTCGACTCGAGTGCGTGATACACCGATTAGGTGTTGTTAGACCCTTCACTCCCAAGCTCAGACCGGAATTAGGTTGCACCGCCATGACACTCTGAATCCACCGCTAGACATTTCAGCTGCTCCAAATGCACCGTCCTTCGTTTTATCGGGGGTGTGATGCTCTCGACGGTGACCACATTATGTTCGCGGAGGGCGATCACCCGGAAAGGCCTCGCGTATTGTGCTTATTCTTTCCCTCTGTTGGAGCTCTTTCGGCGATATACGACTGCGCCGATTTTTAGTTTCCCCGTGATATCGCGGACCTAGAGGTTGTCTCGCGCCACCCGCCGGCGTTTCTTCTCTCCTAGTTTGCTCCATACGGTCGCCCTCTGCTTCCCCAGTGTGATACGATATTTGACGATACACGCTACCATGTTGTCATCTACTACTGTGCTCCTGTCATCTCTCCGATATCCTCTGAGTCCGAACAGCGTCTCGACCGGGGAGAACTCTGTGGTGGAATGTACCAAGTGGTTGTATGCGATGATGGCCTTCTCCATCGCCGCTCCCGGTTCTATCCCTTTTTCCCCTTGGTAGATACGCAGGTGGTCACTGAGCGTACTATGTAGTCTTTCAATGTCCCCCCGACTCTCCGGGTGTCCTAGGGTGTTGAGATGCCAACGTATCTCTAAAGCCGCCGCCTCGGCCTTCAAATCTGCATTATCAAACTCCCGTCCTCCGTCGGAAGCGATAGTTTCTGGAACGCCATAGAATTGGCACCACGTGCGTAATGCCTGCACAACCGTTTTCGCCGATCGGTCTGATATAACTTTAGCCATTGCCATTTTGCTAAACCTGTCTATAACGGTAAGCCACTTGTACCCTCTCCAGGTGAATGTATCTACTTGTAGATCTTGCAGCGGCCTGTCTGCTGTCGGGGTCACGTCTTGCATTGCTCTAGGTGGGTGTTGGTCATATTTTATGGCGAGGCATGTGTCACAGGCGCCAATAACGCTCGCGATTGTGTTCTTCATGCCCCACCAAAAATATCTGCGCTTGAGGGCCTGCAGTGTTGCTTCGATCCCGCGGTGGTTCGTTTTACCCTGGTGAAAGGCAAGGGTAACCTCCCGTTGATGCTCTTCTTCCCTGATATTTTCCACCTGCAGGGTACACCGAATGAACGTTCGGTCGACCCCAATCCTCTCTGTCCGCCGTGGTCTTTTGATGCGGTCCCAAATGGTCGCATTGCCCACGTAAAGGTGGTGCGTCTTTCCTGCCGTGGACGCATCCTTCAGGGCTTGACAGATCATTTCGTTCGTAACTCCTGGCGAGGACCATATCTTCACGATATCACAACGGCCGTACTTGCCTTACTCGGTTTTAAGCAGCCCTGACGTCTTTGTGGTCCAAATGATTTGGCGCTTCTTATTATTAATTATGTCCTCGATGTCTTCGATATCCGACCGCCGATCATCTGCTGAGCTGCCGTCTCCCGTTACTACCGCTGGTCGGATCTGCGACACCCTCCCCCCCCGCGCATAATTTTCTCACCGCCGTTCTGCTTAGGATAGTACAGGAGCTCCCTGTGTCAACCAGACACCTCACCCCTCTCGCCACTCGGATAATGGGTATACCGCCGTAATTTCCACTCACACTATAATTTGTTAACGTGCGGTCACCCCTCTACCAGCCCGCCACTTGTCTTTTTCTTTCCACGTCCACGCTCTGCCGCCTGCCACTTCCGTGGGCCCTGTCCTCTCCTCTGTCACCTCTGCTGATCCCGGGTTCATCCTCTTCTTCCTCCGTCTCTGAGGCTACCGACGTTTTCGATGATTCGGAGGATGCCCTATTTCTCCCCCACGCCCCCGGTGCATTTATTTCTATAGGTTCTGGCCGATACATCTCCACTCTTCGGTAAAGGTACGGGACACTGCCAGGCGAGGTGCCCTTCCATCCCACATTCGAAGCATTTCGTGCGCGGAAACTGCGCCGCTAGGTGTCGACTCTCCCACATCCGTACCATCGCCGTTCCTCCCTCCTTATTCCGGTTATAGGTATTCCTTGGCCTGGTCTCCTCCCTTCTGCCATCGTCCTTTTTCTTTCAACGTTCAGTGGTTATCTTCTTTTCCAAATCTGCTGCGGCATTCTAGGTCTACGGTATGTCACCTTGGACCAACCTCTATCCTCCGCTCCCTGCTTGCCTTCCTCTTTACGGGCGCTAGCATCCATCATATCTTGGGCACACTCTACGAACGATCGGTCCCCCGGTAAGTTATCCCGCTTGCCCGTCTCCCTGGCTAGCTGTACTTTTAGAATGGTCGACAAGAAGGCCATCCTGGCTTCTACTTCCGCCAGGTTAATCGTTTCCCTTATCTTTTGGGTAATATTGTTGAACCGTGCCAACAGTTCCCCGTCGTATTGGCCTTTCGTTTGACCCGGATGTCGCATTTCCCTAAACATTTGAAAGATATCCTCTTCCGGTGTCCAACGGCCTCCTCCGTAAGCCTTCTTCAATCGTTCCTTCACCATGGCCCATGGGGTGTCCTCATCCGCCTGTATCAGTATCAATACATTTCTTTTTATACGACACACCAGATCTGCTTTAATCGATTTCGCATCCCCTGGGTCTAGTAGGCCTTCGTTTGTCTTCGCTTCTACTCCCTCCATAATTCTATCACCGCCTTTAATGAAGTGATTTAACTCACCCAGCTCTCCAGTTAATTTCTCCAGATCAAATAGCGTCCTTCTCAGGTCCTGCGACGTCGCTGCTCGCACCTTCATCCATGCGAGGGAGTTTGCATGAACTTCCGGCACCGTTTCGCTTGGTAACGGAGGCCGCACTTCGAAGGCTCCCGGCCGTAACTCTAACCATAGGGATCGTAACCATTTTCTCTGATTAAAAAGATGACAAAGAAAAAAAACGGAAAGAGATTAAGAAGCAGAAAGTAAAGCAAAAGTGAAAAAAAATTAGTTGCCTCATGTGTCGTTTTATCTTAACACTCGTCAGCTCCCGGGTTTCGGCACCAGTTATCGTCTCCCGGCTGTAGACGATCAAAGAAAAAGAGAGAATATGGATGATAATAATGCACACAGGTTCGATTGTTAACTGGCTTTATTCTGTTCTCATCCTTTATCTATACACAGGCTTTGTTTACATTAGGCCCTGTGGTATTAGGCTTAACAATGTCTTGCCACTAGCCATAACATCTATAATGTGTTTATCTGCTGTTGCGGTGTTTGTGCTAACAAATAATTTATTTCACTACACTAAGTTGAAGAAAAAATGTTATTACTAACCCATTACCAACACCTCTTTAATATTACAATTTTGTTATAATACCAAAATTGTATAATTATTGACTATTGAAGTTAATTTCACGATATAATAATCTAACATTTCTTTCTGTAGGTCTAATATTTCAGAAAAATCTTAGACCTACAGAAATAAATAGGAAAAGTGTTCCTATTGCATTAAGATGTCTTGGAAATCGATACACTTTGTTGTCTGTAGTTTTATTATATAATACTTTCATTTTAAATAGAATATTTAAATTAGTCTTAATCTCTGTTATTGTACATTTCTATTACTAAGATGTTTGAATGATTTTTCAAAAGCTTTAATTTTTCTTCAAGTCTTTTTGAGGTCTTAACCATACATTGCAGTAAAATTGCATTTTTTTTAAATAAAGGAAAGGTTTTTAAATAAATCAGATAGTTAAAAAATATTATTTTTAAATATTAATAATTTTACATTTCTTTAAAATATCAGGGCTTAGGGCTCAGAAAATATCACAGGTCATCTAATTAAATATGACTTTACTTTCTTTCACCTTGTTTGAAGGGTTTTCTCTCCAGAATATTTATATTGTTACTGGGACTGCATTGTGAATGTTCCACTTTGTCATTTTTCCAGCCAAATCTTTAACAAAGATTTGGCTAGGCTTTTATTCTTTTCTTTTATCCTATCTTTCTTTCAAAACTGCCTTGACATTTTTAATTTTTATTAGAGTCTGTTTAACTTGAATTTGACGGCAAGGCAGTGGGGAGAGAGATTAGAGTATTATAGTATAGTATTATAGAGTATTATCCAACAAGTATGAATAGTATAGGATTCCCACCTATCCCCTCTACTCATGCTCTCCATTTTCCATATTCTACTTCAGTTAGAACATACATGTACATCTCTTAACTTAAAAGGGCAGGACTACTTCTTTCTCTTGTTAGCAGGACCAGATAGATGCAGACATACATAGTATGTCAAAGCTGTGTTTAACCTCTACCAAACCTTCTACTCAGGTTCTAATGTATTTTTGAGTTTATTCATCGCCATAGCTGTTTCAAATTAGTGCTCACTTTTATTCAGAAGTTTAAAAGGAATGCTTCCTACATTTTATGGAAGGTTTTTATTGTTAATTCATCATCTTGATCAAGGCAATGTCTAATATCAATTTTTGTTCAACTGAACTACAATGGGACAGGCACTTGTCCACGAAAAGAAGCAATATTCTTTGCTTACATTGCACATTTGAAACTCTGTGAGGCTCTTTAAATTTATTGAGTCATCTGTCTGGCTAACTTGGAAGCCAGAAATTCCTAATATGGCAGCATATTCAGTTGTTTTAATAACTACAACTTTATTATCCTAGTAATATGTCCCTTAAAAACAAACATTTATTAAATATAGGGTGGGTTCTTGGACAGTATCAGTCCCTATTAAAATTTCCGATGAACAAATAAAATATTAATATAAAAAAAATAAATAAGAAAAGATATAATATATATTTTTATCAGGTATTAAAAAGTTAACTAAACCAAAATTATGAAGAAAATGAAACAAGTACTTGCTAGAAAAATAAAAATTCGAACTTTAATTATTTCTTCCCACACTTAAGACTGTTGCTCCCTCGTATACGATGGTCTTTGATTAACTGTAGAAAAGCAGCTTAAACAAGTGGTCAAGGCATCCATTATATTTACATTAGGTTGCTCTAAATTCTAAAATCTGTTGAAATACACTTCCCCGCAAAAAAAAAGTGGCCCACTTAAAAAATGTTTAATATGTGCTTCCTAATAGAATTATTCAGACTTTCAATTATTTTTAATAATTATTAAACGTTTTCAGTGAACATGAAGGAAAAACCAAATAAATATTCAAAAAAATTATACAGAAATTTCTATTTTGATTTCTTGTGTAACTCCTGTGTCTGATCTGTTTGTTGGATTGAAGTTTCACTTAACCCATAATATCTGACCATAGTGGCATTATCTTCAAATATTATTTAATGGACATGTTCTGACGTACACCATCAGAAGAGTGTACAATCAATGATAGCACATTTGGATGAGACATAAAAAAAAAAAAAAAAGTGGCACACTTAAGAGAATTCAAATATTTGCATTCCTAATAGAATTATATCGACTTTGAATTATTTTTTAATAATTATTAAACGTCAGTGATAAGGGACTATAAATGTGAACGAAAACCCAAATAAATATTCAAAAAACTTGTACAGAACTTTATATTTTGATTTCTTGTGGAACTAATGTGTCAGATCTGTTTTTTATCTCAAAAAATTAAGCAGGTTATTTTTAATTTAAAAAATGGTTTTGACAGTCGAGCAAGTAGCCCCTGTCCTTGCTTTAGTGGAAGATGGTCGAATCCAAAGCTATGCAGTCTGTGCATTGGGTTTACCTGTAAGTACTGTTCAGGGAGCAATTACACATTACCATGAGAAAGGTATGTGCAATCACAGCCCTGGAAGTGGCAGAGCCAAAGGATGACCAGTTTATTGTACTACAGAAGCTTCGACATCGGTTTGAACTGCTAGTGTGACTGCTCAACTTCTTCATACAACTTGGGGAGAAATATGAGCAGAAACTGTTAGAAGAGTGAATTTAAGCCATAGACCAGCAGCAGGGCCATTGTTGACCAGAGAACATTGTAGAGCTCTGTGTTCACCATTGAAGAAATTCCAGCCCACGCCTATCAGCTAGTTATCGTATGAAATTCCACTGGTAGATTGGAGGGAGATAAGGAACTAGTAAAGTTTAGATTTAAAGATCGGGAGAGTTGAAAGGAAGCAGATTTGTAAGAAGTGAACTACAGGTTGGAAGGGCAGGATTTGAATTGGAGGAGGTTGTAAAGGTAAGGAGGCTTTTTAGTCATGATAGTATTGAAAAGGAGGAATCCAAGGAAGTATTGAAGTAAGAAGATTACCTAATAATGGGTATTTTACCAATAATTATAATTGGTAAGATTGTGATTTATATATTGATTAACTACATAGTACTATAACAATTTTTACACATGACTTATAATATGAGTTCATTGTCAGCCATCTTATAATTAGCCAGGTCTGGAAAATAATGGAGGATTTCAGTGTCCAGAAACAAATTTTCTTTGGTTTAATTCTGAAATGTCCAGAAATATTAATGAAGTCTGGTGTGATTTTACTACTCAATGGTGGTTCGAATAATTTCATGAGGGGATATTTCAGCCTTGAAGATAAATAAAAACATTATTGAAGACCTTCTGTTGATGATAATCATCTGCAAACATGATTGAATAAAATCTGAAAACAAGTGTTCAAAACTTTATTTGACAACTTCTATTTGCGGACAATTAAGTTGGGAAATCAACTGTTGCTGACCACCACTTAGCAATATGCAAGGTGAAAAAGCTGGGAAAATAAGTTCCTCGTGAATTGGATGACCCATCCAAAAGCAGTTTTTTTTTGTGCTCCTGAACGATCTTTTAAGGAAAACATATTCATGACCAAAACGCTTTGGAAAATGCCTTTTTAGAATTCATAAATTCTAAGGATATCAATTTCTATTCAGAGGATAAGAAAGAGTTTTAACACACTAGTAAAAATTAAATGAGGCCTATTTTGATTGATTAAATCTTGTTGAAAATATGATTTTTTTTTTTTTTGTTTCTCTAAGTTTTAAAACCCTAAATCTACAATTATTTATGGTCAACCCAATATTGGTTGAAATATTGGCTTAGGATCACTTACTATCATCATAAAAGTACCTGATGCAGACATAAATAGACTTTAAATGGCCCCTGTAAATAAATTTGATGAAAACAAACATCTTTTTTTTTTTCATCGACCTAAATAGATATCTCAACAAATACATCCATTAAAATCACAAAAACAATTAAAATCAACACCATTTTATTAATTATAAATTTTAGTGAATAAGATTATTATTCAAGGGGCCGAAAACCAACAATGTCTCTGAAAATAATCATCATTTAAGCTCTTGCACCATCAAATAAATTTACAAAGATACAAGCCTAATATTGTTGTGTGTGTTCCATAATGTTCAACGGTAGGTTTCATGGCCACACATAATGTAATTGAATGAGCAGAGTATATTGATAAATGTTGATAATTTTAGAAGATTCCTTTCAACTATTAAAGCTTACCGATAATTAAATACCTAAGAAATATTATACTATCATAAAATTGATAATTTGGAAGATAATGCACAAGTCTCCTTTCCTAATATTTTTCTTCTTATAATGTATCTGCAATTCAAATAATAGAATTGTTGATTACTTAAAAAAAACAGCCTTGATACCACAGAGATGCTAAAAATAAAAGCAACCTTATGAAAAATAATTAACTTGTAATTTTAAAAATAGAGACTTTTTCTAATATATTAGCCTGATTAATAATATGTATTATGTTTCAGTGGACTATTATTACAAAAAATCACTGAAAGTGTGAATGAAATTGTTTTTGCAACCATACCATAACACTTAATTGTATGAAGAATCACACAACTTGAATTTTTAGGTTTGGGGATTACTTATAAATTTGGATAATTTCCTATCAGTTTAATTGAGATCTATAATTGATCGAAAGTTGTGGATTCAAATATATATATTGAGAGCATAAATTAATTCAAAGCTGTTACTTTTAAGGAAGATTCCTTCCTAAATTTCTTTTATGCTGTATTTAGATAATATTTTTGAGGTGATCCACCTATAATGTCGGAGGAACCAAATCAAAGAACTATAAATAATAAGTTATTTGTCCATAGATCATTCAATAATTGCAAAACCAGTTATGGTTACTATTTGATACAAAGTGAGCACCCATGACCAAAACGATTATTTGGTGTCTACAAAAAGTAATACTTAGGTAATATATGGTATTAAAAAAAAATCTTTTCTGTAATAAAAAAAAACTAATAAAATTAATATAAATGGTTTTATTTGATAAATAATCATTAATAGAAAACTCAGATTCTGGTTAAAAATGGAGATGTCACATCTTCATGCGACATGCTTTAAGCAAATATACACTAGCAAGATATTACCACATTTAGCAGTGAATTCATGCTACTGTGAACATCTGTTGAATAGACTGTTGGTGCCAGTTTAAAAATAAATATGTCGAGACAATTCATTCAGAGGATCAAAATCTAAATACTACTCCACATCAAGTTAATTTAGTGAAAGCCTTAGATAGAAAGAAGCAAATGATTTCTTCCAGGTACTGGTAAAAGTTGAAAATGCTTAAATATTAATTTAAAAAATGCTGAGGCATAACCAATTTATCCAAACTTGGGTATGACTATACTAAGAAACTGATCAGATTTAATGTACTCTCCCCATGAAAATATTACTAGGACATCTGCCTTGCCAAATATAAATGTAGGGGTGGGATTAGCCTAGAAGAATCTGAATGTACAGTATTATAACAATACCACAACTTTGTAGTTAAGAGTTGCCTCAACCCAAAAATGCTTTTATTTCTAAAATTGCTTAATTAATTATGAAAATTAAGCTAACTCTATGGTGGGGTGACCATTACTAGTTATTTATCCTACTTGATGTAAATGAGTTCAAAGAAAACAATGCTATATTAAAAACCAACAGCTGAACAATGTGGGCCCTAACTTACATTCAAGTTTGAAGATGTCCTAATTTAACCATTTAAATTATTTAATTTTATAGCAAGTAAAACGAATTGCAATGTCAAATAATAGAGGATAATATTTCACTGAGGTCCTCACATTGCACTTGTATAAAAGATGGATTCTCTGGTACAAATATAAAGCCAAGCTGGTTGCAGACAGCCAGTGGACAATGACGACAAAGAGGATCAGTGTTACCACTCACTCTGATATCTCATGCCTGGTAAGTAATTTATCTTGGAAGAGAAATTAAAATTAAATGTACATACTTATTCAGTTATGCATTTATATAATGGAAACCAAAGTATTTTACATCAATTATGCTTACACATTATATATATGCACAGTAGAACCTCGCTAACCCGACTTTCCATGTAATCCGCCATCTGGTATCACCCCCCACTGGGTACTTATTATTCTCGGAACCGGCGAGTTCATTTTCCAAAAATGTTACAAAGACTGGCGACGTAAAATGAAGGAATCGGAATCATTTTCAAATTATAGTCGACGATGGTCAATCAGTATGGAAGACGTTGAGAAATCACTATGGAAATAGATAATTTTCGATTTCGGGTGAAAAGCTTTCATCTGACGTTGCTGGGACAGAAGTATTTATCGATAGGTTTAAACAACTTGCTATAGAAAATAACTCACTTCCGGAGCAAGTTTATAACTTCGACGAAACCTGACTAAATTATAAACTGCTTTCCAATAAAATATTAGCATCGAAAAAAGAAAAAAAAATCAGGATCGCAAACTTCATATGTAAAACAAATAAATAGTTTAGCTGACTAGTTTGTAGGAAGATTTTATGTGGACAGCAGTGTTTGGAGATCCCCCCCCCACTACCATACTCACTGGAAGAGACTAAATAAAATCCAGGAACAGATCTGACTCCAAATTTCATTCAGAATGAGATATCTTTCAAAGAAATTTCATTGTTCCATTTTCTAGTTATGCTCATGTCTGTTCCAATTTCAATTATTTGAACATCCTGTGGTAACAATGGTTTTTAATCACTAACATATATGTTTCTTAATAGTCTGTGCTTATATAGATATGTTCACTGATGAGAATTCGTAATTTTCCGAAATTGTATAATTTAGTTTTTTAAGTTATAAATTTAAAACTCATTTTAAGGTTAAACCGGGATCTGCCCCCTGGTTTTTTAGTCTTTTCTATTCCACATGAGTAGTCAACTAAAAACCTTCCATATTAATGTCCAAACCTTCCCTGCTCATCATGGTGAATTCCTCCCATTCTCCATCGATAACTTTCGCCTTATTTAGCTGCTTCTGAATCCTGGCTCAAACTCGACATCCCCTACTTTTTTGTTTCTCTTCCCAACTCCCAGCTCCCTTCTTCACCACAGTCGCTTTGAACTGATCAGTGATCCTTAAATCCCAAATCCTCCAATCTTCCAGCCTTAAAGCTATTTTCTAAAAATTATAAAGAATTAATCTCTTCAAAAATACATACATAAGTCAGTCATGTTCAGATTGTTTTTGAATAAGTTTTATTTCAAAATTTTGGTTCAGTTTTAGCACTGATCGTAGGCAAATGAAAAAAAACGCTGTTCATTTATTAAAACAACTCATAACTTATTATTCAAAATTAAATTAAAGTTGAATAGTGATTTATACTGCCTTTTGATGTTTTGCAGGGAGATTGCTTCAAGTTAAAGGAAGAGCGAAGAGGATAGAAATGTATCACAATACGTCGAAAAGTCGATTAAATTGTAAAAAATCTTTTAATATTTTTTCATTTCTTTAGGGAGATACATTCTACGAATTTTAATATCATTTAAAACATAAAAGGGCATTAAACGCCATTAAAATAAGAAATACATTCTCATGCAATGTGTATTTAGTAGGAAAGGTAATTTTGTATCAAAATAATGTAATGTAGTGTTGCAGATTTTTCTGTGGTACTTACAGTAAATTTGATTTTTGACAGATTAACTACTCCACTATCACTTTGTACAGGAACCATTATTTAGGAAAGGTGTTCTGTACCCAAAAAAAAAAAATCCCGAAGGTCCTCAACAGTGCCAACTAACCCAAAGTATGGGGTCAGATTAAAGTATTGTTGTGATATTTAGATGTTGTGAATTTGTGATGTTGCTTTTGATTTAAATTCGAAATTAGTGGGCATAAAAGGGCAGTAAACGCCATTAAAATAAGAAATACATTCTCATGCAATGTGTATTTAGTAGGAAAGGTAATTTTGTATCAAAATAATGTAATGTAGTGTTGCAGATTTTTCTGTGGTACTTACAGTAAATTTGATTTTTGACAGATTAACTACTCCACTATCACTTTGTACAGGAACCATTATTTAGGAAAGGTGTTCTGTACCCAAAAAAAAAAAATCCCGAAGGTCCTCAACAGTGCCAACTAACCCAAAGTATGGGGTCAGATTAAAGTATTGTTGTGATATTTAGATGTTGTGAATTTGTGATGTTGCTTTTGATTTAAATTCGAAATTAGTGGGCATAAAAGGGCAGTAAACGACCCGTGCATCATGGCTATGAAGGGATGAACATTATTTAATGCTGTTATATCTAATATTAATATTTATCATATAAATAATATCAAGAATTCAATTTAAATATTGGATTTGTTAACTTTAAAATAAGAAAAGTTAAAAATATCTGAGACAACTGGCATTGGAAGAAAGGAGAATGAAAAAATCAAGAAGGCAAGAAAAAGATGAGTGCTAAAAGGACGCGGGAGCGTCCTCGTTCTTTTTGATAATCCCATGAGTCAAGGTGAGTCTTGTTCTTTTTGATCATCCCATGAGACAAGGTGAGTCTTGTTCTTTTGATCATCCCATGAGACAAGCAGATGGAAGAAAAGAAGAAGGATTGAGATGATAGCAGTGGGCGTTTACCGATCGCGTGGCACAACAAATGAAGAAAAAATAAGAATTCGCCGAAGGATGTAAATTTTATAAATCTGGCCAGTCGTGAGTAATATTAAGGTAAATTTAAAGTTTAGTTAATAAACCACTGTAATTTGTCACAGACGTGTTTGTATATAAGAAGTAATGAAAAGTAATATAATTAAACAATTTTCCTTTTGCCAGAATTTTTTTTTATATTAACAAAACCTTTAAAACCTCAGGTTAATTTAAATATAAACAATATAGGTAAAAAACATAGCAGTATAGTCATGAAAAAAGTATTTTATTTTGCTAAAATATGTAAATAAAATTCAAATAAACATTGAACATCATTAAACAAATATTGAACGAATAATGTGTCAAAATTTTGTGTTTTTATTGGTATATATTAACAGAAAATAATGTTGGCTGACTTCCGATTTGAATAAAAGGATCAAGTTTCCACAATATTTTGTTCTTTATATACTAAAGATGGTCCTCGACATCTGGATAGTTCATTTGGTCTATACCAACTAACCCCAACAGCATTTCCAAAACAATATGGCCTCCTCATCTTTTCACAAAATGAAAACAATAGACCATCACACTTAGATGCAATCAGTGATTTTGATCACCATTCATTTATATAAAATAATGATTATCATACTTTCATCTATATTTGACAGCTGCTTTATAAGGTTCATGGGAGAGAGGTGCTCTATTCGGTAGCTCCACTAGAGTAATGTGAGTATCTCTGGGTCACTCAATGCCAATTAAAAAGTACTAATTAATTTTACTTATTTAAATTAAAAGTATGAAGGTAAGAAAGACTTACAAGGGCAGGGACAAGTATCTGCTGGATATAAAAACAGTTACTGGAAGAGAAGATGTCCGTCCACCCTTGTGCCAGTCTGATACTCATTGAATAGAAAATAGGTAGCTAGGAAGGTAAACGAGAGGGGGCAGCTTCAAGTTTAAGGCATTATTGGGAAACTTAAAAAATGAAGTCAAGTTATGAGATACACATGCCCTTTGGAAGGTTAAGAAAAATTGTTATTTTCGACTTGCATAAACTGATGATTTTCAAAATGTAAATATATAAATAATACATATAATAACCATAAAAAATTTACAATTAAAACTGGAATCATATAAAAAGTGAAGTATTTTTAGCTAGTTCACATTTGATTAATGCTAAAAATTCATTGTGTAAAACAATGATCAAATTATAATACTTCAAAGATTATATTTTGGAATTTATAATAATAGGGTAATTTAATGTTTTTTTAGTAAATAATTTCCAAAAATTTAGAGTCAAATGATGATCTTTATAATAATTAATCTGGGAGGGACATTTCATTAAGAGATCTTTAGATCACAAAGCAATATTGAAAACAGTAATACATATAATAACCATAAAAAATTTACACTTAAAACTAGGATCATATAAAAATACTTCACTAAGTAATCTGGGAATAAAAAATATAAAAAAAGTTAGTCATTACATCCTGAAACAAGTTTTATTTTTCAAGTTGTTGTAACACAGAAAAAAACAAAAATAAATTACACCATTTAGTTCAGTTCTTAACAACTTAAACTTATGTAAGGATTTAAAAAATGATCTTTAAATTTTTGTTTTAAGGTTAATAAAGTGATTTTATAAGATTACAGTTTAAGTGGAATTTGTTGATGGTTATTATGTATAGCTTTATTAAATTTGAGCACAAAAGGGGCCTGAATGACAACTAGAATATGATTTATTGTAAATATAGTGATGTTTACATAGTTTGATTTTGCTTTAAGAATAACTTAAAGCAATAATTAGCTTTAACACCAATTGGTTCAAAATACCAAGTTCATTAAAAAATCTATTCATATTCTAATAATTCAGTTGTGCATGTTCAGTTCAAGTCAGTCTTGAAGTTAAAGAAGTCCTATTTGAAGATACGGTATATTTTGCTGCATGTATCAATGAAAAAAAAAAATGGTGGATGGTCTGTGTTTTTTCAAAAAACGATGTTGATGTTTCTTTTCTTCACCCAAGTGGTTCTTTGTCTTCATTTACGTACCCAAGGACTTCTTAAAACTTCATATTTAACAACAGCTTAAAAAATACTGTCCAAACAGATAAAACAAATAAATTAAATTAATATCAAGGCTCCGAGTATTATATAAGCTATCTTCAAGGCCACTCTCCTTCCATCTAGGCCAACTTATCCAGCAGACACTCAAGCCAAGAATGTATCAAGAGATTTAAATTTTATTTATTTTCAAATTATTAAATTTTTTTAATCGGGGTAAACTAATATTCAATGCTATTGTTTCAGAATATAAGCTTACATGCGATATGCAATGTTCATTTTTTTAATTTGGAAGCATCGTCTGGTTTTAGTTCAATTTTCATAGCTGGCTTCGCCAGTAAAAACATTTTTATGTGCATTGACATAAGCAAAACATAATTTTAGTAGGATACCATCGTGAAGTTTAGCATACACATAGTTTATAGGTATATAAAAAAGATTTATTGATTTAAACAAAGTTTAAAATTCTGATGTTGAGTTATATACATTTTTTTTAAAAACGTTTTTGGAATAACACTATTTGTGACCTGGTCATGTTATATATTTAAAGAAACACCACAAAAAACTGAACAAGATGACACTTCAGCCAAAAGTAAGTCAAAGAGTTGTTGCTGCTAAATTTACCTTTTTTTTTTAACTTTAACAATTCTTAACTCAGAAACTTCAATTCAAAAAATGTTTTGCAGTTTCAATTTTGTTATAGGTACTACACTGATGGACAAAATTAACGCACCACTCAATTTTTTTTAGTTAAAATGAAATAAATTATCTTTTGCTTTTAATTTGATTAACTATTGGTATTTAGGTAATATCACTGTAAATATAAACTGCGAATAATGCTTTGTTTACTCTTAAATCCCTTTTTCCCATCTGATCAGTAACATCTGATCCATCCATTCTACATATCATTATCATAAAATTAGTTTTCACTCATTTTGTCTCTTTGTAAACGTTTTCAATTTTGTTCAATGGTCCCAGTAAGGCATTTAACTGAACAAGATTGCATTAGGGCTGTGACAATGCATCCAGCGTGAAGTAGCCAAGAGACTGGGTATACATCACTCGTCCATAATAACGATTCATCACCCAAGAAGGCAAATCCGAAATGTTTTCATTTCCTGCAGGACTGCAAGGAGGCTTAATGAAAATAACCTTAGGGCTCGAAATCCTGCCCATGGATCTCTCTGTTCTTACCACAGCTCACAAAATGGCCAGGCTTCAGTTTACACATGAACATGTGAATTGGACTTTGGAAAACAGGAAGAGAGTTCTCTTTATAGATGAGATGAGAGTTGGTCTCAAGTCTTTAGATGGCTGTAATTTTACATGGAGATGGCCAGGCCAGCAGAGAGGTAAGCGGCATGCTGTGTAGTTCCCTACCGAGATGCCATTTCGTGGTGGTTCCCGGATTTTTTCAACCAAAAATGCTTTTTAAGTCTAAAATTTGAACAAATTGGAAATCTTTGGAAGGGTGGTACGTTAATCAGTGTACATCCAAAATTAAGCATTCATTTTTTTATTAGTTAATTTTATATGGAATTGCCTCCATATGTATATTAAGAACTATGATTACAGATAATAGAAAATATCCTTTATTAGTTTGATTTTTTTTTTTTGAGAAAATTTACAAAACAGAAAAATGGACTTATTACAAATATAAATTCAACATAATGCATTTTTTGAATAGTTTATTTTAATAATTATAGCTACAATAAAACATATTCTCCTTAAACATTAATCATGTGAAACTTAATACAATATTGAATTTCTCACTTTTCGATCTGCTATACAAAGGAAAGTAAAGGGAGATGTGAAAAAATAAAATGAATTGTTCTTAAAATTCTACAGGTAGGTAAAAGAAAATTAGAGAAAAAAAATAGAACTTTTTTTCTCTGGATAAAAGGTTTTCACTTTTTCAGTCTCTATTAAATTTCAGGACTTGGGTCCTGAGACAAAACCTGCTTTGACTAGTAGGTATGAATCATTACAAAATGTTTTTAAAAAAATAAAACAAAAAACCCTACTCTGTGGAGGTGTTTTTTTTTTAAATTATTTTAATTGAGTTAATTTTGAAAATCCATCCACTTTGCAAAACAGGTACAAATATAAAAATAATCTACTTATTTTTTTTTTCATTTTAGTTATTATTTCTTAAATCAACTAACAAAGGTTTAATACATACATACATACATACATATGTCGAGTAAGTTCGACAAACATTTGTCAACAATTTATGTAATACAAAATATCAGACAAGAGAAAAAAAAAACACAAGTTTTTTTTTTACTCTATGAGTTACAACATAATCCTACAAAATATTGCCAAAATATTAAGGCTTTTAGGTTATAATTAAAAGAAGGGTTTTTTTTATACGTACCCATTTCCTATTAATTAATTTTTAAATACAGTAGAGCATGGATTATCCGTAAAATCGACTAATTTAATGGATAAACAAAGGTCTGTATTGTCTAGAGGAATTAAATGTAGATTTGTAGTGACGATGCGATAATGATTCCGTTCTATGATTATTATTGATCAAATTCCCAAATAATAATAATTAAAATGTAAACAAAACAAAAATTTTGGGTTGAGATTATCATAGAATTGCTAACTATTACCTCTACCATAGAAAATCGATTATTAATGACTTGAAGGAATGGGTTGCATATTAAAATATATATGAGTTGAATGGCAACCTCAAGCAATTTATTGACCCTGATGGCTATCAATAGGCTAAATATCTAGCAATATTAAACAGAAATTACAAATTTCAATCAAATAATTTTATGTGAGTATTCCAGTATGAAATTACACAAACAAATAGTTTGGCATTAAATACATGCTATCTTATTACAATTAAAATTATTATTAAGGCAATTATTCTCTATTGTGCATTTTATATTACTTGGTAATTGAATAAAAGTGAACAATATATCAAGGCCTAATTTTATTTGAATTGTAGGATATGATTTATTTTTTGTTTCAGGAAAACTATTGTATTCAAAATGCTAGACATTTAGCAATTATTTAAATTGTAAAATATTTTATTATCATAATTGACATAACTATTTTATTGTTCCTCTAATTAATGGTAAAGGATTAGCTGCAATTGTGATGCCCTGATAATGGACACTCTACTGTAATGGTAAAGAAGATGAGAAGTGAAACCAATAGAAAGAAGCCTACATAAATAGATTTACTCGACTGCTTTATTATAACAAATTGTTTTTTATTTTATTGAAAGTATTGATCAGTTTCTAATAAATTGGGGATCTGTTGATGGGAAAAAAGGAGTTAAAACTGAATAATTAATTTCATAGTCTTTATAAGATATACACAAGTAAGAAATGACATTAAGCATATCTATCATAGACTAAAATATGTAGCTAGTTCACATTTGGTTAATGCTAAAAATTCATTGTGTAAAACAATGATTAAATTATAATACTTTAAAGATTATATTTTGGAATTTATAATAATAGGGTAATTAAATGTTTTTTTTAGTAAATAATTTCCAAAAATTTAGAGTCAAATGATGATCTTTATAATAATTAATCTGGGAGTGACATTTCATTAAGAGATCTTTAGATCACAAAGCAGTATTGAAAACAGTAATAGGCTTTAAGTTTCTCAATAAAACATATTCCAGAGGTTGACATTTCCCTTATTCGGGCATCTTTTATGCTAAAATATAAATAATACATATAATAACCATAAAAAATTCACACTTAAAACTGGGATCATATAAAAATACTTCACTAAGCAATCTGGGAATAAAAAATATAAAAAAAGTTAGTCATTACATCCTGAAACAAATTTTATTTTTCAAGTTGTTAACACAGAAATTAACAAAAATAAATTACACCATTTAGTTCAGTTCTTAACAACTAAAACTTATGTAAGGATTTAAAAAATGATCTTTAAATTTTAGTTTTAAGGTCAATAAAGTGATTTTATAAGATTCCAGTTTAAGTGAAATTTTGTTGATGGTTATTATAAATAGTTTTATTAAATTTGAGCACATAAGGGGCCTGAATGACAACTAGAATATGTTATAATGGTATATATAACATAAGAACATATTGGAGAGACTTAAGGCCTAATATTGTCTTCAATACTACTTTTTAATATAATACATCAATTGATTTTTAGAACCAGCTAACAATAATTATTTATTACTGGCAAAAATTGATAAATTAACTGCTACAATTCACCAATGATTGACAATACATACAAAACTTTAACAATAATTTTTTTAAGTTATAAAATTATACTCGTTATAGTCGATATGTAACATATAAAACAAAGTTTGAATCATAATAAATTACAATTACCTATATATGCCATAAAAATCAACAAAACTACTCAATTATCTGCACACTTGCACGTGAAAATATCTATGCAATTCTTAAAAATTCTCGCTGAAAAAGTTTGTGTGTATGTTCAAAACTATGAATGTCCATTAATTAATTACGTTAATAGTTTAAAAGTCTTAGATATCTCTCTTTATTGGCGCCTCTGCTAAACCTTTCACCTTCAACCGATCTGCTGTCTTCAAGAACGTAGATAACTGGTCTTGTGAAACATTAACTTCACCAGCATACATAAACTCGAGAATCGCTTGCAGGTGGTCAAATGGGACGTCTTTCAGAATGATGATTGGATGTTTAGAAGGGTTTTCCTGTAATGTATAATTTAATGTCAATCATTCGGATATTTTACCTTACAGGTTAGTAAAGTAGGTAGGTAACAAAAAAACAAAATACACACAAGTGTATATATATATATATATACAAATTGTTTTTTATTTTATTGAAAGTATTGATCAGTTTCTAATAAATTGGGGATCTGTTGATGGGAAAAAAGGAAAAAAAAAACATATATATATATATATATATATAACAATACCTCAGAAACCAACTAATGAAGCCTTTTTTTTTTTTAAATCTTGGCCGACTCTTACACACACAGACACTAGAGCATACCAAAGAGATTGATAACTATTTAAAGTGGCAGATCAAGTTTTTCAAGACCAACAATTCAGTTGTCCTTTAACAAATTATGGCGAGTAGGCTTCGGATAAATGACAATAGGAGCATTGAAAACAAAGACATAATTGTAGTGAAAGAAATTTAAAAAATTTCTGGGCATGTTCCATGATTTCAAAAAACACTAAGTAATTTTGGAATGTTGTGAGATTGATGCAGCAGATTACTTAAGTTTCATCAGATAAAAATTATGCTAAATAAGGAAATTATCTAAATAATAATTTATTATAACAAGTAATGCTATTTCCTGTAGTACAATGGTATGAAAATAAAAAAACAAAACTATTATCACCTACATTGATACTATAACAAAAAGTCAACAGTAATTTAATTAATGAAAAATATATTAATAGTTATTAGTTGTGGTGTGTAATGTCACTGGAATACATTTTGATAATTACTGGTTAAAGAGAACAAATAGTTTCACTATTCCTAACCTAGGACCTTCTGGTTTCCATTCAGATGCTTTTACTAATTGTTATGTGATATTTCAGATTAAATTAGTAATTCCATATTTAAAAAAAAAAAATAGATGGTGTTTAACATGAATAGCATATGAACGGTAATCAAAATGCCCCGGGGGTTTGAATCTTTGTTGTGCTTCTATTTACTACTAAAGAGAAAACTCTTTGATTAATAGATGTTGGGAAGAAAAAGACTTAGCTAAGAATAACAAACTATTTATATTAAACAAAAAAGTGTAGAAAATATTTTGTACATGGGTATGTTTAATGCAAGATTATTAAAATAATTTAATATTTCTTAGCAGACAATTAGTAACTTTATCTCAACAATAACCCCTTGGTCCTAACCCTATCAAATTAACAAGGTACTACTGTAATTGATGTTTTCCAAACAAATTAAACTTCTGACTATAAATAACAAACAAGCAATCACATTTAACCATTAAGTAGTTAGTCAATGTTTGCAGGAGCTACAATGTTGTTAATGTAATATAATTCCTTAATAAGTGTATAGAATTTTTGATTTTTACATACTAACAAAACTAATTAAATAGTGACCATAAATGGTGAGTTGGGTTGGCTGCACCCTTCTGCCTGTCGCTGATACTTCGTTGGATCCCTCCTTTTCAATACTGTCATGACTAAAATACCACCTTACCTTCACAACTTCTTCTAATTCAAAACAGCGATCAAATCCTGCCAAACTAGATCCTACCCTTCTAACCTGTATTTCCCTTCTCACAAATTTTTTCCTTTGTCTGTTCTTTTCTTATCATTGACAAAAACCTGTGGTACTTCATTCCCATTGATATTTGTTGTTCATCAACTCTTCTGATCTTTGAATCGAGACTTTACCAGTTCCTTATCTCCCTCCAATCTAACAATTCATAATTAATAGGTTGGCCAAAAAGTCCGTTCGGTTTTTTAAGCGAAAATAAGACATAACTTTTTAACACAAAACGATTTATTCAATCAATGATATAATTGCCGTTTTGTTCCAGTATCTTCTGCCATCTCATGGGCAGATTCATAATTTCATGCTCTAAGAATTTCCTGTCTTTACTGCCAAAAAATTTTCCAAGTGGATTTTTATATCTTCTTCAGAGTTGAAGGTCTGTCCATTCAATGAATTTTGAAGAGATCATAACAGGTGGAAATCTGAAGGTGCAAGGTCGGGCAAATATGGAGGGTGCGGCAAAACTTCCCAGCCAAGCTCCAGTAACTTCTGCTGCGTCTGCAAAGAAGTGTGTGGTCTGGCATTGTCGTGATGGAAGACAACCCCCTTTTGGTTGGCTAGTTCTAGTTCTGGACGCTTCTGGTGGATAGCTGCATTTAATTTGTCCACCTGGTCACAGTACACATCCGAATTGATGGTCCTGTTTGTGGGAAGAAGTTGGTAAAAGACAACACCCCTCCAATCCCACCAAATCGGGAGCATAACTTCCTTTGGGGGTTGTTTGTGGTAATTCGCAGCACTTTCCCATGAGCGTTTGCGCTCCACATTGTTATAGACAATCCACTTTTCGTCCCTTGTCATTATTCTCTTCAAAAAAGGATCGTTTTCTTCAAGTTTCCGCAACGAATCGCAGATGGAAATCCTTTGGGCGAGGTTAGCTTCACTAAGTTGATGGGGAACCCAAACATCGAGCCTGCTCACGTAGCCAAGTTGATGCAGATGGTTTTCAACACTCGATTTGGATATAATGAGGATAACTGCGATCTCCCTATTTGTATAACGGGGATTGGTGTCGACTAATTCCTTCACTTTGTCGCTGTTAATCTCAATTGGCTTGCCAGAGCGAGGTGCGTCTTGAACCGAAAAATTTCCAGATCGAAATCTTGAAAACCACTTCTGGCACACATATTCTGTAACAGCATCCTCTCCGTATACAGCGCATATCTTCCTGCAAGTTTCCACTACTTTCTTGCTTTTTTTTAAATAAAAAAGCATGAGGTGTCGATAATGTTCGTTTTGGTTTTCAATTTTCAGGATGATCCTAAACACACATCAATACAATCAGTCTCGTTGGAATTTCGCGTCAAACTACGTTGAAGTGTCTAGTATCTGAGGAGAGTGCACTCGCAAGGGACGGACTAAAGGTAGCTACATATTAGACTGCTTGAAGTTTCGTAACGACAAAAACCGAATGAACTTTTTGGCCAACCCTTTACAATATCTTACAATATTTATTAAAATTAAATCTCATTGCATTCTATTTCTTGAATTATATTATTATTTTAAACACACAAAATGTTTTATATTTTTTTTCTTAATTTAATTTTTTATATATCTTATTCTAAATTGTGATCTTAATGATGAACATTTAATATGTGAACCTACAACTCTATAGAACTATATGGAAATGTATGGCTAAGGTCAATCACTGTTCTAGGCCTATAATGAAAAAGTTGTACACTACTCTTTTTACAAACACCCACCTCCCACACATAATCATAAGCCTGCAAACTGCACAAATTTTTAATTCGAACATCACATTTAAGTTTTACATATATCTTGACAATGAGAATCATAGCTAAGAAGCTTACTCTGCAATTGAATTACATGTATCATTTTACATTATCAATATGTACTATTAAAATTATTGGATTGTCCACGATAATAAGGGTTAAGTGCTGCCACAGAAACAGATAATCAAGAGCAGTGGATAATGAGATTATTCTGTTTAAAACAGGTAGCAAAAAGTTAACATTTTTAAGAGTATCATATTATTGATTAGCCAATGATTAGCATGAGAATATTGTACATACATGTGTGAATATATTAATTTATTATTTACCATTAAAAAACAGTATTTCATATTATTATCATTCATTTGTCCATTGCATGGTTAAGTTAGGTTTGATAAATGGTGATTCGTTATCTAGACCACGAAGCATAATTTACTATGAAAAAGCAGCACACTTGGAGGGGCATCCTAAGACCATTTTTTCCGAAGTTCTTTGTCACTAGCAAGTTAATTTATTTTACCAATGGTGAAACCTCATGCTGCTCCAAGTCTTTCTATTTAATCATTATGAAGCTTCCTGGGTCTGTCCCAAGGTCTCCCCCCCCATTTATCATCTCCCATGCAGCAAACATGAATGACCTAACTATTTTAGTGCTTGTTCCTCTAGTATAGAGATTGGCCTACACAAACTCTTCTTATTTTACTGAGTATTTTCTTAGGTATCTTATCTTGATAATCGTGATCCTGCTGAGGTATTTAGATGAATGTAAAAAACACAGGAAGGAAAGCAGTTTTAAACAGTGTTGCTAATTTCTTGATACAGGGTAGATTTTGTATAATCAAATACTGGCCTTTTTCATCCTATTCATAACCTCCTGGCCAATTTTTCTTATTACCGTCCCTGTCATATGAATCAATCCTCTCCAGTACATGTATGTAATATGTAAGGATTCATTATGCCTTCCTATGTGCATCACTTAACTTTTTAAATTATTTTGACTCATTCCTTTTCTTTTAAGTTCCTCTCTCCTATCGTTTACTGCAGTTAAAAGCCTTTCTTGATCTGCTGTAAGTGCCACATCATCTGCATATATCATAGCCTGGACCAAGACTGGAGTCATATTCCAAAACTCTACTGTGGCCCTATGCAAAATGCAGTCAATTAAAACAAAATAAAGATTAAGAGGTAATAGCCTTGGGTTAACCACAGCTGCAACCACCATAAACTATATATCTTCATGCGATGATGAACCACACATTTAATTTGATTATATTTATTCTCTGATTAATATAAAAAGAAGGAACCATCGAGAAAGAAGATATATTAGAGAAATTAAGTTAAAAGGTAACCATTTGTTCTCTAAAATCCTTGAATAAATTAAAAAAATTATATATTCAAAATTGAAATAAGACTGACATATACATCAAAGTGAAAATCATTTATTGAATCAGAATGTAAGTCAATCATCATGGAAAATTAACAAATACTATGAGACTACAGTTATTTTTCTTTAGTAAATAGATTAAGGATTTTCACACATGTTATACCAGGATGTTAACTTCAATGATTTTAGTAAGTTGTTGTAAAGTGATTAATGATAGTATCAAACCAACTGACATGTTTTCAAGATGCATTACTTTTGCTGCACATTTAATTGGCTTTGACTAATGTATTTAAAACATCACAAACCAATGAAGGAATACCATTCAAATATAAATAGCCAAAGTTCAGATAAAAATCAACATTATTTATGAAACTGAACAAGAAGAGCCATCTAATAGAATGCATGAAGGTATGTTCAAATATACAATATTAAAAATAACAAGTGAAGAATACAAAGCAATACTGTTGGAGAAATTCAATTAAGGTCTTTTAACATGCAAATCATACACTCTTAACAAATGATGGAAAGTTATGAATACAAGATAATTTTGAGGTGAATTATTCAAAAAAATATTCTTTAAAATTAGCCAAAACAATCATAGAGGTATCAACATTTTGAATATTGGTGCTTAATTGTGTGGAACTTAGTTGGCACAGGATCATAACAGAAGCACTGGGTTCGAAATCCAGCCCCCTTATCTCCAGTTATCAGCACTAATGTCTCTTTTCATTAGCTAACAATTTACATTTCATTCAACAAAGAAAAACTTGTGATCTAATATTCCATTAGAATTCAATGATTTGTTTAAGGAATGAAGAATTTGATTGTTAATATAATATTAAATATATGCAAAGAGAACATGATCGGCTAACATATTCATTCTAAATAGAGCATACCAGATATGTGAGCTTGTTAACTAACATTTACTCCTATCCCATATATATGTTTATAGCAAACAAGTAACTAACAGGTTGCAATGTATGCACAACTGTCAACATGTAGGTTATGTTGACTATACTACAATTTCTATAAAGTAGGCCTAAAACAGGGGGAAAAATCAAAATTTACCTCTAATAAGCTCTTGAAATAAGGCGAACACGCTGACAAAACCATTTTATGGGCTTTGCAAGTTTGGCCATCACAGGCCAGGGTAACATCAGTGAAGCTTTTTTCATCACGTAGATGCCTAAAAGAGCTCACCATGTTAGACTGGAAATCGTTCCATTTAAGGAAAAACTGCTGTTGGTCCGACATTATTTCAACCTGAAAGAAAGCACAAAATCCAAATATCCTTGGGAGAGAAAAAATGATGGCTTGTAACCCTAAATTACTGCAAATAATACAAATCCAGAAATTGTAACACACTATAAAGTACAAATCGAATAGCAATTGCACTAAAATACTCACTGAATTTAACTAAATATCACAGATAAGTGTCTTAGCCAAGGAGCAAATAAAAAAAAAAAAAAAAAAAAAAAAACTAGATCAAAACAAGTCTTAACACACACCAAAACTTACTACAGCCAGTACATAGCAATGGCGTCTATACCGATAACTTATGTAAAAACTAAAGTTGACTTCTTAACGAGTTTAAATTTTGTTGATTTCCATCAATATCTAGAGTGAACGCTTTTAAATTATTACCGAATCTAATTCCCTCCGAAAAGATGATGGAAAGGGACGCTTTTTAAATAGGAAAAATACATATTACTGTGACTGGGTCTGGTGTTGCCATTTTTTTCTAAAATAAATAGTACTCTTTCTTTTTATTCATTCTATCAATTTATAAATGGTTATATTGTATATAATAAATTATCAGCGTAGTTGAAAAAGAATAATACTACATTAAATTCTTTATTTTAATAGAGTATTATATTTCCTACTCCCCCCCCTAGATATAAAAAACTTGTGAACTGCAGACAAATTACTCTATAATTCTATGACTAAATTTCTTTCATAATCTCATTAAAATATACAAGAGAATTTATGTAGGCACAAATAAATTAAAATGTATTAAACTATTATTAACTTTTCACAGCTATAGTTTAAAACATTTTTTTATCCGTCATGTTTAATATAACATTGTTAATGGTGACTGTTATAATATCATAGTAATAACAAAATTTGGAAATATAACGATGAATCAGTATATGTAGTTCTATTAAGTTTATACACGTATTCTAGGTACAAAGCCAAGTCTTCTAGCATATGGCAAACACAATAAATGAGAGTTGTTTGATTGCTATACCATAATTATCAGCAGTAATATGTCGATTTTGACTAACAGTTCTATGGTAACAGGAGCTAAGTTCATTGATTGACTGTAACATAGGACAAAGTTGCTTAAAGATGATTTGTTAAGCCCTAAACCCCAATTAGTAGTAACAAAAGCTATGTTACATCGATTGACGCTGTTGTAGGCCAAAGATCCTTCATAATGATTTGTTAAAGCCTAAAGTAAAATTGAATCCAGCGTAGGACAAAGATGATTTTTCGAGGTCCAATACTCCATTTATCAGATTCAGGAGCATAATTCATTCAATTGATGCAGCCTACGACAAAGATACTTGAGAATAATTCGTTAAGACCCTATACTCTAACAAGAGTTGTAGAGCAGTAGGATTTGATGGTAGTCAATGAAGTAAAGCAGGAATATAAATGATTGGTGAGACTAGCATAGTCACTATGCTTTTACCAATAAGGAAGAGTGGGTGAATTATCCAACAAGGAGCAACAAGAGCTAAGATGTTTGGGAGGACTAGCTAAGGTTTGGTCCTATGCTCTACCAAGGAGAAAGCCTTGAGAAAGAAACTAGGATCCGTTAGAGCTATAGCTTAGTCAATTTAGTATAGCGTGTGACTATTCTACCAAGGTGAAACAGTGGATTTGTTAACTACTAACTAGGAGCTATTTTATTCACTCGAATATAGCTTTTCATTGAGATGTTAGGAAATGATTGACAAAGGTTCTATTCTCTACCAGGGAGAAATTGAAGTGTGCGATAGAGATATTTAGAGAGGGCTAGTAAAGGTGGCCATCATCATTCATCTCTGCATACTACCAGGTAGTTAATTAACAATCAACCCCCCACCCTAACCATTTCCATTGACTTTTGGTGTAGCGCAAGGATCATCAATTTCTCCAGTTATCTGTCCAAAACTTCTCATACCACATATATGTCAATGACACCCCTTTCATCACAGCGAGCTTCAATCCACCTCCCTATTGATTCCGGAACACCTGAATTGCAATAAGCCTTGAGCCTCTCTCCACTTAATTCATTTGATTCCAAGGCAATTAATATCAAGGTCTCTCTATAAAACCCTAAATGATATATATTCATCCTTACCATCACCATCAATGCTTGTTCTAATCAGTCAAAACCTTAGTTGGTCCTTGACCAAACTCTAGTTTGGAATGACCACATTTCTCAAATTATCTATTGATTGATGTCCTTCCTCAAACTGCTCAATCGTTCCAGTCATTTCCTCTCATTACAAATGAACCAACTCCTAGTCACCTCCCTTTTTCCATTTTGACTACTGTTGTGTGATGTATGTGAAGATCTCTAGGCTTGGTTAAAGCCCCTAAGATTTATACTCAGGATCCCAAGAGACTGTCCCACTTCCCAGCACTACACCGAGTTGGGATAGTTGTAAAATTCAGTTTGTACCTTCCTTGGCTCTCTCCTCTATTTTACCACCAAGTCTAACAACCCCCTTTACCTTTCCAGCCTTCTCCAAATCACTTCAGCTAAAACTCTTGTAATACTTCATCCCTTCTAATAGATCTGCCTTTCCTTGTCCATGCTGCGAACCTGCAGAACTTTACTCCTATTAATATTTGTCACACCCATTCATTTTAGTAATAGCTCTCCTTTAGCCATTTATTATTTTTCCTTCATTAATATTAATCGTGCAACCTTTTACTCTCATTTCCCCCATTTTACCTTGACCCTGAAAATTGAAAACCTAAGGGCTGCATTTTAACTTTTACTGTAAGCGTTTGTTTCAGTTGATGTTCTTGGGAAGTCAGGAGAGCACAGCTAAAAAGGTTAGATATTGACTACAATAAGGATAACTCAGTGGTTAGAGTGCCCGATTTGAGATCAGCAATCCCAGGTTTGAGGTCTGTCCTTGTCGGTATATTTTCTTCTTTGGCTAATAATTTATAAATAGTAGTATTTTGTTTAGTTATGTGCTGTGTAAGCCCACTTTAGCAATAATTGCCTTAATTGAAAGGGATAACTCAGTTGGAAGAGTACCTGGCACGGTCACTTATCTTTAACTAATAATTATAGAGGCAATAGCTTTCTGGATCTTATATTAAACATGATGGAAGACTTGTTGCTGAAAATATAAATAATTTGGGTAGATAATCCATCACATGGTGTTTAAGTACACAATTTATCAAACCACTTTCCTCCACTTAAAAACAAACTAAAAGAAGCCAATTTGTGTTGGCCTAAAATATTTGAGATTTTATTATAAATGTTCTTACTTAATAACATATATAGATATTTAATTGTAACTGCACTGCGCCACTCATCCCTATAATCCTCCTCGGAGACTGAAACGGCAGTGGCCTCGTGACCTGCTATAATCGCGTGACAGTGGGAGTCCTGGCAATGGCCAGTTTCTCCAATCATGTCCTATTGTATGAATGAGCGAGTGAATGATGACTGTAAATATGGTATGAATGAGATCATTTATCTGTATTATTATTGCCTTATAAAAGGCAGATTGTAATTATTGCACAATAAAGTTCTAAAATTGTAACAAAATCTCTCCCAAGAAAAACTACTCATATCCCAGCAATGTCTGCAAAACACTCCTGACTTTTTAATTATTATATGAGTAGGCATATTGGAATAAAATATCTTGTGTTACATTGGAAATATTGCATATCAATATTGATGTTTAACTATCACTTTTGTTTTGACTAAATATAGAATTTTAATTATAATTTAATTATTGTTATACAACCTCCCCCACACCGCCTTCATTTGAGAAAAACAACACAAAACCAGGAGTTGGGACCTGTGAAGGTATTAGGCATAGCTTTGTGAGCAAAATGTGATTAACTGTAATGTAATGTTTGTTGCATACTTTATAAATGAGCTAGCTGTTGGACTTATTAGACAGCACCGCTCAACCATGTAGTTAGCATATTTGTACCAATTGTGTAAAACCCGGTTCTATACCGATGGACTGAACATTTATAAAACTCTCCTGTAAGGTGGGGATTTTAAAGTTACTTGGTAATTTACATTTTATAAGGATACGCTGGTGAAGCAACTGAACCTAAAATATAACACTTCATAATATGATTAATACGCTAAGCGATTATTGAGCCTAAAGGGGTACTTAATAAAACCAAAATTTTGGTTTACAGGATAGGAGGAAAGATAGCAAAATGTATAGGCTCCAATATATAAATCATTAATTGTTATAAATGCTCAGTAGTATGACTGACACAACTATGAAGGAGCAAATGCAGCTAGTCTCAAAATTTAGGGAATTTGATTAATATTAATGGTATTCTAATCCCAAATACATAGTCATTGATTCAGGGGGTACTTACTTCAAAATTAAAGGAATAGAAATGTTTGCTGTTCCAAATTATGGCATGATCTATACAATTATCTGTATGAAATTATGACATAAATTACAAAAAAAAGGAACTTTTAAAATACCCAATAGCTAAGCTAGGCATAGACAAAAAATTATGGGATGAAAATAAGTGGAGTAAGATGCCGTTCTTATAACTAACACAAGTAATTACTTAGGTGAGATTAGAAAATCTAAATTAAGATGTAAAACGGAGCACGAAATGGTACCGCACTTAATATGAGTTAGAGGATAATTATTTAAATTAGTTTAATATCAATTTTTTTTGTATCTCGAGCTAGTAGAGTGTTTAATATCCATGCAGAAGGCCGTGTAGTAAGTAGTAGTTTTTCTTTATTTGGTTATTTTAAGGAAACAAGAAGCAGCTTTGCAATGATTTAAATTCATTTGGACTACAATATTTCTGTTCAATTATAAACCAAGAAAACTCCAGCAGATGGTCTAAACAGAATACAGCCCCCCATTTACTTTATAATTTTAAGCATCCCAATTGAAAGCATACATAGAATTTAAACAAAAAAACTGCGGTTGGAGGAAATTGCAATAACTTAAAAAATGATTTTTTTCCCCTGAAAAATAAAAAACAACTTCCCACCTTATAATAGAAGAGATCATAAATGCTAAAATATGAGGCCCCACTTCTCATTTGTTACTTCAGATTAATTTTATTTATTTTTTACTGACTAAAATTTTGTTAAATCTTAAATTAGACAGGTCTAAAACAAAAAATTTGATTTTGAAGATGTTTTTAGTACGCTGAAACCGAAAATGAACTCCGTTTTCAACCATCACATACAGATTTTTTGCAAATCCATGATATGTAATGAATTTTGTAGCCAAAAGTTGTAATGTTCTTATCCAGGAAGTTAATGAATTGTAATAGCTTTTCTATTTATTTTAACACTTATTATTTCCCAATACTACTCTCTTCCTTAATCGTCGCTGTAGGCATGCAGCTTTAAGCACCTGTTCAGACAGGAATTTACTAGTCTGGTCTTGGTATTCACCTTCTGTTGTTGAACCAGATTGAACTTGTGATATCTTATAAATTAGTGCCCATTTTTCTGCTCATTATTTCAGTCCAGTTGTATCCTTTGCAGCGAATGCATTCACCTACTTGTGTCGAAAGAAGTGAAACACTTTCTTTGAGTTTGAAAGTGCATTTTGAAAAAATGTCTCGTTCTTGTGTTAAGAGTACAGACTACTTCTGCTTTATCTGTAGTGAATATACAATCAAGAAGTACCAACAAAATATAACAGACTTCATCAAAAAGGTATATTATGCATATATTGGATAATATAATTAAGGTAAATTGGAATAAGTAAAACATAATTGGATTAAGATTAAGTTGGGGCTAAAATTAGTCATAGCTGCATAAAAAAAAACTTACACCACCTTGAGTTACAATCATTCGAATTTGCTATTGATGTGGTAGGAAAATAATCATGGGAATGACTTAATGTTGTACCTGTTCGTGGAATGATGGGCCAATTCCATGTACAATATAACCTGAATCAATGGCATCTATTCATCGACTCATCAAAAAGCTTTTTTGTTGCACAGTGGCAATACATATGCTTCAATTCCAGTTAGTTATTTGGTAAATTTAAATTAAACATATGACAAGTTATATGGCAATGTTTACTTCTTGAAAGAAGTCATTATAATGAGCATAAGTGGTTGGTATGTGGAGACTAGAAAGTACTCACTCTCACCATGCTCTTAGGTCAACAATCTGGCTACACGAAGTTTCCATTTTTTTATGTTTATGGGATAGGCGTAATATAAAATCCCACTGGAACCAGGGGTCTGTCTGGCCATTTTTCAGATGAACATTTCACCCAGACCATGAATAAGAAGGAAGCCTGGAATTTGTTCCAAGAAGTTCCTTAATGACACGAAGGATCCCTAATATATGAGTGTTGTGGAACACATGGTGAATGCTTTTTAAACACAAGGTTGCAATACGAGTGTGAAGGTTCACTTCTTACACTCACAAAGAATTTTCCATGAGAAAAAAACATGTTTTCATAAAAATAAATATAATTTTTTATTCTGGCAAACTTATATCTGTACAGATTTATATAATTAATAAAAGCTACCGGCCAATTCTGTTTTCCTGAATCATCATTTTTGTTATTATGCCTACTCCAGATTGAACACATTCTGTACGTGACGGTAGAAAACTAAGTTCATTTCCGGTTCCAGCACACCAAAAATTATCAAATCAAATTTACATAAGTTTCTTTTTGTAAACCTGTGCTATCAACTGTCTGTTTCTGAAACACACAAGTAAGCGAGGGTTAAAATTAAATCTGGACCAGCAATTTCTACTTTTAGCTATCAAAACCTTATTTTTTTAGGTATCCTTGTGATACCACTATTGGATAGGTTCTGAACCATGAAGGAAAAAAAGTAACAGAACTTTCTTTAATTGTATATAGCTTCAAGGCTGTTTCTTGAAAAATATTACAAGTTAAAGGAATGGGGAAAGAATTTTTTACCTATACTTTGTGGAATTGGATCCTAACTGAAGTGTAATCCAGGGTACTGAGGAATATAAATTTAAAATTTCAGATGGATTGAATTTTTGTAGGACCACTAGGTACATCAATAAACAATTCCTGTGTAACTGTTTCAAGTAAAGAATTCCTCTTCAGGTTTGGCAATGTTTGCTAGGATAATTAAAAAGTCAAATAACAAGTGGTGAACTATAGTTTAAATTAAGTGAATGCTTACTTTTTCATGCTATTATATATTACACATATTTTTATTTGAACAATGACTGTTATCAGTGGGTTTAAAATAAATGATCTATGCAAAATCTGAACTAGCAATAAATAATAAAAAATAATGAAATTTTGTTTGCATTATATATCTATAAGTTTTCTTAAATCAAAACAATTATCAATAAAAATGACTAGCTATTGTAGCGATTTATTTATATCAAACTGACAAAGCGTACATAATTTTATATCATTATAGTTAATAAAATTACTATTTACTAACAAGTTTGGGAAAGAAATAGCACAGTAGCAAACAATAACATTCTTTCACAAAGTTTGTAAATATCTACGATTATTACAAAAAAATTTCTATTGCTTTTATAGAAGAATGTTGACTGTAAGTAACTGAAGAATCTGAATGTAAGTGCCTAAACTGGTGCTTTGTAAACTAGTTGGAACCAGTGTCCACAAGCACATCGACGAGAACAGCCTTGATGTAACCACATCCACTGAATTGATGTAGCCTCTTCTTCACATATACAACCGACCAATCGAGAATCAAAACTTGAGGGCACTTGGTTAGGGCTGTCTCGGGTACCAGGTCCACGTTTCAACACTCGAAAATCAAATGGGTTCTGAAAACATATAACATATTTTAAATATCATGGAAAACCTTGGTACATATGCACTTACCATAACTTCACTTGTATTAAAGCAATCATTAAAGATATAAATTCTGCTAAGATCAGTATTATCATTAACTTTTATTTTTAATAAAACTCCTGTCATTGTTACGTGAGTATATAAGGGTAATTGAATTGAAATAAACAAATAAAAATACTCTGGACAACAAAAATATGAGCTCTTAGCACAAACAATAAATGATATGTCAAAATTATCTCCCCAAGTTTTGTCATATTTTAATGATTAAAATTGATGGCATCCTGCTGAAATATTGGGCATATTTAGAGTTGATCAATGAATAAATACCTAAATATAAATAAGGTGAAAAGTAGAAATCAATTACTGTAATAAGTACAACCCCCCCCCCGACACAAAAAATATATATAAAAATTGGTATTTGTTATGAAAATATTTATAGCTACGAAGTTCGAACCCCCCCCCAAAGAGATTTTTTATAGTAAACTGTCACACTTAAGAAATCTTATTGGAGTTAATTAGACTAGAATAAAATATTCTATAACCATAGATAATTATAATTAGATTTATGAATTCATAGATACTTCTTAGATAAATATACTGTTACAAAATCAAACATCTTCAACATTCACGAGGGTTACATTTCTTAAAACAGTGCACATTAAACAAGTATATACATAGTTTTTTTTTAATATAACGATCTGTCCATGACTTTATTTACCGAGTGCTGTTAAACAATCTTTTGTTTCTTATAGAGATTTAAACTTTATTTTACTAGGTCATTTTTCTTTATGATGTAATAGTTCTCGTTGATTGCCAGAAATTACTTTGTTATCTGTACTTCTTTATTATTTACAGAGGACTTGGTAACAGAGTAAGAATTTTCTTTTATTCTATTCTATACACAAGATAAATTTGTCAGTAGACTCTGCGTACTACTACAACCTTGTAATTTTTTATAACTAATATTTATGACAATTATCACCCAACCAATAAAACTCTTCCTTTAACTTCAAGCCCTTCATCCTTTAAATCAGCCTACAATTTTAATTAATCACCAGACACTCGTGTTGGACTTTATTAGAAATTTGTCTATCATGAATATTAAACCTTACATACATCTACTATTTTGGAAGAATCCATACTGCTCTTAAAAAAGCAGACAAATAAATTAAGAAATATAAATAGCCCTATTGGCTATGATTGCTAATAATGCTCAACAAGAATATATTACTTCATTCAACTTAAAATTCTTAATTTTAATATAAAAATATTACAAAAATGGAAAATCTTGGGAAAACACTTAGAACAACTAAAGGTGAAGTTGATGATTGATAGCATGGATGCGAAGGTAAGAATATATTGGAGTAAAAGAGTTTCCGAAATGGCCACTATAAATATCATACTGAGGCTGGTTGTTTAGGATAACATAACCATAATGACAGAAACAATGGTATAAAGTGTGTTTCCACTTGACTTCGACAAAGAGATATAATAATCTGTGGCGAAGTCTGAATACAGAAACTAATTACATGTTTATAATACCATAAACAAGTGTGTAAAAGTTGTTGAAAAAGATACTGTTTATTATCTTGTGACCAATGGTAACTTTACATATAAATTGGTGTCTGAATACTCTACATAATTACCTTACAATGAAAAAATACACTAGCAGGATCTGGACTCCCCTGTTGTGCCAACTTCTTTACCATGAATAAATAGAAGTTACCTTATTCTTGGACAAGATAACACCCCTCCCTGCCTACATTTCCATATTTTATCAATAAATTTTCGATGTCCATTTAGAGAGATGGAAACTAGTTCAAGATCCCATCACAGCCAGAGCTAGAGGTGTGGGCATAACCCCACCTCTGACCTGCCTATATAAGCCAGAAATGCTGAGCCCTTTCAAATAGTCGGAACCAGACGATTGAAGTGAACACTGCTCTCTCTTTCTGTAATGGCCCTTCTTGCTCTACTCGAACGATGGCTTTCTTATTTAACTACCTCTGGACCTCTCTTTCCAAACCTTGCAATGTTTTAGTCTGGCGTTGTCAGACTCTATACCTTCCTAGTGGGATTCTCAGGCCGTGTCTCGCTAAAACTAGCACATCCTTGGAAGGGATCCCTTCAAGGATGCAGACTACAAAATGTACCTAGAACCATCTCCCCCAGTGATCCAGTCTGCTTCTCTCCGGTTCACACTCGCCTTTGGGATCTGGACGGTTTTCGCCTACCCTCAAATACCGAGTGTGAACTCGTGATCATTCCAAGACCACATAAACTACCAATAAAACTCATGTTTACCTTTTCTCCTGGAGTAGTGCACTGTCGAAGCACACCTTCCAAGATCTTATGGAGTCAGATCAATAAACAAATTCGAATTAAGCTACCCTCCAAATCGGCTGTCAGCAAAGGGCAAAGACCACAGGTTTATTCATATTTATCTCTTTCTTGACGCACGTTGGGCAGTGGGCGGGTCGACGAGGTCTTCTCCCGACAGGGGCCCCAATATCCAGTTGGGGCTCTACCAATTGAGCTAGCCTCCATCAAAGACAAGCTTTTTAATTTTTCTTTGGCTAATGGTTATTAATGATAGTGGGCCCTATACCACAACGGAAATTGACTATATATAACACTATCAATACAAGCCCAGTTATAAGCACAAGTACTTATAATCTGCTTAAAAATTGAAGAATCAAGCTTTGCAAATATTATAATTGAATTTAATAATAACTATTGCTTATTAATTTAACTCTTTACATTGAATTTTTGTCTTAATCCTGTTAAGAGCGAACAGAACTAAAGAACAAGCAGTGTTGATGAGAAATGGCTTGAAATTGCCCAACATTAATCTAAACCAGAGGATACTAATTATTGTGATGAATGACAAGTTGAAGCAATAAAACAAAAGATTCGGCACAGATCGTGTGAAAGCGCTTTTTATCAAAAGCCACAGCAGCGGCTCTTCTAATCCGGTGGTGACTTTTGTCTAAGAACTTTCGGCCAAGTGGTAATGTGACTAGTTTGTTTGTAAATACTTCGATATTTGTTTGTTTTGAAAGGTAATAACTGGTAAATAAATAGATATTATTCTAAAAATATATTTAAGATGCGCAAATAAAGAAATTTTCAGTTGCGAATACAAGAAATGGTGAACATTTCTTAATCTGTAAATAACGGGCTTTGACTGCATATACAAAAAAAAAAAAAGGTATAGTGTATGGACCTAAAAAAAAGAAAAGATAAAATGAAATTATTAATTTAATGAATAAAACATGTGATATTTTTGAAATAACATTGTTAATTCTTCTTTATCCAATGACCTTCAGTCATTTGGGCCTTGCATAGCATGGGGGAGGGCGTTGAAAGTGAAGTTTATTTTATAGTTAGGTGCACATTTCAATGAACCATATTACCAGGGGGGCTACCTACCTGCAAGAAGAAGCCCTGGGCCGAGGTCTTGGATTAAAAAATACACATTGTGGGGTTCGGCAATGATAGATACCCTATTTGGACTAGAATCATACCATCTATAGAATCTCAAACCATATACTCGAGAAAGGCGAGATAGTCAGTCGGCCTAGAGACATAAACAGTTATCAGACAGTTAAAGTTATTAATCGGTAGACATTAATTGGTGATGTGAACAGTCAATTATTTTAAATAAGCCAAGAGAGTCAATACAATTGTTTGAGAAAATAATGGGAGTTTCACTATAGAAGGAATGATATTCAAGAATTCAAAGCAAATGCATTATTTAATTAACATAGATCAATTTAAAACAGGTAAAAGTTAGGAATCAGTAGAAAATGCCCCCTTACCTGTTACCTATGCATCCCCCCACACCTAGCACAAAACTAAATAAATAAATAAAGATAAGAAAAGAGACCCCTGGGAAGGCGAAGACATACTAATAAATGTAACATGTTTGTACTTACATCATTTCCAGCAATACGTGCTAACAGTTCTCTTTTTTCTAAGCCTGTAGCATGCTCAACAGGATCCGCCATATCTTGAAATAATAAAATAAAACATCAATTTTTATTTGGACAATTGTTATCGAGAAAAATATAAAAGAACAATGTGATTTTTAGCATTACCAGCAGAGCATTAAAATTGGGGACCTAAAAAACAATTTGATTTCGGGGTTTTTAAGTGCTAACAAAACAGCACACAATTTCACTATTTTCTGAAAATTTAAACTATTCAGAAGTTTCTTTAGTGCTGTTTGGAGATAAAATTTGATTTCACATAAATATTGAGATTTACAGATACCCACATTACTGCATATTAGGTAGAGGAAAGTGTGGATCAAGCCACAAGAAATTTCAGAAATCCGAGAGAGCTCATTAAAATGTAGCCCTGAAGAAATATATACATTTGGAATGATCACCTACAAAACAAAGAGATCCAGTTAGATCTACTAGGGAAAGAGCCAAGCTATAGGAGGACATTAATGGATAAAAAAATGGAATCTTCTCTAAATTAAGAAACCCATAACATAAGTTCAAAGGAAATAAACGCAAAAGATCTTTAGCTGGCAACTCATAGTAGCTAGCTAAAATTTTTCTATCCAACTGATCTGGCCAGACCACCAGAGATCATACTCTGCCGAACCTTGGAATTAGTTAGTAGTAGTAGATTCAACATATTTCCCGTCTAAATGGTTTAATATTTACTCACATACTTAGGAATATTTGTTAAATACAAATTAATATTCAGAAAAACAGTGGAACAACACAAAGTTAATAGACTGAACTACATTTTTATGTTCCATATGGATATGATAATCATGTAAACATTACGTCAGATAACTGTAAAGCCATCATGGCAGGGAGAATATTCCATCTGTTAGAAGATCGTGATCATGCGTAGCCAGCTTTAGGTATTTTGGATTTAACGTGGGACAGGGTCTGCAAAGACAAGTTTATCCCAAAACCCATCAAACAAAACCAAATTAAACACAATACTCATCAACCGGAAAGAGGAGGAAGTTCCTCTGCAAAACAAGCAGCTAAAAAAATTACACTTTGAGTAGGAAGAACATACAAATTGGGCAAAAAATAAATGACCAACCTGCCTCATATCTGAACTGCTTTTAAAGTCAGTTCTTCAATGATCACTTCACTTTCCTAGCTTAATGGAAATTATTAGAGGGAGAAAAACACAAAACAGATGTTTTATATGATTAAGCCAATAGGTATTAAAAGGGCCGATATGCTCACTGTTATGAGAACATTTTTGAATCAGCAAATTTAAAATCAACATCTCCAAAATTATGTGAGTTATCAGTTTTTTATGGGTATGTTGATTATCACAAAATCAGAAACCCCTGTTTCTATTCTAATCTTTGCGAGTCTCCTGTCCAACTTAAAAACAAAATTTTACATGGAGGCTTTGATTCGATACACAGAATACATGACAAATTGAGCCATCTCCATGGAATTTCCATAATTAATATGTGGCATCACAAAAATATTTTTTCAACATTTTGAGACGAGTATCAAAAAAAAGATTTCAACTTCCTGATTAAGAATGTAATTAGTGTTGTGTTTTTTTTAATGAACTATAATAATTAAGTCATTAAAAGTCTATTTTCTTTTGTGACCTGTTTTGCATTGAGAGCTATTTCAGACGACAGTTGTTATGTTTCAAGTCCAAGAGATAGAAACTGATTTCACCTTTTTCATTCTCATTAATGGACCGACCTGGTAGATCAGAAGTGTACAGTTCAAAAATATATTATAACGAAACCTACACCTCATGACCTTGTAATGATACATTACATATAATGATGCTTAATAACAATTTGAAAGGTAGAAAAATAAGAATACAAAAATACAGCTTTAAGATTGCACCATGTCAAAACCAAGATTAGATGAAAAAAAAAATTCATGAACTACCTTTCAGTTACCTCAACAATAGATCACTACAATGGAGTTGTAAGGGAACTGATCTTGTGGATGCAAATAGAACCCAGAGGTAGAAAGAAGTAGGGCTTCTGTTAAAAAAATATATATTCTTAAAAAGATGGATACTGAAGAATTTTAGATATTTATTAATAACTTACCTCTTGAGCAAGGCATATTTTTTATGTTTATCGATGTATTTATTTTTAGAAATTTATTTAAATTTCACCTTACGAACATTTACATAAATCAGAAAATTGAAATGTCAATTATCAGTTTTGTATTAGATTGAGAAGTCAATTTAGTAGAATAGTTAGTTGTTCTGTGGAAAATGAGCAGATACCTCTTTTTTTTTTAATAAATAAGAATAGTGAACAATGGAAAAAAACTAGAAATATAAAACATTCAAAATAAAATTTCTCATGACACCCTTTTGCCATATGTATCAATTTCATAATCAATGAGAGTTAATTTTAAATATTCACATTTCATGAATTTAGTCATTTTCTTTCTTTATTAACATTTAAAATATTATTAGCATGGATTCTTCTTTTTAATTTACATATCATTAGATTGCAGATAAAAGCATCGTAGAGGCAACCCCTTACGATGAACTTATTTTTCACCTCATTTCAATAATTGCCATACAAATTTTATTATTGCCCTATAATGAAAACCTTTTATCTCCAGTTTAGGTTGAGATTATTATAATTTAATCTGGTGTAAATATTTCCTATATATATTTTTTAATGCAATAATATATTTAAATAACCAACGCCAGGACTTTGTCAGAATATACCTCTAATAGGTTCTCATTCCTACTTAGGCAGTACCTTTTTGTCATTAAGGAGCAGAAGAGGGTCATTTTATGGTATAATATTTTTTAGCTTTTATACAAAACAAGGCCAAGATCCCTGTGGCAAGTTATACAACTTACCTTACTAGAACTAGCTGTCTAGATGTTAAATATAGCTGTCTGATCAGTTGAATGAGGAATAAAATAAATAAAACAAATTTATTTAGAAGAATGTAAGAATTAAATGAAAAATAAAAGTATTTAATGTTGATAAGGTTTTAATGTGCATGTTAACTGATTACTAACAAGGACTTAGTAACATTCAATAAACAATAAACCTATCACACCAAATTAAAGTAACTGCCAATAATTATTTCTAAATGAATAAGTTATAAATAGGGCTGGTATTTATATGCAGTAATACAATCCAAGTTGGGATTTTGTACAATAAATGTGAAGTTGTTGGTGAACAATAGCAAAACTGCCGGTGAGACCTAGTGCAAGCCAAATACATTCCTGAGTTTCTCAACAAAACACTTAATGGTTATGTGGGAACTTCATATTGTTCGTGCTAAAATCCGAAATAATCTTATAACACGACTGATTTGAAGGGACTCGTATCCTGACCTGTCCCTGCCACCTCAACCTCCACCAAGACAGACCACATGGCTATAGGCCAGGATTTAGGACCTCCTGTTCTTAGGCCAGGGTCCCTTCCAGTCATTACTTTTTTGACTTTGGGCCATAATAATTAAAACAGTGGGATTACATACTGCAACTAATAACTGTTAATGTATTTTTAAAATATAAATAAACAAAATTAAGGGCATTGAAAGTGAAGAGACAATATCCAGAGATACTTACAGGACTACTGATTGGTTTCTTAAATTATTATTAAATAATTTAAAAAAATATTCGGTATTTTTAATGAAAAATACTTCATTTTCTTTGTTAAAGAAATCTCAGTCACTGAAAATCACCTTTATTTACTAATAGCACTAATGGTACGAAAATAAAAAATAAATTGGGTAAATAAGATAATCGTTTAAATAATATAGGTGGATACATTCGAATCGAATTGTTAGGCTGAAAGAGAAAAAGAAGCTGGAAAAATCAAAATTTGTGCGATGAAGAAATATGAATGGCGTTCCACTGATTTGTAATAGCAATTTGGAAAGACCATCTGACAGAGGTAACTCTAAGAGTAGGGGGTATAAGTTAGCTCTCTCATTACCACATTTATACTCGCAAATGTAGTAAGAGGGCATTTTAATCTAAAGGTGATGTAGAGAAAGCATCCGAAGAAGTAATATTACTGCCTTAAGTAGTGAACAGCCTTTGGGAGTCTTTTGCATAAATCATAGTAAACAGTTTATCAAGCATTTAGAATGATTTTAAGATAGGGACCAGATATAGGTAAGATTTTTCGTGAAAGGAAATGACAGCAACAATTGTGGTGTCGAGAGTAGAAATAGAGCAGTAAATAATTAAAATTTATTTAAGCGAAGAATTGGGTCAAGGGTTATACCGAGATTATTGACTTAAAAAAGACAAATTTTGTCATAACAGGCAAACAATTATCATGAAGTAAAAATGTGTTTATTGTATATACTTATTACATTTTTTTTTTAATTTAACATTATGATATACAAAATTATTTCAGTTATTAAGAGAAAATAGTAAATCTGAAACTAAGGTGTTTATTAGGAACATTTCTTTTTTTCAACACCTATTGAGCTTAGTTATTTGTGCCAATGAATTTCTTGGTGCCAAGTATATAGCTAATACAATGAAGCATAAAACAACGCACAATACTTTTCACCAAGGTTTGTAGCTCATTGTGCCAAGTTGGTAATATTCATTTCATATTCTCTTAGGAATATATCCTAATTTAATATAATGCCAGCAAAACGTTAAGATAAAAAAATATTACTGATCCATTACATAAACTAGAAAAGTGCAATACTTATATTCTCCTGAAAATAGTGGACTAATGGAAACTAAAATCATAAATAACTTAGCATCGCCTTGTTCTATAAATTTACACTTGTACAAGACACTGATACTATGGTAATACAAAAGAAAATAATATACATATTGACAACTTCTGTATGGTATTTACGTAAGACTGCAACCATGAAGCAACAAAATACAAGAAAGAAACTGGGCTACATGATGGTTAGTGAATTTAAATAAAAAGTTTGTTACTTCTAATTTGTTTTCCAGGTGAGAATATCAGGGGTTGATCGAAAATAGTCACATAGACACCCAATTAACAGTTTGGAGCAGTTTTACTTCATTGCCAATCACAATTAATAGTATCTATTTCATTAAATCCAAAAAAGAAATAGAGACGAAGATAAATATGCATTGAAGGTGGGACTTAAAATCCAGAGCTGCACCCTGACACAACCCTTTTACCACGTTCCAGCGATCTCAACCACTAATTACCTAAAACGTAACTTTTAAATTTAGCACGAATAACTCACTAGTAGCCAGGATTCTGGCGGTGGAGAATCCTCTAGAAATTGTCGAAAATCTTGCGCAGAGCGAAGCCATTTCTGACCACTGTGAAAAGTGAATCAGCTGATTAGGGGCCAGTGCTATGCTCCATGATCAATGGAGACAGACTGAAAATAAAACTATTTTATTCTTAATGTTTTTCTATACAGTGAAAAAAAAACTAAAAATTAAAATTTTGTTAAAAATATAAACATAGTTTTTTCATTAAAAGTGTTCTATGTTTACGAATGATATATTTATCACAATAACTCATATTATCAAAATCCTTTGATCTTCAATTTACTTTATTTAATTTTTATTTATAAAATAAAGTTTAAAATTTATATTTTTAACTACATATCACTAATAAAGGAAATATTTTTTTGTTATTTTAAAATTATTTTTTGAAGGGGGGTCGTCTACTTAAAATTTACTAATCAAATATGATAATAACAGGCGCTTGCCAGTGGGACAAGCATGGGCATACGTTTTTTGCTGTATAATTTTAAAGTTATCCTAATTGCACTTATAAACAGCTTGGAGGTTTGTATTCTCATAGTTTTAATATATGCTAGTAATAATAATTAATTAACAAGTTTTTTCACGAGTCGAGTGACACTATAGGACATAATGTGAATTCGGGGTAAATTCTATGCATACACTTCCTTAATTAAATATTATGTGATGCTCACGTGTTAAATTTATACAGCAAACTCAAGTTAGTCATTGATAATCCAATAAATGTCAATAAAATATTTATACCCGCGTATATTATCAGTACTGCCAGGACGTCCCAAGAATATATGAAGACCCTAAGGCACAGGAAATTAAGGTTTCCTTATACATCGTATAATCTGCATTATATTGCAGATTTTTTTAAAGTCATTTGTTGATATTTTATTTATTATTTAGTACTGTCAGCGTCATAATTTTATATGAAAATAATAGTTATCACTAGATTTGTGCAGTCTTGAGGGGGTATCCTGTTCAATGATATTACATTCTCTTATTGGAAAAAATGTTAGAGGTTATTAAAGAATAAGTTGAATTAGAATTAAGAATAGAAGCGCGAAATTAATTAGTAATGCTATTACAAAAAACTCAAAATAGAGTGAAGGAGCATGATCTAATAACGGCAGAAGAAATTAAAATTATGGAAAACATTGTAGAGAGCAAAGAGCAAGGCAATAAGTTTGCGATTGTTGCGTGATTTGTAATTTTTGCCACTGAGCCTCAATAAATCCTTCAAAGTTCTCTTCCTTAGGAACCTGGTAGGTTGGAGTACTGTTGTATAGATCAATCTATTGTGGTCTATAGTTATTTTAAAATGTCTGTCTCTATTTGGAGACCCAAGGTTCCCGAAGGGTATGGTATTCCTGCAGCACTTTGGAATCTAGGATGGGGGCATGATTAGAAAAGGGGATTGATATGTTTAGATAAATCATGGGGAAAAACGGGTAATAAAATAATTGATAACGAACACGTGGCTTGGAGCGAGAACATGAAGTATATTTATATAAAGGTTACAACAAGGTTACAAATAATGGTTACATGATATAAGGGTTTCAATTATATTAAATAGTCATTAGTTTTAATTATACATAACAGGGATGACTGTGTGTTGTCAGCGAAATGAAGGATAAGAAGGCATACCAGTTAAGTACAAAAGGAGTAGGACGGGACTAAGGGCACCACAATGTTAGAATAGAGTGACAAGTTAGTATATGGAAGGACTGCAGTCTATTGAGTTTACAAAGCAATCTCTGGTGCTACACTTAATCAAAGGCTTGAATCCGAATTACAGGAACATGATTTCACTTTATCGTTTACATAAAGTTATCGCAAAGAACAAATACAATACAGAATAGAAAATAGGTTACATCTAAGAGCATACGCACGGAACCATGTTACGTTGCTAGAGGCACAGCAGATAACAACAAAATAAAAATGTGAATATTGAAACCTTTGGACTCCCATAGGCATTGAGTGCAGGACGCCACCACCAAGCAAGGGTTCATGATATTAGGAATCAGCCGCGACGTCACAAAAGGTACAACTTTCCTTTGTTATTAGTGAGACAGAGCAGACCAACCACGTGGACGTGCACCACACTACTAGCCCTGAAGCTGAAATCCCAGTGGGCCCCCCCCCCTGAAGTACCCCTGAAGCGTCCAAGGACAAGTTGCAGACCCAGAACTGTCCCAATAAAACCAGCGATAAAAGTCTCAATTTTATTTGAGCCACTGAACTGAAGGAAACCACGAGTTCAACAACCCAAACCACCAATACTACAAAGCCGAATCCATTATCCTGGGACGTAATAGTTACAATCTCACTCGTTTGTTATCCAAACATAGGATACGAAAGTCATCTGCTCCAGTGTTAGTGATTAGGGATGACACACTAACACCCGGTAAAATTAAAAACATCCGTTGCATCAACAATGTGGTGCTCAGAGTGACTACATAAACGAAAAAAGGGTCATCCCTATGCGTCTAAATTGGCAGAAATACGGCCAACCACCGGAGGTATTGCTTTAAGACACCCAAGTGTGTGTGAGGTCTTGCTAACCTCATGATACCAAAGAGTGCCCTCGTTACTAGGCGACACCACTTTAGTTTACTAACTGTGGCGAAGGACATGTTGCCACGTACCAATAATGTCCTTACTGGATGAAACTCATGCAGGCAGTAGAGCTGAGACTTCAGACCAAACACCGGACGACCGGACGACCGGGCCTCAAAAGCACACATACTACACCACAGCACCACCCCCAAATAAACAGACAGCCTCATATTTCCAGGTGACTTCCTGTTCAAACCGGATATCACTAATAGAATAAACTCCGCTAGCTGTACCATAATCGCAGCCATAAAGCAGCTGACCTCACAGCTCATTTAAAGGGGAGATGGCGTTTTGTCTTATTGGGCACAATTGCCCCGTAACTGTTGGGCCACCGCCCTGTACTCTACGAGCTGGAAGGCGACATTCCGGAGCCACCCGCTACAAGATAAAGGTAAAAGGTGGCCAAGTGGGACCAATACAAGCATAAAATAAATGCCAAATTGTCCACAATTGTGCCACTAAGAGACACTTGGGATGTAGACTGCGCTATTTATCAGTTACACCGTCGCCCAAGCCGCTGGCACCTTGGTACCGAAGTTTGCTCCAACACCTACTTCCCTGAGAAACTACCGACACATGCAACTGATCCGTCAGCGCAATAACATCAAAAACAGGTTGTTTTAGACTAAGAAAAGCGATATAAGACTAGTGATCAACGCCTTGACGACCGAAATAACGTAACTGATGATCCAGTCGAAAAACTCTTTAAGACAACTGTTCACGGCAATAAGACGTCATTTTGGGTTGTCACATGTCACCTGGTGGGTGTAGAGTGGGGATGACTAACCTCGAGGTCCGAGTCACCTGTGAGTAGCCATTTTGTCGGCGTAATAAAACACTCATTAGTGATATATACGGGAGCCTTAGCCGTGAAAGCGAAATATTGTTTTCCCCGTTGTATTACCTTGATATTAACCACTTGAAGCTGGTGTCAAACGGTGGTGTGCTGAGCCGCAACAACGAAAAGTAAGAGGAACATTACTGGCAGAGTTGCTAGACCAGGTAAGCGAAATCTTTCTTCTATCTCCCCGGTGTTGCGATCCATATTATACAGTCCACTTATTCAGTCCAAATATCCAGGTATTGGGTGTTTTGGTGTGTACAGTGACCACCTCCGTAGTCTACCTACACAGCAACCATAAAGGTTTATGGAGACTGCTGAAGACCAACAAAACAAAGAATAATATAGTCAAACTGCCAGACAACGGACAGTTTATCACCGAGCAAGCAGTCATCCTGGCCAAAACTACAGGCCACTGACCAACGCCGAGCCAATAGAAACTCCCGACCGACAGACCACAGCTAAGCCAACACAGATCCCCATTCAGATCTCATACTATCAAGTACACGTCATAGTCTGTACACGACGTACCCAACCAGGCAGAAGAACTACAGGAGATAGCCAGCACCAGCCATGACAGCTACAGCCTAATTTATAGTTAGTTTTAGTTCCCACTTGGTAACTGAAAGGTGAGCCTCATCGCTTTGTACAAATTATACAACCTAAAACAGGACCAGGTGATGCGTTCACCTTAGAGTTACAAAGTAGGGCAGGCAGGGTGGGGGCATCCGTTCCTCTAAAGTTGTGATTGAGCCAAGACCGTCATAAGGCCTCCCATCTAGGCAGGGGCCGTTTCGAGGGTGCTGGGCTGCTCAGCCAGTACGATGATGTGCCGGGGGTCAAGCCTCGGATCTGGGGTCCTTTTTGTCCAAGCGTTATGGGCTGGACAAGATAAATCGTTCTGGCCTTCTACAGAGAGGGGCAAGGCTCCGAAAGGAGAATATTCATTAGAGCTGTTGTTCTCAGGATGTGTTGACTCTTCGAAGTGCAAGTGTGCAAAAATAATGACTCGTTCAGCGGAGTTTGTTTTTAAATTAACCTCAATTTATTTATTAAAAATTAAATATATACAAATAATACTGTTATGTTCTTTAATAAATAAAAAAGCACACACATGTTGATATACGTGAGAAACATATATTTTATAAATTGAACAATATTACATAATAGAACAAGTAAGTAGTCGTACATAATGATGGAATGTTTTTGATTGAATGAATTAAGGTAACATCAAGGTGACAACTGATAACAAAAAGGCGGCAGAAGACTGCATGTGGAATATGAAATACGCCACAAATACATATTGAGCTGAAGTGGGTTCCTTGTACTACAATGCTAACAGGCATTTTAACCAGTTCTTACAAACTAACAAATATTGGGATACGGTTAAAAGGACTGTCGGGGGCGTCACTAGGGGAGTGCCTGATCACTCCAGCCCTGGTGACAAGTGCGGATTGTTGTAGTTTATAACATGGACCATGTTCCATGTCGGCGTTAATATCTGACTCCATTTTATTGATAGGGATGTGTCCCGACAATACACTGTGTTCAGGAAAAGAGGTTCAGAGGTTCATAAAGAATAAGACCAGTTTTCAGAGTTCGGGTGGGAGATCGGCAGCGTAATAGTTACAAGTCGTCAGAGGGTCTGCTAGAGGCTGTGAGACAGGGACGGCGTGAGTAAGTACAGTACAGAGGTGTGGCAGAGAAAGTAGGCTGACGAGGAGTCTGTGTGTCTGCCAACCAGGGCCAAGCGGCCCTGGCGTCGCAACCGAGTAGAGCGGCTGAGGAGACTAGGAAAAAGAGAGGTTTTCCAGGGCGAAACCCCTTGGTTTTAAACATTACTTCCCCTTCCTAAAACATTACTTCCCCTTCCTACCGGAAGGAGGAGCCTAGCTTGAACAGGGTATGTTTATGATGTCACATCTGCGCCGAGTACGTGCCCCTCGTCCCCTAAAGAACTGTTTATTGGCATGGCTTTTAGATTTTATGACCGCCGGAAAGTGACTGAAGGTCTGCTCGGGTCTATTTTATTAGGGACAGGTGGCTTACCCTCTCAGGTTTTATTGCTGTCCTTCGACCCTCTGTTACTTGTTTCACGACTACCGACCTCTCTATGATTTATTACAAAGTTTACAAAGATTTGCATTTATATTATAATACATTAGTTGCACCAGAGTATAGGGTAATTTACATATATGGTTAGCGCTCGCTACAAGGACTAAAGAATGAAAAAAGGACCAGGTAATGGGCCTTTCCTCCCGATTAGCGATAGAGGGACCTATAACTAACTTACGACTAACTTACAAACTATCTTAAACGTTTAGTGTCCCCACTTTGGCTTGGCCGAACCAAATTATACAGCCAGGTGCATTCCTGCCCGAGCCTATGAGATCAAGTAGCCTTAGACCTCAGAATTTTAGATTTAGTATTTTATTTCTCACTAGCCTAGAGTGCGCTGATTCATTTATTATAATTATTTTATAAGGGGAGTATCGTGACAATACTACCATCGGGTGTTTCACATCAGAGGAAAGGGTATATTGGCTCCTAATATTGGCAATGTATGTTATTACCTCGTCACAACAGCATTAAAGTATCAATGTGATTTGGTCAATGATTACTTATTACATATTAGAGGGCTGAGAAAAATTAATATGCGTTTAAGAAGATTTTCCCTTGATACCCATCAAAGAAGAGAGAAAAATGGGCCTGTAAGATGCAAGAGAGTAAAGAGGTCTGGGATTTTTATGGATAATCATAATAGAATAATACTTTCAAAGAAAATGAAAATAGGTAGTTTTAAGAACCGAGTTACGAATGCAGGTTAAGAATAAAACAGATTTTAGCGAAAAATGTTGGCTCCAGGAGTTTGCGGATAACTCTGGCTACCTCTTTGCTCCTAATGGAAAGCAAGGGGTTGAAGGAGAGAGAGCGTCATTGATCTTAAATATGGTCTTATACAGAGTGGAATGTTTGAGATTACGTATCACCTTCCTGCTATACTTTTGGGTCCTTAAATTGTTATGGGAATTTTGTTCTCTTCAATAGACCCAATTAAAGATTGGTGTGCAAATGACCTATTAGGTTGTATAATGGTCGAGTCTTTTGTCCTTATTTGCTCACTATGGAGATGTTTCGACAGAACATGATAAACTCAGCTCCATTTAACTAGACAGGTGGAAGCTTCATAATAGTTTCAAGTTCCATGTTTGCGATGGAGAACGACTGAGGGCTAGTAATCTATCAGTGGATTTTGGTGAGTGCTCGCACCAAGGGATGTTAGTGATGCCGTCTTTTTTATGATGAGTTTCTTTCTCCACAGCTTTACCGATTCGACTGGAGAAACTAGGCACTGTTGCTCAGATGTTTATTGAACGTGCGACATCCTTCGTGTGAATGTTAGTCAATTTGAAGTTGTTGACAACTACTACTGCCTCTGAGGTAATGAGTGGAGCGAGCCTCAGCATGCCCGCTACCCCTCACAAACACCTATTAGGCACTAATCCATTAGAAATAAAGTTTCAAATTTCTCCATAATTGGGTTTGGTAGCACATTTAACTAGTATACAACTGGATGGGGGCGGGGTATTGGTTAGTCACGCATACATAAGTTAGTAGGAGCTTTGCAATTAAGACTAGATCTCCTGTACTTAAATTTGTATAATAATCTCAAGTCCACCAACTCTAATGTCACTCATGCAGGTACTAAAGTAAATCATTTTGGAACAATGGAAACCAAATGGATATAATTTTAATCGTTTAAAAAAATCTCACTATCCAATGGCTGGTTGCTTCATTAGGTAAAATCAGGAAATTATTAATACATTAAGGGATGTGATGGTACTGGTGTGGCAGTGATGAGTCACCTAATCTCGGTTCGTAGCAGTAGCCACCTGATCCAATCTCTTGAACGTTACCGGTACACGATGTGGCAGGAAGCAACGAGAGCTTAATTTTTCCATTAAAAAGATTTTTTTAAATACGGTAATTTACGCGGTAAAAATTAATTGAATAATTTATTTATGTCTACGCCTAACCTATAGATATAGGTTATATATATAGATAAACCTATTTATATTACATATAAAACAATATGATATAATATATGAATTATTATAATTAAACATTAATACTTATGTAGTGGTATTTATGATACAATACAAGATATATTATGCCTATTAGTCAAACACAAACTGTCTTACAATTAATTTATAGGAATCTAATCTCAATTTCTCACTTGCTACGATACTGCCTTCGTAATATTAGCTGTATAATATTGCTTGCCGTATGGGTTCGCTAAGGTTTAAATTTTGATAACAAAAAGGCGAGACATGTCGGCTATCCAAAACTGAGACTTTATGTTATGATTCCCACACAACCACTCTTCATAGCTATCATATCCTAGGGTATATCCCTATCACCCGCAGGCCGTAAATTCTCCTTTACAACTTTCGATTTCTTCTCGTATCGATGGAGGGAGGGGATGGGTGTAAGCACTTGTAGGTGGAAACGTCTACAAATAAATCGGATGAAAATTAAAATTTTCATTTAATGAATATTAAGAGATTCCTACAGCTTCTATAAATACTTCCTCCTTCGACGGTTCGATTTATTTTTGACGGGAGATGTTTATTATCTGGTAGCAACACAATCGCCGTGACTGATTCAGCTGCAACAAAGCTGACATAGGCTGACTTTGCCGGAATCAACGACCGATTTTGTAGGTTATAAAAAGTAACGCCCTGAAGGTAAAACACATTTATTAATAGTTAGAAAGAGTACCCAGTTAGCTACACATATGCAAAAGACAACATGTTTACCAATATACAGGGCTTAAGGCTAACAGTGGATGTAACCAAATAACTAAAACATAGATAGCATAGAAGATACTGGATTATTATATTACATAAGCAACAGATTTATTTTTTCACAACCAACACAACTCTAGCTCTTTTATTATTAGGGTAGATTTTTTTTCAAAATCAGAAACCCTTGTGTTTCCCCCTGTGTGTCTGTGTGTACCGACTGGTCTTTGAGAGACCCCTGTTTAAACTATAGAAATTCAACTATACTTATAGGTGATTTTTTTTAATTACGTTTCGTGTCTTTATTTACACCCATGGAGCGCAGGAAAGGTGGGCTATTCTTTCCTACTTCTATGATATTTATTGAGTAAAGCAAAAATCACTATCTGTCCAGGAATTTGAACTGAGAACCTTCATATTATCATTTAGTTAGACCAAACGTTATAAAATGAGATAGAAATCATCACTTGTCGGTTGTTAATGACTATATTTTGACTAATAAATATTCTATGAATTATTTTTGTTTATCTTAGCCTTAACCTTAAAGAAAGATCTAACTCAACGATTAAGAAAGAGAATATCTCTTCCATTTAATCGGTAGTAACTTGAGTTGTAGGGGGATCTCTCACAACATCCACTATCCAGCCTACAAATTTGGATTTTCTATCTATCCATACCAAAAAGTAGAGCCCTTTCATTAGGCCTGCATAATCAATATATAGGCAGTACAATTGGTAGCTGACTTTGGATCATTCCAGGAGCGTATCGCATCTTTCTTGAGATTATTCCGCAAGAAGGCAATCTTGGCACACCCGCGGATTGTATGCCAAATACCTTTACCCATTCCTTCCCAATAGACATATCTTCTAGCCAACTGATTCATTTTCATAATTCCAATGTGAGTGGCATAAAGACAGTTCAATATTGCCACTTTGTGAAGTTTTGGAACTATACCACTGTCCACCCGTAAGAGTATTCCATAAGAGATGGAGAAAGGTAAGTGTTGACTATTTGATTGTAGATATTCAATAGATTTTTGAAGGTCCGTGCCAGATAAGGCTGTTTTGGAAATTGTTTCAAGCGTGATTGTAGTGCTTGTTTTTGTTTTAATGCTCTCCGGGTGAAGGATTATGACCATAACTGAAAATTGAGATAGCTGATAAACTGGAAATGTGAAGTGGATTGTATAAAAAAATTAAGGAGAGGATGGCGAGTTACAGAAATTAGTAACATTTAAATTTAATAATTATGTGAGTCTAATTAATTTAAAAGTATATTGAAAAATAAGCTAAAACGAACATATTTTGTGGGGAGAATAGCTGAAAGGGATTATAATTTAATAATTGGGGTAGTAAGAAAACTTTTTTTAGCCTGGCTTTAAACTAAAAACAAAAAATATATATAATGTCTCTGTTGCTTTCAGTGTCTGGGTTGTAATAATAATGGTTGTACCTTCGCGGTCTTCTAAGTTAAATTTCTGGGCCCCTGTCCTCAGCTACTTTTGTCTACTCCACAGCTGGGTGATTTCTTGGCTATAGATTAATGAAGAGTGAACCACGTTTTGCACCAGAGCTGTACAGTTCTTTTGGGATGAGCCGTCTGTGTTGCGAATTCAAGGGCCAATCAAGTCACCCTTACAGCTGGGCATCGGGATCTTTTCACGGTGGGGCAGGCCATTGTAACTTAAAATTAAAATGCTGTTTTACATTGAACAGCTTGAGAAGATTACATTGAACCTCAAATGAACCTCATGATCCAAATGAACCATATGAAATCCAAATGAATGAGGTTAGCCTTTTTATTGATCTGTGCATCCAAAGTGTTCCTAGTGTAATTAAGGACAGGAACGCGTGACATGCAGCCTCCTGTTCTCATTTTCTTTGCCGTTTTGGCATTTTGTTGGCTTTATTAGCTTTTGTTGAAGAGTATAATTAATACATAGGGTAGTATGTATAAAGTATTAGATATTGATCCTAATGCGGTTACAAGTACTCGTATTATGATGACTAGTCTTACGGCTTTGCCTGTTGATTCACTTTGTTTTTGGATGACGTACGTAGAAGAATAAAGTATAAGAATATACCTGCTGGTAGTCTTGTAGATTCTGTAGAAATTATAGTTACCTGTAAGGGATTTAAAACATCCTTTGATACAGGTGTAACTGTAATGCCTTATACTATTAAGCAATTATTATGCCTTATAAATGTTATTTGGATAAGCAGCTAGCTGTTGGGTTAAATAGACAAATTCTAATTCGTAATTATGAAGTTAAGCGTAACGCAACCCAATTAATGAAAGTAAAGTAGATAGTATTAGGCTTCCCGCACAATAATGAAAGACTTTAAGGATATCATCTTTTGGGTAATATATTTTATAACATTCCTACTTGTGTAGGCATACCAAGAACTAGTCATTATTATTGTGGATTTTTATTGCCATATCGTGATTCAGATAGAATTAAATTAGCTACCGGATGGTCTGAACTTATGAAGTTTGCTAAAACATTTAATTTATTGGATCATATAGAAAAGCCTACTGGTTATCACCAATATAAAACTAAAATAAATGCATTAAAAGCTAGAAACACAACTGTTACACAAGATGGAAATGCTATTATGGGAGGGCGAAGATACTCGTGTAACTGTGGGAACTATTCCAGATAATGATTTTACTGTTAAACGTGATAATAATTTAAGCTCTATCAATGTATCAGATAATACGTTTGATGAGTATCTACAACAAACTATTGAACATTCTCATAGCGTTACTATTTCAGATCAGACACCTTCAAACTCAGGAGATTCTCAGCCTAGTCTTCAAATCGGTTTACTTCCAATACAAACCAATGTACCAGACAAAGATATACAGGAGTACGTCAGTTGCTGTGTTACATGGGAAGTGAAGACACGTATGAATATAATTACTGATACTCCATCAATATTATAGATATAAGAATATAAATCTGATGCATAAAATACCATTTGGTACTAATATAGTACGGTTGATTGGAATAACAGGAATAGTATTATGGGATTCGCACCTTATAACAAATAAAGACAATGTTATTGCAATTGCAATTGAGACAATGCAATATTATTCCTTTACATTATTATACGTTACACTGCACATTATACTATTATTCTGTCAATGTTTTCTTCCATTGTCAAGATCCAAAAAAGTTTAAATCATATGATGTTTCTAATTGTACTCTGGTAAGTGCGTCAGCTACATAATTAGTTTTCCCCTCTATATAATTTATTACTACGTATCAAATTGAAATTCATGTAGATGAGAAAACCATTTCATAATTCTCATGTAATTATTTTTTATTGTAAAAAGGCACTGTAGCTGCTTATGGTCTGTTTGTATTCAAAATTTGTTTCCGTATAAATAAGGCTTAAAATGTTTATAAGAATAAACAATAGCAAGTAATTCCTTTTCGATTGTTGAATAATTCGGTTCAGTTTATGAAAGAGTGTATGAAGCAATAGCGATAGGATGCTCCCTCCTTTTTGAAAGTTGGCATTTCTAGCGATCGCTAACTACATAAGATATATCACCCTATACTCTATTGCATATATGTTGTAAGCAAAAGTAAAATAACATGAACTAAATGTATTATAGACAAATGTAAATAAACAAATATAAATCATTGTAAATGTGTTAAGCAATAAAATACGGGGACCAAGCAAGTAACACGAGAAGGGTCAACATCTGTCAGTCATAAACATAACAACCCTTTTGGGGCCTCTCTACCTCCAGGGGACAAGGGGTCGGGTAATTAAGCGTCGGTAGCGGTTCCTCACCACATGTGTGAAAACCAACCACCGGCCTAGGCAACCTTGCAGCCCTCCCAGCAGGCAAGGGGAGAGTGTACTTAAGTCGGGCTCCTGGCCCTGTTAATTAGTCTCTCGCGACCTTTACTCGTGACGCTTGGTTTCCGTTCGACTTCTGAAAACTTGACTAATTCTTTATGAAAAACCTCTGTACCTCTTCTCTTGAACATAGTGCATTGTCGGGGCACATACCTATCAAAAATGGAGTCAGATAGTAACGCCGTCATGAAACGATTGTCATGGTTATAAACTCAAACAATCCTCACTTGTCACCAGGCACCCCCCTTGTGACGACCCGACAGCATTGTTCGGCTTCTATATTGCTTCTGTCAGTAGTTAGAATAATAAATTCAGTAAAGTCTGGGTATTTAAGTATAGGGGCGTTAGTTATATATATTTTCAATGCTACAAACGCGTCCATTAGCTCTCCTTCTGTTCTATCCTGAAATCTGCAGGTCCCTGTTCACGGGTGCCAAATAAAGAATCAAAACTGGAGGATGATTTTTTTAAAAAGCTTTATTTGACTATTTTTCCTAAGATATCACATAAGGAAATTAAGTCTAACACTAAAAGGCTCTATCCTGGCTGCGGACTGATGGATACGATTAATAATGACCCTACAAACTGTGAACACACTAGTTGCAAGGGTAACTGGGCAGAAGCAAATAAAATTATCAATTCTGCAAGGGTGGAGTGGGCAATTAATTCTTTTGCTCCCTTCAAATCACCTGGTATTGATGGGATATTCCCAGCCTTGCTACAAAAAGGCCTACCAGTAATTAGGCCCCTTATACTTACCTTGTTAAGGGGAAGCTTGGCACTGAGCTATATTCCAGTAAGCTGGAGGATGGCAAAAGTGTGTTACATACCAAAACCTGGGAAAGAGTCCTATGACGAACCCAAGTCTTACAGACCAATATGTCTGACTTCATTTTTAATGAAGACCTTGGAAAAGGTCATAGACAGACATATTAGGGATGGAATACTGGTAGAACGACCGCTCCATAGCGCCCAATTCGCATACCAGGCAGGAAAATCCTGTGAAATTGCTCTCCACCACCTGGTCCCAGGATTGAGAGATCCCTAGATCATAAAGAAATAATGGTAGGCATCTTTGTTGATATAGAAGGTGCCTTTGATCGCACACCCTATAACACTATGGCATCGGCCTTAGAAAGAAAGGGGATTAGTTCCTTAACCTCTAGCTGGATAAACACCATGCTAGAGAATAGGATTCTACGATCACAATTGGGACAAACCAAACTGTGGATGAAGCCAGTGGGAGGATGTCCACAGGGAGGGGTGTTATCTCCATTACTGTGGTGTTTGGTCGTTGACTCATTGTTAACAAACCTAAACTCTGCAGGGTTCTACGCACAGGGATATGCTGATGACATTGCTGTGCTCATAGGGGGCAAGTTCTCAGAAACCATTTCTGAGTTGCTTTCCGCATCGATGGATCTTTTGAGGGATTGGTGTGAAAAGAATGGTTTAGGAATCAATCCCCAGAAGATAAATCTCTGTATCTTCACTAACAAAAGAAATGCTGTAGTTAGACCACCCTATATAGGGGGGACACAGGTAAGCTTTTGTAGTGAGGTAAAGCATCTAGGGGTTACTCTGGATAGTAAATTGGACTGGTCTAAACACATCAGGAATACTACTACGAAGGCACTTCGATGCCTTTATGCATGTAAAAGGGCTGTGGGTAGGACCTGGGGACTACAACCCAGAATGTTATTCTGGCTATATACCGCAGCAGTGAGACCAATGGTGCTCTATGCCTCTATGGTGTGGTGGCACAGAGGTAGCATTAGTAAAAATAGAACTTTGCTTGGCAAACTACAGAGGCTTCCATGTCTCATGACTACTGGTGCCATGAGTACAACTCCTACTGCTGCAATGGAAGTCTTATTGAACTTGAATCCACTGCACATAGAAGTAGAAGCGCAAGCCTTGAACGTGGCTTACAGACTTGCGAAATCAGGAACAAGATCCAAAGTCATGACTCACATGGGGCATGGGAACTTGTTCAGAAGAATTGATGAGGACGAGGTGCTGTCAATGCACTCTGACCTACAAGTTAAGAAACACACAGACGTCTTATACTGTGCGGTAAACACAAAGACCAAACCACATAAACTGTGTAATGGGATTAATTGTTATACAGACGGCTCACTAACAGAAAACGGATCAGGGGCCGGCATATGGAGGAAAGATAAACCAGAATCTGGGATTTCTATTCCTTTAGGTAGACACACCTCGGTCTTTCAGGCCGAAGTGATGGCGATCAATGTCTGCACCCAAACCTTAATTGGGGAGGGTGTAAGAAACAGACTGATCACAATTTTCACGGATAGCCAGGCAGCCATTGGCGCCCTGAGAAGCTATACGACCAGATCTTATTTGGTTGAGGAGTGTAAAAACAACCTAAACACACTCTCGCTAGCCAATAAGGTTAGAATCGACTGGGTGCCAGGACACACAGGCATCACAGGCAATGAAAAGGCAGATGGCCTTGCAAGGGTGGGCTCAGAACAGACACCTCTTGCACCTGAACCCATATGTGGTATCAGCCTCAGCTACGCAAAAAGGCGTATAAAATTAGCTTTAGAGGACAGGGCAAGACTCTCTTGGAGAGAAACTAAGAAACAGGAACACTCGAAACTGTTTCTTGATGGACCCTGTAAGAAAAGAAGCTCAGTACTTCTATCAATGGACAGGTGGACACTCAAAAGTGTGACAGGACTCTATACAGGTCACTGTCGGTTAAACAAGCACCTCTTTAATTTGGGGATAGTGGAATCACCAATCTGCAGATTCTGCAAGAAAGAGGGAGAAACGTCACGTCATATAATATGTGACTGTGATAACCTAGCTAGAAGGCGATACCTTCACTTTGGTAGTGATCGCATTGTAGACCCCAAACTATGTGAACTGATCGATCCACTCAGTATCCTCAGATTTGCAAAGGCCGTGGGCCTGTCACATATATAGGACAGGGATATGGACGGCGCACAATAGGTCTCACTGAGGCCGCGGTGCACAAATGCCGGAACAAAAAAAAAAAAAAAAAAAAAAAGGCTCTAGGGAAATAATGAGAGTTGTTCAATGGAGCGTCGGAATATACACTAGAAGTGTATATACTAGAAGGTTGCTTAGTAAGCTGCTAACAGTGAGGTGTAAGGTCCTTATCTCTCGATACACGAAAATCACCACTTTGTTAACAGACATGAAGCTACCCATAGTCCATAGTCTTCTAAATTCTAAAAGACATTAATAGGAGAAATAAACGGACCCTAAAAAAACGTACACAAACTCACAAAACATATACTCTAAGAATAAAGTTACTTAATTAAATTTACTATTTGCTCAATTAATTTTGTTTATTTGTCTTTTTATTATGTAGGTTTTTGTTATGTTTCATTTGTCATGTTGTTATGTTATCCTTCATTTGTAAATTAACTTACCAATATAGGAAATATGCAGTGAAAACGTGCATATGGTCCTAATGGCCAAGCTAACCAGCTAATTACAATATTAAGCTCAGCAAAAGAAAAATATAAATACATTTAAATCCATCTGATACTAATTAGTACTTGAAAAAAAATAGGTGAATTATTTGAGAGAACAAAACAGAGAATAATCAGTGGTGTTAAAAAATAAAAAACATTGTTTAATAAATTGGAGAGCTAGACATTGTGAGAACAGTTCTTTGAGCTGGGTCGTTCACCTATGAAACATTTCCCAGGTGAACGATGAATGGGAAGATGGCGACTCCAAGCAACCCTTGGACTGCTTTGGGGGAAATATTGAATGGCTCTTAGAATTTGTGGCATAAGGGCAGTGATTTCTTTGTTTGTTAGGGCGTTAATCCATTAACATATTTTAAAATGAACTGTGTTCAGTGCTGTTTCTAGTTTTTACGGCCAATCATTCGACATAAGGTATTTTTAGAGAAAAAAAAAAATTTAAAAGACCGGTAAACCGTAATTAAGAATTCACCATTATTGCTCTAATGGATCCCAAAATAGGATGGTTCCAACCGGAACAGGAAGGGCCTAGCAAGGACTACTGGATGCGGATTTGGGATAATTTTCATAGGAACATGGGTCCATTGTCAGCTAAAGCTAAATCTGCAAATGAAAGGAAAGGACATGAAGCTGGTAGTGCTCTATCACATATACAACAAAGAGAGCATCTTGATTCCTCTGACCCAACGATTGTCTGGAACAACAACTGGGCTTCCACATACTTAATGAATAGACATAGAGAAAACCTGATAGGTACTTATGGAGGCTGCCCATGGAGACCAGCTAGCAAAGGATATGATGTTAGACCTATCATTGCGTGAGTTTTATGTTAACTGATTTTACCTTTTCCTCTGTTTTATTTCTTATATCTTGTATAATTGACAACCAAATTTGACATTAATATGTTTGACACTTTTAGAGGTTTAATGTTTGTTAGGTAGAGGAGCACCTAAATGGAAATTAAAAGGTCATACATTTGAATCCCAGCTGTGTGAACTGTAGAACTATTTTTCTCTTCAGTCAATTATTAAAATTTTCACCAGTAGGATTATATCGCAACTGACTTAATTGTATTGTTGATACATACAATTAAATATCTTCAAGAATTAGTTTATAAAACTGAAATGGCTATGCTCAATGTAATATGATTGTATTACAAAGATTAGTTTTGGGAAGTAAGAAAACAAAAACAGAACTGTTATGAAAAACCTATTAAAGATTAATTAAGATTTAAGTACAACTGGGTGCAACTATATTAACTATTTATATTTCAAAATAAAATTAGTTATTTAGACATACACTTTTCCTTTGTTTTAATTTAGTGTCTTGAAAATCTGCTGTTAATGTTCAATCTTAACTGCCTATTTTGATAATATTTTAAATTGTTTACAGTTGTTATATTGAAAACTGGTTGCATTCTTCTCTCTTTGATAATAATCCTTTTAATAAACATAAAAAGGACTAAATAGGTTGTGAATATAAGGGCAATAACTGTTAGTATAATAATAATACAAACTATATTATATTTTTCTGTTAACTTTATGCTTTGCATGTACTTCTATTCTCAGTTAAAATGTCTTATTCTGTACTATCGTCACAAATACTTTCTTGGTAACTTCCTCTACAAGCTCTTTCTTACCCAACAACTTTCACACTTCTCCATATTTTACACCAATGCAAACGTCCATTTATGCCTAACCCTCTCCTGACAATCGATCGTAAATCCTTTCTCACATAGAACTAGTATTCACAATTCCTTTCTCATAATTGAAATATCTCTAGATTTCCCTTCCCCCCCTTCAATGACCTTTCATTAAATATTTTCAAAACCAATGTGTAGTTATTTGCTGGTGCCTACTAATCAGTGTCGCAATAAACCAACAAAGGGAATAAATTGGCTATTATTTTTAATTTATAAAATTTTATTTTACTTACTATTTATTAATAGTGCTAACTAATGTTAAATTGTTGATTTATATTTTATTCTTTATTTCAACAAATGCACCTCAGAATTTTAGTCTTATGTTGTACTGTTTACTATTGTCCATATGTATCTATATAGGCTTTTTTTTTTTGTTATGTTTATATCTATAGTCGCTGTCATGAAATTAGATGCTAGGGATGAAGCGGCTATTTGGCGCAGTGTTACCACATACGGGTGGGTGGGGGACTAATCACTAATTTGCTTATTTAATTAATGATTTAAGTAAAGAGATTACGGGATAGAATAGGAGTGGTACACAGAGCGGGAACAGGGCTTGTATTGTGGGTCTCAAGCTTCTAATTTTGTTTCGGCAACTATAGGTATGTGTATATTTCTGTATATATTTTTTTTATTTTCAAGCAGGTTATTGTATTATTTTCTTCATTTATTTTTTGTTTATATTTATTTTATTTTCTGTTTTAATCATTTATAAATATGTTTCCTTTATATATATTTTCTTTTCTTATTTATTTTTTTTTTTATACTTTATTTACACTGATTGTAAATTGTGAGTGGGGACTGATACTGTTAAAGAATATCCCACTTTATGTAAAAGAAATGTTTGTTCTTAAGGGACATAGTCCCAGGGTAATAAATATATGTTGTCATTATTATTATTATTATTATTATTATTATTATATCTACCTATAAGCCATCCTCATAGATTTGTGGCTAGTTATTATGCCTCACTATTAACTACTGAGTTTGATGCCTAGCTCCAAAATTCCATAAGGATTTTTCTTTGGGAAGTGTGTCAGTTAGAGGGAACACCCAGCCTCATGAGGAAAAATGAATGCTAGTTGAATAATGACATTTACCTGGCTTAGAAAACTGAAATAAAGGTTAAGAGGTAAGACTCTCTCAAAGAAATCTCCACATAAAATCTTAAATTTTAGAGCTTAGTTACGCAAGGTATTATTTAGATATCATAGGTGTTTTTCCTACAAGGCTCTTAGTGACACTGATTCATTCTTCAACTCCTTGAGCTCACTGAAGTACTTACACAAATCCTAAAAGGATTTAAATATCATTAAAAGATTTATTAGATCCCAGACAACTTATACTTAAAACTAATTCTCACAAGCTATATTTTTACATATGTTTTGCAGCCAAGTTATATTTGTCACTAAAACCCCCAAGAAGATATGCGACTAGGCCTATTGCACCAGTATTGTGAGGTCTCCCTACAGTAGTCATTTTGCTTTGAAATATGTTAGGTATTTTCGACAGATGTTTTTCAGATATTTTCTCTTGTGTTCTTTTTTGCAAGATTGCAATTCACCAGTCACAATTGTATAAGTGTTTCTTCCTGGGATGGGGACACTATCAAGACAGGGAAGTGTTATTTATTTGGCTACTTGTTAATTATAGGGGCTATTACTAATCACAGGTGAAACAGACTCACCTTGGCAAATTCAACTTGTAACCCCCCCCCTCCACTCCCTAACTACTGACTAAGAAAAAAATGAATAGAACCTTTTTCTTATTAGAAATTTTAAATGGAATCAACAATGGACAGATGGTCAGGAACAATATGTTGGTACCGGGCCTTCACAAAACCCCTTAGCGAGACTTTTCAGCTTTTGAGTTATTAACTATTTACGTTACTTCAAATATTATTTATTACCTATAAATAATTGATGAAATTTAATTATTATCCATTAATTCCAGTTTTATATAGAGGTAAAAAAAAGTGATCTGTTTGTCAATTTTTAACAAAAGCTAACATTTAATACCCTTCTATATCCCTAATTACTGACTATGAAAAAAAAAATAATAGCATGTTTCTTATAGGAAATGTGTACTTTAATTTTGTATACAAAGTACCTTTTGATAAAGTTAAACATTAAAAATTCATTTTTCTTAAAGTATTAAAAATATTGTATGGAAATAAGTTTTAGAAATAAAGGTTTTTTTCCCTGAAAAGTTGTTTAAAAAGATATTATGAAAAAATAATATATAAATGTAAAAACACTAAGAATCAAATCATCAAGTATTGAGGCATCATAGTAAGAGGAGGCACACCAGACTAAAGCGGGGTTTGGGCCCCAGGGGCAGAGAGCTTCCTAGTGTATATTGTAAAATTTAAAGACTAATGAACCAGGATTTTCTGATTAAATTTATGTGAAGAACACAACTTCAACGCAACATTTTTCTACATTATAATTTTGTGTAGGGGCTTTCTTATGATAAAGTGATTATAATATCTGTTTAATAATATAAAGGTTCTGGGTTCAAATCCCTAGGTGAACAGTGTTTCTTTTTTCCATAAATAGAAATGGGTTCCTCCCAATAGGAAAAGTCTGATCTTACATTCCCAAATAGGAGTACATTAGGGGTAAATAATTAAAACAAACAACAATTTTGGTCAGGAATACATTAATAATGTATTCAATTTCACTAAAAAAATGTTTCTGGCTGTTTTTCTTTTAGGTTACATGTCACTGATATTTTGTACTGTTACCTGAGGCCTCTAAAATTTATCTTCATTTTCATTGTATATAGGTGTTATTAATGTTAGTGTCTCTAGTGACGAGTGATGTCTCTCTTAATTTCTTGATTGGACATTAGCAAAGTGGTATTCAGAGAAGAATTCTTGTATAAATTACTTGCTCCTTGAGATTATAACTAGTAGGGTCTAGGCTTGTTGCAGTTTGGACTGCAAAAATTTTCTCTCTTGTGTCATTTCTCTTCAACTTTGAATGCCTAGGTAGGATGAATTGACTAGCAGGTACTTCACCATCCACCCACTATAACTTTGGTCTACCAACTTCCCTTACACTAAGTAGTACATCTTGGACTTTCTGTAGTATTACATCAGCCACCTTTATTGCTTCATGGCCATTCCATCAACGTTGATAACCTTTATAAAGCTTGCTATATCAACTTCACTGTTAGTCCTTAGTTTCTAGATCGGGTTTGTGAATGCTATTCTAAAGATTATCTATAGAATTCTTCATTTAGAAAAGAATATAATATAATTCAGCAAGGAAGGACTGATTCCTAGGCAGAGAGGCTTCAGCATTCAGTTGTGATGAGGGTTTTTAATTGACCTAATTTGATAGCTCAAGATAAGAGTTGTACTTTTTAGAGGCTGAAATATCACCTGTTCTACTATTATGGTGGCCAACAAGAAAAAAATACCTTGGCAGCCAAGCTTACAACCATTAAATAAAGTCTATGTCGATGGCTTACTTCACAGAAGTGGTAAGTACATCAAAACTGGTTTTTGGATAAATAAAGGGTGTCCCAGAATTAACACAAGATTTGAATTTGCCGCCATTTTTGCAGTAAAGTGCTGGCAACCCTAATAAAAACTAATTTGATAGCTGACAGTTAAGATATCGAGTCGATATCGCGACATGATAACACAGTTCTTTGTGCCGAAATTGGATGATATTGATGTGGCCATTATGTGGTTTCAACACCTTTAGATTTCTTTTTATGGGGTTATTTGAAGTCAAAGGTGTATGCCAACAAGCCCACATCCACCCGTGCATTAAAAGAGGAAATTCCACCACATTTATGCCAAATGGTCATGGAAAATTTCGACAAAAGAGTGCGTATGTGCCAGCAAAGTCGTGGAGGCCATTTGCCCGATGTGTTATTCCATAAATAACCCTATCATATTTGCTTTATAATTCAATAAAAAAATAACAAAAATACTAAAAACTGTGCTTTCTATTTATAGCAAATCTTGCGTTAATTCTGGGACACCCTTTACAATTAAAAGTTTTTTCTTTTAGGAAAACTACAAGTTCTTAATTATATTTTCTATTTGGACAAATTTAGGCAGAACATGTTTTGCTAAAATAATTTTAGGAATAATTTTGCACTTAATACCAATGAGAACTAAGTCCTATGCACTTAGCACTTTCATGTTTCCCAAAATGTCACTTAGAACTTCTATGAAGTAAGCCATCGATGTATCACTGGGGCTATGAGAACAACTCTAGAACAGCTTAGTATTGTATATTATAAAAAATTTCTCAGATCATGAGGGGCTGATGCCTATCTTTTCAATGAGATGAATGAGTGTTTTTTAAAATTTGTTTTGATTAGATCCCTTGAGGGGGATTGCCCTCATATAAATAGTCAGCTCTGTACAAAGTCTTAAGCAGTGACAGATTTCTTTTTCTAACCTGCATTTAGGAAATATAGGGTTCTTGGATACACCTATTTATACAAGGTGTCGCCTTAATCTGCAATGTTTAGCCAGCTGCAGTGTATCAACCAAGAATTGTTTATTCGAGAGAGCTTATTGATGAACAACTTTAAAACAAAATGTCTGCTGCTCATGCTGTCAAACCATAATGTTAATCAATTTTGGACCACATTCGTTGTTTTAGTACAGAAGTGGATATGGCTTTGGACAGCCCAATAGCTGGTTCAGGACCAATATCAGTCGGGCCTTAGCCATTGAACTGTCTACTTCATCTTAGAATTTGTAAAACTCATTTAAAAAAACAAACAATTGTTACAAAATGGAAGTAGAGTGTAGGTAAAAGTTAAAATATTAAGTTTGGTGAAAGGTGATCTTTGTTGGACAGAGTTATTAAAGAAATACTGCCACGACATTTTGCTGAGATTAAGGTAAGTGGGACGTTATCTTAACAAGTAACAGTAGTGAAGTCTGACCTTGATTTAACTCTCATCAAAACTTTTATTTATTTAGCCAGTTAATTATTATTTATTTAGGTTTCTTTTAATTTTTTTTTTGATTATAAGGAATGACTATGCTCTGTTGTGAAGTAGACATTTCTAGGGAAGATAAATAAAAAGTGTTGCATTTAAAAGTCGGCAATATCGCCATACTCCAGGAATCAAGCCCTGGGACTGTCCCCATTGTGTGGCATCCAGCAAGAGTGTTCCCCACTCGGAGTGGCCAGCCGGCTCTTAGCCTGGTGCCGCTGTACGTTGAAAGGAAGATTAATTGTGTTATTGATTCTCGCGGCAGTGGGAACCTTGGCTGCAGATAGGAAGGGTGACCTCACCTCACCTTCGAGAGTTTGGAGCTGTTAAAGAGGATGGAGGAGTAAGTCGAGCGGCAGCAGGCACTAAAAGAGACATTAGTAAGGGAAAATGAAACCCTTAAATCAGAGGTGACCAAATTGAGCTAACACCTGAACCAAGCAGAGCTTTGCGCTCCTTGACTGGTCAATAGAGATCAAGGGGGTTCCGGTGAAGCCTAGGGATTCACCTGCAGCGTTTCTGATCAGCATTGGCACCAATCTCGGTGTGAAGCTCACGCTGATGACCTGGACACGGTCAAGAGGAGGACTTCGCATGACTACCCCTCAACAGCTCACTTCAATTTTTAATTTCATTTTTCTGGAACAATAGTTACATTTATTTCTACATGCCACAAATACTCTACTGTACCTTACTTTGTGTTCCCTGGCCACGCCAGTCTCCATCCTGAACCTGCTGTTTTGTTTTTACTCTTTCCAATCTTTCTATTAAAAACTATTTATATTTCTTTTTATTATGTCATTATTTTTGCACTTATTTTGTATTTATTTCAGTTTATTTACTTTTTTCTAGAACGACGTTGCCATAGTGTCTTCCCACTAGGCACAGTGTCTTCCAATACTCCTCCTCAGCATGACTGATATTTTAACCACCTGTCACATAAATTCCCAATCCTTACCTGCTTATTACGATGAATTCCTTTTATATTTTACCAAAAATGTTTTCCACATTGCTGTATCCAAAACGCTTAAACCATGCATTCCTTCCTTATGTCTCCCTCCCTAACTCAACCTTTCACCACCATGACTGGGTTGGCCGGACAGTAGGTGGTGTGGGCCTGTATGTACTAGACATGCTAAAGATACAAATCCTTGACCCCCCCCCACCCCATCTAACCATCCACACATCAAGTTCCTTATTGGTTGAGATAAACTGCAACCTACATCCTGTCCTATTTGCTGTAGTGTATTGCCCTCCACATGTGTCTTTTGAACCAATTTTTGAGTCAACCATCTACAATTTCATTCCTCTCTACTCCAATATCATCTCCAGTGACCTTAATACCAAGCTCCTATCGGATTACCAGGAAAAGCACTATCTAGAGGGTCTGTTCTTTTCGCTCCGCCTCTTCTTTGTCCCTTTCACTTCTACTCATCACCCTTGTAATTCCGATACCTGACTGGATCTCCATGTCATAGACTCCTCTGCAAATCTTCTCTCCTCTTCTCAGCTGCCTGTTGCATTCCTGTCCTCTCATGACCGAGTTCAAATTTGCTGTAATATCCAGACCCCATGTTTCCTCCTAAAACCATAACTCATCGCAATCTGGATGCCCTTTCCTACGAAAACATTCTACCGGATTTTGAAGACATGTATTAAAATACTATCTATATATATCTAAAATACTCCTGCCCCACAATTGACTCCATGATGGACATTCTTACTGTCAACCTCCTTAATATTCTTAATGCCCATGCACTCCTAAAAACCTCTGCCTTTTACCACCATCCTACTCTGTGGATATTCCAGGAGATCAGGGACTTGGAAAGAAAGCGGGAGCCTGCCTGATGACGTTTAGGATACTCCGCAACTGGACCTCTTGAAAGACCTGTTCAATTCCTAATCCCTGATTTCCTTGAATTTCCTGAGCCCCAACTTCTCAATCCTTTCCGATCTGGTTTCCGTCTCGGTCCACATAATCTGCACTAGCTAATATCATTAGTGGCATTCATACGGCTATTAATCAACAAAAACTAACAGTCCTAATTCTCCTAGATTTCTCTAAAGCATTTGATAACATAGTGTACACTGTCCTTCATTCCAAATCAAAATCATTAGCCTCTTTCAATAGCTCTATTCATTGGTTTCGAAAATTTCTTTCCAACCGTTTGAAAGTAGTTACTATCCCTAATTGACCTCTATCTACTTCCCTCACTCTTTCCTCAGGTGTAGCAGGGATCAAACCTTTCTCCCTTTATTTTTAGTTCTTACATAAATGATCTCTCTAAGTCTATTTATCATTGTTCCTATTCTTTTATGCTGATGACTCCCAAATTTATTCATCCTTCCTCCCCTCCAGTTTTGTGGCTGCATTTGGAAAGATTTAGGTAGACCAAGATAGGATCAGTGTCTGGACAAACCTGAGTAAACTGAGGTTAAATGCAGCAAAATACCAGGCAACATATGTCATAAGCTACATTTTCAGTTAGGGAGCAGTCAGTGAGCGCGTTGAAATAATTTCAGGGTACCTATTGACCGAGAGGAAATGTGGAAATGTTGTGGTTCCAAGAGATAATTTGGTCAATGGTTATCCTTAGGTTTTTGACAGGCGAGCAGAAAGTGGTGGGAAGGTTATTAAGGGTTAAAGCGGGAATATCAGCAAAGGATCTGAGGAGGAAACTGGAGCCTATGACAATTACCTGGGCTTTTGCTGCATTAAGCTAATATTATTATCGCTGTTTACTGTTTAAGCTATCACTTGCTGACTGTGAATGGTTGTGCAAGGCTGTGGTGATAATTGCATATACCTCCACCTGAATCAGCTGGATATTTCCCTTGCAGTTGGTGTAAACTATCACCTGTGTTAGATATTACGAGTCGTGGTTAGAGAGTGGTATGTCATTAATATAGATAACAAAGAGTGTTAGGGATAAGGAAAAGAACTTTGCAGAACACCATGTGAGAGATTCCTTATCTTAAAAGGAAGGTTATTGGGAGTTATAGCAGATTGTGAGCAGTCATAAAGAAATGATTGATTCCAGTGTACTATGTGTTTGACAGTGAAAGCTTTTTATGTGCTTAGAGAGGAGGTTATGTTGTTACTATCAAATGCTTTGGATAAGTTCAAGAGGATGAGGAAAGTTTTTTGGCCAATGATTGACGGTCACGTGAAACTTCAAGAAGAGGTAATCGAGTGGATCAGCCTGGTCAGAAGCCTGATTGGAACAGATTCAAGACATTATTTTCTTCAAAGAAGTTTAAAAGGTAAGATTGAAAGGAAATTAAAAAAAGGCTTTATTCTGGGACATTAACATTTGGAAGAATAACAAAAAGGTACAAAGAAAATTATGAAACAAATTTCTATGTTGAGGCTAGTAATATTGGAGCTATGTACAAATGTTGTGAATTAAAATAAATCAACAGGATAATATTTATTGGGGCTTTCCTTAATATATATAGCCCCTTATCACTGAAATCATTTAATATTAATTAAAAAAGAATTAAAAGCCGAAATAATTTTATTAGGAAGCAAATATTCGAATTTTTCTAAGTGAGCCACTTTTTTTTGTGGTATATATATATATATATATATATATATATATATATATATATATATATATATATATATATATTTATTAATAAGAAGGAAGATATGTTGCTTCAAAGATAGGGTTTGGTCAATGGTTATCTCTATAATAGGTTTTTGAGGATGGAGCAGAAAGTCATAGGAAGGTTATTAGGGTTGAAGCGGGAATATCGGTGAGGGAGCTGAGGAGGAAACTAGGAAATCATAGAAAAATCTGCGACAATTACGTGGGGTTTCGCTGCATTAAGTTATTAGTTACTGCAGTTGAAACTTTGCAGTAAATAAGGCGATGGAACACATACTTTATTGTTATGTGTTCCAACGCCTTACTTACTGCTGAGTTAGAACCGTGCAACTACTTTCATCCAGCAATTCCTGGCAGTAACCTAAATCTAATCCCAGTACTAACACTAGCAATCTCCTGCCCATGCATATCCTAGAATTAATCCAATCCAAACATCAATCCCGAGCCACCTGGCAAAGACCCTGACACCCTTATGACTGCCACATCTACAACCATCTCAGTAAGCCTGTTAAGCAGGAGTTGGAATCATACAGATCTGAACCCTTTATTTCCTACTTTCCTCTCTGTCTACCGCTGATAAATCCCTTTGGTCCGCTACTAAAAAATTCTTCAATATAAAAACATAAAGCACCCTTTCCATTGTGACAATGGGTCTTGGATTGTGTCGGGCAGAGAAAAACCCTATGAATTTGGACCCAATATTTCCAATACATTTATACCCCACCCCAACCTGCAAAATCTATCCCAAGCATCTAGTATTGAAGAATTTCTTTCCTTGCCAATTCCTCCAACCTAAAGCAGTTCACACCTCTGAGGTCAAACATACTGAACTATTTACCAAGAAACAAACTCCTGGATATGACCTGACTCCAAGAATCCTCTTAACAATTTTCGCACAAAGCCATAGTCTACCTCACATATATCTTCAACCGCATTCTTAGAACCACACATTTTCATCTTTTTTGGAAATTTCCTTTATAATATTATTCTATAAGCCTGGTAAACAACCTAATGTCCCTCCATCTAACTGGCCTTTATATTCTTCTCCCAATCCTCTTCAAACATTTTGAGAAGATCCTCATTAAACGTGTCCTTATCATTTTGGACACCCAGAACCTTCTACCTCTACAACAGTTTGGTATCCGCCTCCAACATTTCACAGTGCAGAAGCACTTCTGCACTGGCACATTTCTTGATGTGGGTCAGGCAATTGACCGGGTTGGGCATCCCGGCTCTCTTCAAACTGAAATGTATTATTCTAATATTTGCTTGATGCATTAATAATATTTTAATTATATATTCTTTCATATAATTTTTAAAAACTTTTATATTTAATAACTTTTACGTTAATTCAGGGTTCTGTTAATAATTATAGGAAACTTATGGCAAAGGAATATTGGTTTTATTTATAACACATTGAATAACTAAAATTGATATACAAAAATATAAAATACGTACGTAATAAAGAATACTATTAAAACTAACATTAAAATGGTACCTTGTAAATTATTCGTAACTGTATACTAATACTGGCCAGTGCTTCTCTGTGTTCTTCTCTTCGGTGGTAATCTTCATTTGCTTGATCTGAATCGTCTTACTAGCGCGTCCTTTGTCTTCATGCCGAGTGAAAGTGATTCACCATGAGGCGGTAGCGTGGGTCGGTGACTACCTGGGCTTCCCTCTCTGCCTGCCTTCTGAAGAACGAAAGAATGAGAGAGTTTGGGCTATTTGTTGACCTTTTTATATTACATCCCGCTGCCTTCTTGACTTTCAACTGGTTATTTAATGCCAGTTGTTTTGAATATTTATTACTTTGCTTAAATTAGAAGTTTATATAATAAATGTTTATATTAAATATGATATTATTTTATTTCAATTATTAATAATTAATATGACGACAGTAAAAACGTTCATACTTTCAAAAATGAATCACGAATCGTTATTCAATGCTCGCTAATTCCGAGTTTATTTAAACAAACACTATTAAAAATCATCATTTTAAAATATCACAACAATATCCTCCCACAAACATATTTCCTGATTCATCACCAATGTCTAATTGGTACATTCAAGTCTGCTGTGTCTCAGAATACTCAAACTACTTTCCATTCAAAGCCAGAGTTCCTCAAGGTACTGTTCTTGGCACTCTTCTCTGAACCCTGTATACCGTTTACATTTCTACCTCTGCTGACACCTTTTTTCCGACCTTTGCTGATGATACAGCTGTCTTTTAATCCCATCAAGACTCCAACTCCCCACTATCCAAGATCATATTTCCTCAAAATTATATCATTAATTTTCTGACTATCCAAATCTTTTGGAAAGATCACTTTTAAGTATCACCCATCCCTATAACCCTCCTCGGATTGAAGTAGAATTGGCCCCATGATCTTTTGTAAATTATAGTCACTGGGAGTTCTGGCACTGGCCAGTTTTCTCCCCTCAAGACCTGAGTGTTTGTGTCTTTTGCACTCTCTCCTTCAACCTTCAGTGTTACATAGCGGTAATGTGACTGCAGGAGTAGCTTGGGGGATGTCCCGAATCCTTGATTCCTTCATAACTTAAAGGTGACAATTCTGCTGGTGAATTGTAGGATCCCTGGGCTACATTTATAAGTCTATATTATATGAATATATTATTTAAATATAAATTTAATTTTTATCTGAGGTTTTAAGGTTCTGTTAATATAAAAAAAAATTCTGGCAAAAGGAAAATTGTTTGATTACAAAACTATTCATTAATTTATGTACAAGCACGTCTGTGACAAATAACAATGGTTTATTAATTAAATTTTCTATTTTACCCTAATATTATTTTCGCTACTGGCCAGATTTACAAAATTTTATGTCATTTTCTGTTTGTTTCATCTAGTTTCTTCATCCTTCGGCGAATTCTTCATTATTCCTTGTTTGTTGTTATTGTTCCATGCGATCAGTAAATATCCACTGCTATCACCTCAATCCTTCTTTGATAAATCTCTTCCATCAACTGTTCTTCCATATGCTAAATTACCATTAAATAAAAAATTAAATTAAAATTAAATTAAAGTTCTACTAATTTCCCTATCTTCATTTTACACCTTGTCTCATGGGATGATAAAAAATAACAAGGCTCATGCTCCCGTGTCCTTTTAGCACTTGTCCTTTGTCTCGCCTTCTTGATTTTTCATCCTTCTTTCTTCCAATGCCAGTTGTCTCATATTTTTAACTTTTCTTATTTTAAAGTTATCAAATCCAATATTAAACTATTTTAATTTAATCATTGATATTATTTATATGATAAATATTAATATTAGATAGAGTGGCAACAAAGAATGTTCATCCCTTCATAACTGTGATCCACGGGTCGTTTACTGCCCTTTTATGCCCGCTAATTTCAATTTCAAATCAAAGGCAATGTCATAGAGTTCACAATATCAAATATCACAACAATATATTCTAAATATTATATGAATGAGAGAGTAAATGTAAATTTGTAAATACGGTATAAATGCGATCTTTTATCACAATTATCTATTGCCTTTTTAGGGCTGATAGTAATTTTCTTCAAATAAATTAATAGAAAAACAACTACATTCCCCAGGTTTAAATCCCGGCCATGGCTCTATTTTATATCTTTCCTAAAATGTCCTTATGTAGTTTGTAAATTTCTTTTCTTTTTTTCCGAGGAGTTTTCTTTATATTATTTGTGCTACAAATTTATTTTGTGCTGAAAGCTTGTATTGTAAAGCAATACTATCATATAGTTGTATTTTAATCTCATTATGTAAATGAAACTAAAGCTTAATGCTTTTTTAGGTTGCACGATGAAATCAATGACTTTTATGAATACATGTCTCCTACTCCTGAGGAACATGCAATGCGGAAGACGGTTGTCAAGAACATTGAGGCAATCATTCTTGAGTTATGGCCATCAGCTAGGGTTGAAGTTTTTGGGTCATTTAGGACTGGTCTCTATTTGCCCACAAGGTGAGCTTTTCTTTATTTTGTATCGTTAAACATATTGACCAATTTTTGTTTCACTAAGAATAATTTATATAAACATTCCTAATTAATTTTTAATTGACAAGCATAACCAGCTTATATTATGATAATAACAATGTTTTTTTAAGTGATGAGTTATTATTATTATTATATATAAAAGAAATTGAGCATTCAATTTTTTGTTGCAGTGATATAGACCTAGTCGTAATAGGGGATTGGACTGAAACTCCTCTGAGGACTCTTGAAGATGGCTTATTACAAAAGGGAATCTGCGATAAAGATAACATCAAAGTCCTTGACAGAGCTACCGTAAGTTATTACTAATGTATCACTATATAATTAAATAAATTCATATTTTTCACTGTATTTTAGAAAATTTCACCAACAGAATTTTTTTCCACTTTGGCTGCTGGTACCTAAAACAATAGTTAAATGTTTAAAATGCCCTAATTTTTATAACATTCACACTCCTATAAAAATTTTTGTTTGACTTGCTGCTATCTAAAACACAGTTGTATTTAATAACTTAAGATACTCTAATTTTTAGAATTTTAGCATTGTTTTTATAAAATTAGAGCTTCCTTTAGTTTTTCGTGATATTTCCAATTCAAAGAGAAATATAACGTTGTTTTTTTTTGTGGGGGGGGGTCCCTCCAGTTGTTGAGACACTGAGTTTAAGATACAGTAAATTGATTTGTGATATAGTTACCCTTATTAAATTATGCCTTGATTTTGTAGAGTTAACCTTATGGATGTTTCATAGATTTGTTCCTATATGTGAGTGGGCTCTTGTTTGACAGCCTACTTCCATCCTTCAAGAGAATAAATAAAAACATTTACTGTTTCTTTTTTAATAATTGAAAATTTATTAATATACATTGTTAATACCGTTATATACAGTATAAATAAAGTATATAAATATATACTGTTAATAATTTATTAAGTGCTTTATTTGAGTTAATTATAATTTATGAATGTTCTGTAAACTAGGTGCCAATAGTGAAGCTAACTGAGAAATCATCTGGTGTTAAGATTGACATATCCTTCAATATGAACAATGGACTCCGGTCTGCAGAGCTAATAAAGGAGTTTAAGTGCAAGTTTCCAGCTCTTGGAAAGTTGGTACTAGTTTTGAAACAATTCTTGCTTCAGAGGGATCTTAATGAAGTATTTCATGGAGGAATATCGTCATATAGCCTTATTCTGATGACAGTATCTTTTCTGCAGGTGGGGTGCTGAGATTGTTGAAAAATAATACTATTTCTTGTCATTAATATCTCGTAGCTAGCAAGTAAAATAATATCTAGCAACAAAATGTTTTGCAAATTTCATTCCTATTTGTCCTTGTGAACTGAATTAAGTACTTTGCTTCTTGTGGAAATAAATAATATATTTTTTTAAATTATATACTAGGAGGTTTAAGTGTATTAAGCAGAAGACACCAAATGCCACTTGTCAGCCAGTAGTTGCGTGTGTCATAGGTTTTGTATTTGGGTAACCATTGTTTTAAGCATTTAGATGCCCCTTCAGTAATAGTCTGGGTGCAGTAATATTCAATTTAATATCAGTGCTAATTGGAGTTTTAAAGTTTCAATGTAGGTAGGAAACACTGAGATATGGTTGATCAAAAGAAGTGTATCGGTTGGCAAGATCTTGATGAGGATGTTGTTCAGAAAGCCTTCAAGAAAGGACCTTGAACTGGAAGAGAGGAATGGTCATTCTAACTGTGAATAATATTGGAAAATATGGTAGCCTCTTAGGATCTTAAAGCTAAATCAAAGAAAGCAGAAGAGGCATTAAAGTCTTTAGGCGTTTTAATCTACAGTGCTGGCTCATTGTAGAGTAGTAAAACTGTCAGAGTGCATTACTAATAAACACCTTATTCTAACCATCATGCACGTATGTTATATATACTTTAATGATATTTTTATTTTAAAATAAATATTTATTAGATAAAATATGTATGGTTTGGCCTTGGAATCAGAACTGAAAAGACCCACCAAGAATATAGAAACTAAAGAACAGGAAAAGTCATTGTCCCTTAGTAATAAAAGCAGGTAACTTGGAAAGACTCCAAGTACCCTGGTCATCTAGAAGGTATTAGGAAATGAACCCTGGGAGTGAAAAAAAAATATATATGGTGGGGATAGGCTGACAATAAATTCCAGTGTTCAGGAGGGAGCGAAGCCTTACTTCGTTACAGCTTAGTTTTCTTACATCTTTAGTCTTATGTCATAGTTTTTGCCTTTGTCTTTGTATCTTTGTCAGTCAAGTTAGAGTTAAGTTGGCCATCAGCCATGAGTCAGGATGTGGAAGCTGGATCAGTGTGCTAGACGAAACTAGCATGAAGAAAGAAAGAAGCAATTAATACAACCCTCTACCCATCAATGCAGAATATCCATGTTTTATTTGTATTATGTAATTATTATTTTACTATTAAATCTCTAGAAAATTGTAAATATGAAACATTTAAAATGGAAACACTATGCACTAAAACCACATTGCACCCTAAAATTATATTAACTTGATCATTAGAAAATAAATTGTTATTCTTAATGAATGTTTATGAATGTCCTTTTACCTTTCATAAAAAAAAAGTTTGTTTATTTTTTTAGTATTTATTTTTGTTTTATAAATATTTAATAATGATTATGGAAGTATATCCTTGGCAGTGCATATTAGTTATTCAAATGCTTCATAATTTTTTATAGTATATAAATAAGATTGATTCCACTATTAGATCATAAAACAACCTATTATACGTATATTGTAAAGCTCAATGAAAATATTACAAAAATATGCAATTAGCTTAGCGTCTGCTGCATGAAGCAGACAGGCCTTATCTATTGAGATAACCTTATTAAAATGGATAACCTGCCAGTTAACAATGATTTAGACCGATCAGAAGAACCATATGTCAGTTTTAATAACGAAAGTAATATCCACATGGTTTCATTAAATAATAATAGTGAGGAAAATCCTGGGGATCAAAGTAATGGACAAGCAGGATCATTACTACAAGCAATCCAAAAATTAATAGACAAAAGTTTTGAAAAATTGCATGAATAAATTGAAAAAATAGAAGACATTAAAAACGCATGAAAAGTTTAGAAGCAAGAAGATTGCCAAGAATGAGTCCATAAATACCCCTCAAAAGATGGGCAAGAACTTAGTCAAGTTAAAACAGAAATAAAAAATAATTTTGATAAGATAATTATTGCTAACACAGAGAATAGAATAAAGATTCAATTTGTTTGTAACATAAGTGGTAGAGCTAAAGAACAATTTAAAAAATGCAATAGATGGTAGTACATCTGAGCTAATATAAATAGAAACATTGAATAGCAGTGTGGGGAATAGTAGATGCAACAATGTTTTAAGAGTTTTCAGATTTCATGAAGCAATATCCCTTTCAATACTTGACTAAATTGAAGATTTTCATTAGAAATCTTGCACAGCAAACAACAATTAAGTTTTGGAATAAACTTGAAGAAGTCATCGAAAATCAGCTGACAGAAACAGCACATTGTTGGTACAACATAGAGAAAAATTTAACTGCTGGAAAGATTTAAAAAAAATATTTACTGCGGAAGAAATTACAAAGAATACTTGTTTGATGTATTAAATGGGAGCTATCTGAAATTCTCCTATAAAACCACTACTGAATATTTAGCTGAGTTTTCAATTTAAATAATTGCAGCAGATCTATTTACGAGTACTATGATGATCTAGCAAGCATTTTGGAAATACAGTATACAATTTATGTTTGAACAGGAAGTTAGGACAAATATCTGAGCTATTCAACATATTGAATATTTACAACAAAGAATACTATATTGATGAACTTAAATAAAAAAAACACCTGTAGGACATTAAACAAAGGAATTATGACAGGAAGCAGTAAATAAAAACACTTGAAAACAAACTACACCAATGCAAATAGTTCTTAAAACCTATTTGGACATACAGACTAGAGATTTGGGGTACAGCCAAACCTTCTAACATCAAACAATTTCAATTATTCCAATCCAAAGTTCTGAGAACTATAGTCAACGCTCTCTTCCATATCACAAACTCATCTCTTCCCAATGATCTCCATGCACTTACAGTCATTAACATTATAACGTCAAGTTTCCATGAAAATCTATCCGTTCATTCAAATTCTATAGTAAACTCCTTATATAGTAATACTCATCCCTAGAATCCTCCTCATTGTTTTAAGTGGCAGTGGCAACACGATCTATTGGAAATAGTATGGGATGGGGGTCCTAACACTTGTTACTATCCCTACTCATGTTCTGAGCGTTGGTGGATCTCTAGTCTTCTTTCTGGTCTTCACCCCCCCTCCCAACAGCGAAATGTCAAGAGTGCAGAGTGGGAGTAGCTTCTCATAAGAACTTCATTGTCCCTGATTTTTCCACTAGCTCATTGAGGGAATGCCTAAGAGTTATGGGGGGGGGTCTGGGCAAAATATGTATGTACACATTGTGTGAATGTTGGTCCATTGTGAACTTGTGTGTCATTGTATATAAGGAATGCTTGAGCTCTTTAATCACAATTATTAATGCTAGATAAGCAATAGTTAATTTTATAAATAAAGAACTCAAGAACACATTTATCATCATCGTGGTTAGCTATAAATTAAAATTTTAAGAAAAAAAAAATAGTGAATAGAAAAGATGTACTTCTAATAATTATTTGGCTCCCTTCATAACTATCATTCAAACCAGTGTACATACCTGCTTATAAATAGAATTAAATTTATTCAAACTTTCCATCCACATAATATCTCATCAAAATCATCTTTTTGATCCCCTATCTTTTTAGAAATTTATATATTTAATCTTTTTAGAAATTTAATATTTATATATATATATATATATATATATATATATATATATATATATATATATATATATATATATATGTATAGCCCAGGGATCCCCCAAATTCAGCTGCAGAATTGTCACCTTCCTGACAAGGTAAGTATTCCCATACTTATATATATATATGTATTTGTATTGAAATAAATAAAAAAATTGGTTAGGGTAAAAGAAAAATGCAAGTTATTATTATAAAATTTATTTATTTATTATTGAGTTAAGGAGTTTGTCGGGAGATCAGCTTCGGGTAGTTTTTCATCAAGTTTATTCATGGATAACCTACTCCTATTAAGAAATGGTGTTGACAAAATCATAACTGATTGTTATATTAAACCCAGTACAAAAGACTTATCCTGTGTTTATAACACGCTATAAATATAAAATTCCTGGTAGTTATCGAAACTACAATTCAACCTATATTGGTGAAAATATATAATACATTTATAAATGGATCGACTAACAAAAACAAATTATATAATCAACAACAGAATCAATAGTTCCTTTACAGACTACCATAAATTTGATTTCTACAGTCTCCAGATCATTGATGAACAAACATAGACTTTTGTCAGAAACACTTGACATCAATTTGGAACAAGCAAGATATTTCCAACACATGCGGTCAAATATTACAATTACTAAAATATCATTGTTTGGAGCACAATAGAAAAACTTTTTTCATTCATTTATGGTGATAAATTTCACCCCCTCCATATGTACTCCTTTATTAATATATATACTTTTTTACTAAAACTCTTTGTTACCATTAGCTGTAAGGATCATCACATCTGTATCAATTTCCTGTTGACAGTTGATACCTACTTAATTTTTCATACATACATGTCTTATGACAAACTAGCAGACTGTTTTATATTGTGTTGTATTCATGTTTTTTTACATACACCTGTTATCTATTATTTATATACTTGTTATTCAAACCTATCAACTATTACATATTAATATCAATTCATTAGGTACCCCCACTGCACTTATATTCACCTCCTTTTTGTTTTGTATTCCTTTGCACCTACCTTACTATTGTCACTAATTCATACCAATTATATTTAACTCATTATTTTCATATTGTCAGGCCCTGATGCAGAGATATAGCATGCCCATAAACTTGATGAAAATCTAACACCTCTTTTTTATCAACCCAAGCCGAACCCCAACAAACTCCTCAAAGCATTTATTATACAGTGTTATTTATTACATTTATTTAAAAAATCTTACAGAAATAAACCTTGTTTATCTATTTTGTGACTTGTTTTGAAAAATAATTAATGACGGTTGTTTGTTTGCTATTGGAATAATAACATTAATTCTTAATATTTTTTAAAGCCATTGATACTTCTGGCATTTCTTCAATCTAATTTCACTTTTCACATAAAAATACACGCACCTAATCTATTAAAAAAATATATTTGAAATAGAAGGTACTTTAAACATTCTACATTCTATTCTGCCTTGTTATCATTTACACTTTCATTCTCATTTTCATCTAAAGTAGACTTTACAATTTTTAATTTAAAATGCATATTTATTTATAATGATATTTTTACTTATTAGAAATAAGTTAATTCTGCTTTGGTTTAGGGGAGTGATGAGTTGATTTTGTTTGTTGTTCAAAATAGAGTCAATCTTGGTGAAAAAATTTACCTGGAAGGTGTAAGAATTTCTATTTCAAGACCTCAGGTATAAGTCAGGGATGAATTTACCTCCAGTGAACAAAGACAAATTTGAAAGGTTGGTTTCAATTAGCTTCTGGCCAGCAAGTAGGAGAGGCAGAGATTACTTGGAGTTAAAAAGGTTCATCCAGCACCAGTCAAGAAAATATAACCCCTTTATTATTTATTATTGTTTTTAATACTAGAATTAGATAAATATTATTTTAATTATATCTCAATTTTTAGTAGCCACTTATTAAATTTTTATGAAATATTTAAATTGCCAAAAATATTCACCAGAATCAACACCCGGAAATCATCTTGAATGAAGCTTGTAAAATAAAGTATTGTTCATTATAAATATACCTGTAATCCTCATAAATAAGCAAGTAAAATTGAAGCTAAGAAAAGATAACATTATAATATATATACATTATAATGTTATCTATAAATATATGTATATATTATAATGTTATCTACAAATTTATACATATATTATAACGTTATCTATAAATATCTGTATATATTATAACGTTATCTATAAATATATATATACATTTTTCTGTGCCCGGTTGCTGTGACTAAGCAATTTCTAGCAGCCCAATATAAACATGATTTTTTGTTAATACGTTAGTGTAGGGAAGAAATGACAGTCTTCTGCACAGATAATATGTGAGGGTGATCCAGGAAACTGATTGGAAGGCCATTCATGTGGAGGGGGTTATTGTAGCAAAGTGGAATTTTTTAAGCAATTAGGACCTCTGAGGCAAACAAAAAATGAATGAAGTTTGCCAGTAGGTCACTAGGATTGATTCCAAATTCTGGAGAAATCATAAACCAGCTACTGTGTTCCTGGGTTTAAACTGCATTACTGGACTATTGAAGAAGATGCGTGTAGGTGACTTGAGACTGTCCAAGAAGGTATGGGTGTCTGAGACAATAAGAAAAAATACCTAGGATGGTATGGACACTATAAGAAGACATTGATAGAAAGGTGATCTAGGTAAGGTGGATTTAAGAAGGTGAAAAGGAAGTGGTAGATGATTGATAAAAAAGGGAGACGGGTTTGATATGGAGCTTTGAAGGTCATCTGTCACTTAACTTGGAAAATATTTGTGATATCTTAATAAATTTGCGGTGGAAGATATTAAAAGAAATTAGAAGTCACAAAGAATAAAGATAATCCAAAGATATGAAATTATATTTTCAACGATAAAACAACTAAATGATCAAAATATCCCATCAAATTATATAATATAAAATAAAATAATCACCTTATGTTAAGAACTATACATAGGATACTGGAGCGTGCAATTTGTTGGTGGCCCAAAGTGACATTAAGACGTACAAATTGTAGGCCAGCAAAAGAGAGATTGTAGAATAGAAAAAAGGCTCAAAAGACTAGTGTAATTGCTGCATGAGGGGTGACTAGTGAGTTCATTGGCTATTCAATAATTATAAGCAACATCCACATAATGATAAAACGACCTGCACAAACTTTATGGATCAAGAAGCCTAAAAAATAATAAACCATTTTACTATGTTTGAGTATGAAATAAGACTTAAAAAATACGAACTCGAACGGCGATCATTGCTGTGAAACAAGCTTGTATACCAAATAGTAATAAATTCTATATGTACATATCACCACATTAATCCCCTCCCCATCTATGAAAAGATGTGTCTCGTCAAAAAATTGTCCGTACACTCGTATCAGCTCATATTTTTTGTTTGTTTTGTATTTAATAAATGTGAAAACATAATCTCTTAGCTACATATGATGCCTTCATGATGGGATCTTTTTTGTTGTCTTTGCTAGGATGTCTGCTTGATGATGGTCTTTAACTAGGGTGTGAATTCCTCTTTAAGTGCAATGCTAGGTGTTGGTAAGTTGGCCGAAAGTAGTAGTGTATGTAAACTCAATAATAAAAAAAAAATTAATTATTCCCTTAATTGGGAATGAAAGATAGGTGAAAGCTGAAATGTTTTGAAATTTCATCTCAACCTTTCGACCTAATGACAAAATTTTCCAAACCATTTTAATTTTTCAGTTACCATCATCAGTTATAAAGAGATCATATTTAATCCAAACGCTGCAATCATAATTCTCTTCATTGAATCAATGTCCAATTTTTTATGCATTCAATCAAAATTAATTAGTCCAATATATTGATGCTGAGGAGCTACAAAAAAAACACATTTGAAATTCTTGTAATTTTTTTTAATTGTAAAATATAAGCAGTTTTGACATTGGAAGTATCTTCTTGATTGGTGACAAATTATGATATTAGAAATTCTCTTTGAAACAAAATAGGGCAAAGTAAATTTATAAGCCAATTTGGAATTTCTATTATGCTTTTTACATGGCAAGATATAAGATTTTACGAGTTATTGTCGTTGATTTTTTAAGACATAGTGGTTATTATTGTTGTGTTGTTGTTTTTGTTTGAAAGAATTGAATGCTAACTGAATAAAGTGTTTATTATCGACCCAGTTGGTTTGATCTGCATGGTAACAAGTGATAGCGGTATTCAAGTTTTAATTAGTCTCTCAGCATAACCAGGGCTTACCTTTGGCCCTTGATATTGATAATCCTCTTTAGATACCTATTTTAAACAAAATATCTTATGTATGCGATAAATAAATGTGAGTTTAAATGAAGTGCCTACATTACTGCCTTTGCTGTAGCAGTTCTCAAGGCAACGAACCAAGAGAAACAAGATAATATATTAAAACCCTGGTTTCAAATGTTGAAGAGGACCTGGTATATTGATGATGAACAACTGGTAATTTCGCTTTGAGGTAACAGATTCTGACAATTTACCTTTTTGTCTAATATGGTCATATAAGGTTGAAGACATGTGGTGCAGAGTTTAATTTTTAGTTACAAATTTTCAAACTGTGGCAGAAAAATATATACTTAATCTTATTGACAGTTTTAGTAATGTCTTGGTGACTATCAAATTCAGATTTGGAAAAATATTTAAAAATAAAATTGTTGTTAAGTTATTATTATTGACTGCAAGATAAATAGTCAGCTATTGAATTCTGGTCTTATTTGTTATCGTGGACAGTGAGTCCTCCAAAATCTAGTAAATTAGTGCTGACAAAATTTAATTTCCTGTTTTCAAACTAAACGGAATACATCTGTACATGTATATACACCCAAGGGATGGAAAATGTATCTAAACCTATAGATTTTTCATACAAAGGAATTTGTATCATGGTGGTAGGCAGCATTATGATCCAATATACTAAAACCTTTTTTTTAACTATATAAAAATACTATCAATAGTGGACTATCAAGATCAAAGGTGAGTTTGGTTTAATCATCTGTAACCCACTACTATCATTTTTGACTAAACTACTATCATCCGTTTTCAATAATTCACAAATTTCCTTTTTTTAAATATTTATTTTTGGAGGACCATACCTATAAGTTACCTTTGAGTTATTCATTTTGCATTCTTTTTTAATTAGATGTCATATTCAATCACATAAGTTTACCTTAAATCACTGTTCAACACCTTAGGATATTTGTTTATTAAAAAAATTGTAATGGATCACTAGAGACCGGTTGAACTGATACTAACTAGTTATTAGATGCATTCATAACATTATGAAATTTAAACTGTAACTTGTAAAAATAATTAAAACAATACATCCTTCAATCAGTTGAGATCTTTTAATGAAATCAATTCCCATAATAGAGTCGAATCATTAAAAAACTTACTATAAAGTTTAGATTTTTAATATAAGCTTTACATTTGGGACATAGCGATTTTTTTATGTGCCGACCATTGTTATAATTTTGCAAGGCTTAATTTCAGTTTTAGCCATCTTTAATCTATGGAAGAATTTCTTTGAAATTGCACTTTTAGTAGCTCCAGTAGCCAGAAATACAGAGGTTTCGGAATTACCAATATTGACCCTTACAAATCTTAATTGACAGTCTATTGTTAGCAGGATATAATAACCCCACTATTAGTTGTTGTATGTTGACGAGATTGTTTGAAGAATGAGAACAATTAACAGGGTTCCCATTTCGTCGATTAGCTGTCCTGGGTGGATAGTAATTTTCGGTGCTTTATAATGATTTCTGGGATATCAATTATTACCAAAATTATGTGATATACCGTGAAACAGTGGTAATTATTATTTCTACCCCAGTATAGGCAGAAGGTACCTGGAACAGAGACTATAATCCTACGGTAATCGCACGGTTAGTGTAATTTCTACTTCACGGATTGCTCAGCAATGAACTTAAATCTTTTAAAACATTATTAGATTGCTGATTTCTAACTGGTCTAATTTGACAACATTTCTAGGTTCAACTCTTTAAAAATCTCTGTCTTTCAAAATATTTTTTTTCTTTAGATGATAATTATAGAACAAGTGGGATTAAATAACACTAGTTATTATTGATCATTTTAACTTTTTTGCTACAAAATTATGTATATGAGTTACCCATAATTTACCCTTTGTCATTTGTTTACCATTTTTTTCTTCCAAATTCTTTATGTATATTTTGTTTTAATTTATACTAATACATCCCTATAATTTCAGCTTCATCCTAGAGCTGATGTTAATAACATAGATGCAAACCTCGGAGTATTGCTGATTGAGTTCTTCGAACTTTATGGCCGAAAGTTTAATTATATAGTAACTGGTATACGGACCAAAAAAGGAGGCTCCTATATAAGTAAACAGGAAGTAAGCAATGCTTTGTTTAAAAATATGTTTTGTGTTATTAAAATGGCTCTATACACTATGATACTGATAGTTGATAGAAACAATAAGTTATTTAACATGTGTCTGTCTAATTTGTTTTAACATTAAACACAGCCCTAATGTGAAATTAAAATGAATTTAATCCACGGCACAACTAACTCATGAAGAGAAAGGTTGTCTTGTGTGTGCCACCATAGCTGGCAAGTAGCCCTGAAAAACTTGCAAAATCAACCTTTATTGTGATTTTTCAGACTGGATTCACAGCTAACTGTTCAATTGAAAACGTCAATTGCTTCTCCAATCCCATAGAAATCAATATTATTATCAATTAATATACGTTTGAACTCTGTAAACCTATCACTAGACTATCTGAGTTTCAGAAAAGTGAGATGTTAGGAAAGACCATTATTTAGGAATTGAACCTTTAAGCCGGTAGAAGTGACTGTATAGAGGAGACCATTGTGTTCACAGTTACCCTTTTAGGACACCAGATTTACTCAAGTTATATGTTAGCAAAGTGGCAGTTGAAAGTTTCATGGTGAAGGAGTTCAACATTAGATATTGGGGTCAAGTTCTATTGTGCCAAGTAGGGGTAAAATCGCTAGTCTCTGACAGAGTTTAAATAATAGGTTAATTAATACACCTGTTGAGAAAATCTCAAAAATGTTCTTTTAATTTGAGTCATGTATATTCGGTAGAATACACCATTATCCTTTTCAACATGATTGAGGATTTTATAGTCAATTCTTTTATTATTTTTAATCATAGTACCGTAAGTATATTGCATACTCACAATTGTTCACAACCTCTAACTGCTAACCATTGCAGACTGTGAAGCGATTCATCATCCTGGTCACATTTTACATATGCATGACCTTGCTTTTGGTTGGGTTGAGTGTGAGTCCTCTCCTTTTTTAGTACTTCATTCTGTTCTTCCACAGAGGTCTGGAACTACTCTGGGAAATTAGCAACTAGAACAATGTCATCTGCATATATAAAACATTAGACCAGTACTGGCAACGGATTCCAGTAACCAACAGTTACCTTGCATATTTATCTCTTCTTCACCTTCCAAACCCATCACTATATACACAAGCTGTCTCTCCTATAGAATCTAAAGGGCAATGACTTTGAACTAGTTAAAGCAGGGTCAGCCAACCTTTTTCAGTCGTGGGCCACAATCGTGGCTCCACAAACTCTGGCGAGGCAACACACCAACCGGGCAGGGACCTAACCACCCATCTTAAAAAAGGCAATTTACACAACATTAAACAACTTGTATGTTCTACACATATTTACAATAGGAAAAGGTAATTAAAGAACCGCTATGTTAGGTACCTATTTATTTTATAAAATTCAACCAATCAGAAAACATGTTGAGAACAATTTAATATTCAAGAAATTGATCATGAGTTATAGCATGTAAAAAACGAGAATAGCAAAAATGTGAACAAACCAAAGTTTTTTAAATCAAATCATACCTATCTATACAGCTCAATGTAGAGCTTGTAATTGTATTTTATTCACCAACTGCTCAATGTTGGAAGATTCCGCTGTCTGTGCTAATCTAAGTAAATTTTTTAAATGTGAGTCTGTTAATGACACCCTGTTGTCATCTTTTATTAAGTTCATCTTGGAGAACAATTACTAGCATTGATATGTTGAACAAAAACGACTAGCATAGAGATAGTTAATATAATTTATTAATGTATTAATATAGAGAGCTAAATCGCATAACAAAGGGAACTCTTTGTTTTTTAAGAACTTCTAAAACTCCAGATAATCTGTCACTCTGGAATCGAGAGTTCAACAAGTTTAGATATGCAGTCATGTCACAGAGGAAAGTGACATCCCAAAGCCATTCATTGTCTTCAAGGAGGGAAGAGATGCGAGGAAGTTCTTGCGAGATAAATTGAGACATAACTGCGTAGTTTCCAGAACCTTTCCAAAGACTTTCCTCTTGAGAGGCAACTAACATCGCAATGAAAAACTAGTTCTCTATGTTCCTCTATGTATTTTTCGAACATTTCCTGCAGTTGAGGCCATCTGTCCGTCTTTTGTTGGTGTAGTTGACTACTGGTTTTTGGACAGAAGATAATTTCAATTCCTTAGCACTAAGCGCTTCATGGTGAATGATGTAGTGGTATTTCAGAAGAGGTCTTTTCAATAGTTTCCAATAGTGCAATACAGCCCTTGTTTTTACTGACCATGGTAGGAGCCCCATCAGAGCATCATCTAATTTTTGCAAGTCCAAGTTTTTTCCTCCAATAGAGATTTTTAGCTCTTCTCCTGTAGTTATTGTTTGTGGATGACGGAGGTACATCAGATGTTTCAAGATTCGTTGACCATAAGATTGTAAACACACATCTGAGTAGATGATTTGTTGTTGCAACTTTTTTCTAAAGCCAAAGAAAAATATTTGTAACTCATATGCTTAAAAATAACCTGTGAGCTCACATCTTCCATCTTGTCAATCACTGTATTTTCAGGCAGAGATATTTTGTCCAACAGTAGAGAAATTTTTTGATCGTTTGTCTGTTTTTGCAATATTTTTTAGCTGGGCTTGATTGATGACTTGTTCTCCATCTCCACATGGTTTCATTTCTTGTGCCAGTAGCAATTTTATAAGAAGCTGTTAACACTGAAGAAAGATCATTACTTTGTTTTTTTAATATTATCTGCTTTCTGCTATGCAACTTTTTTCTTTTTTTCAATGAAATGTGATGTCAAGACTGAACAAACCGGATACTTGGGAATCAAAATCAGAGTGATTATTCTTGAAATGTTTCTCTTAATGGTATTTTTCAGGCACTGAAACATTTCCACCACAGATCAAACAAACTGATTTTGATACGTTTGCATCCATAAACAGAACAACCGTTTTTCCCAATCCTTTTCTTTTCTTTTAATTTCTTGGTGAAAAATGGGGAATACGTGCCTGTTAATTTTCAGAAAACATCAGAGGATGCATTTAATTTCTTTAGGTGCCTAAATCATATGCACTGAGGGATCAAAGAGAGCAAACTTTTTGACTGTGCTATCAATCATTATCAAATGCTATTAAATGTCAAAACATGTTTTAGAAAAATAACAATACATGAGAGCTAAACGAGGGATGCAATCTTCACTGTTTTCAAGTGGTAATATAGTGGTTAGTAAGTAAGCATCTCTTTATTGACACTTATTTATTTGGGTTTTTTCTATACAACTTGTATGCTTTGTCATTTAATACCACCTGATAATGGCTGTGTAGCACAGTTTTGTTGAAATTGCAGGTACCCTAACACTTTAGCACTTGTCGGCAAGTGGCAATTTTCCTATAAGTTTACTGAATCACGTGTGGGCCTATTATGTGTTGATTAGATAAACTTTTAAAAAAAATACTGGGTGAGTTGGCTCCGGGCTGTGGAAAGAAGACCTGTAGGATGACCCAGATTGACATATAAAGAATTTATGGAAATGTTATGGATACAAAACCCCAGATGTGCCAAACGGCTGAAGTTAGGAATGAGTGGCAGAAGTGGACCAAAGTTACAGCTCTATGCTAAGAGGTACAAAGAGGAACATAAATAAGAAAAAAGTTACTTGATATTAATAATTGTATGTGAAAGTTGAGAAATTTAATTTTAATATAAATACTGTGCTTATAACTTAATTTGTTCTTTTATGTGATCCATAAATGAATGTTGGGCTAAATTGAATTTTGTCTGTTATTATCTAGTTATCTAAAGATATGAAAGATGGCCACAGATCTTCAGTGCTATGCATAGAAGACCCGTTAACTCCCGGCAACGACATTGGACGTGGATCCTATGGGGCACTTCATGTAAGGCAGGCATTTGAGTATGCTTATATTACTTTAACTCAGATTGTGAACCCTCTCAACAGATCATATCTTAATAGACGAACAGACAGGTGAGTTTATCTTAACTTCGGTAATTAATTTAATTTTTTTAAACTCTACTAAGGGCAGAGCATGACTAATTTTTTTATCTGGGTGTATGTTTATTGGGGGGGGGGGGTCAAACTTCCCAAATGGTTTGCCTCCTGTAGGCTAATGGTTCCCATCTTACGCAGAGCAGAACTGAAACAGCCTTGTAATGTTAAGTAATCTATGATTAATATTAAATAAATCTATATCAATTGTCTCAGACTATATTTTGAATAAGCAGTTGATCTTAACATTATATATTCTGTTGCTTGTAGACTCCACAGAACCCATACTGTCTATTGAGTGTTGCTTCCTTCCAGTTGACCTCATTTTAACTCGTTTATTCCCTTTAACTGCTCATCCCAATCACAAAGTCTCCATTCTTGTTATTTTGTCCAGTCTTACTATTATGACAATCTTAATGCCATGTCTTAGGCATTGTTCCATTAATCTAAAATCTCGGAACTTGGTCCTTTTCTACCATTGGAGGCTTTTCATTTTCAACGTGCCATTGTATGTATACCCAGCAGATAGATTGCTTGGATTGTTGGACCTCTTCTGTCATATCCGACTGGGCCTCTATGGAGAATAATATAATGTATATCCATCTTCCCTGTCCTAGAAATGCTTCACATTGTCAGTCTCACACTCATAAGGAGAAATGATTTCGAGGCTTTTCCGATTATATTGCTTGTCGGGCTGTCACCATTGTTGATGGCTTAGTGACATGTTTGTTCTATCTGATTCCATTTTCTTTTGATAGGTACGTGAGCCCCGATAGTGCACTGAGTCCGGGAGAAGAGTTAGGTATAGGTTAGGGTTTTGGAGTATTTTTACGTGGTTTTGGAGTGCCATGAGCTCACGCTCGAAACCTCAGGTTAGGGAAAAGCTGTCCCCAAGGGCGAAAGTGAACCAGAAGGAGACAGATTGAACCGTTGAAAGGGAGGTGCCACTAGGAAGGTGTGGTGGCCCAGAGGCCATTATCCAAGGAAGGACTAGTTTTAGCGAGATGAATCCAGGGAATTCCACTGGGAAGGTGTGGAGTCTAACAGTGCCAAACTAAAGCTCGCTAAAGGAAGGAAGGAGATGTGCAGAGGTTAAATAAGAAGAAGACGATATTTCGAAACATAAGCGCAACTGCAAGCACCACCAGCCACGAGGGTCGACTGGAACTGAATGCTGGTCAACCCAGAATCAGGGCTATATATAGCCAGGGGGCAGACAATGAGATAGCTGTTTATTTTGGGCCAATCACTTGCTGCAGCCTGATCTGTGCTCCTAGCGGCAGCCTGAGAATGTATCTCACTCTTTATTAAAATAAACCATTATTTACTGAGTTGGGTTTTACTGTAGTATAATATTTACATTATAATATTTGCATTTGATATGTCAGGCAGAGTATAGTTAATGTTATTATATTACATTATGATGTTTGCCTTGATATATTAGACAGAGTATATGAAAAATTAATCTTGTCCGTGAAAGGGTTGGCACAACATTCCTCATCCTTTGATAATTTCAAAATGTATATTGTAATTATGTTTGATGCAATAAATATATTTACAGCAAGGTATTAATTTTAACCCATATTAATCAAGATAATGAAAATTGCACTGTTTCTTAAATTGATTTTCATTTAATGTTTTAATTTTTTAGTATTCTTGGTAGAATTGTGAGGGTGACTGATCGTGTCATTAATTACCGTCAGTGGATTAGAACTAAGTTTGTGATTAAGTCTACATCAGTTTCTCCAACCTCTTCTGATGTTAGTCTTTCTTCAATGGCCTCTAGTGATTCAGTGAGTACTCATTATTTAATTTATCATTTGCTTATTTTAGGGTTATGTTACTTCCCAATGGAATTATGTTTTATTATTTAACTAAAGTTTTTAGTTATGCATTACAGTTATATGTACTGTCTCAAACATTTTACATTAGGGTTTTTGGTGTTTATATTGAAACTACTAAAAAATTAATAGGAATTTAGTCTGAAAATATGATATTACCTATTTATTTTAGAATTCTTAAACCTTAATCAAAAAGGCTACTTTTATGGGAAAGATATCAAGAATTAAATAAAATTAGTGATAAATTTAAGTAGAAAAAAAAGGGTTGCTTAAAGAGAAGATATAAAAACCAAGATTCAAACCGTGTACTGTCCATCTAGTGTTCAGCTGCCCTTACCTGTAGGCTAGAACTGCCTATGGGTCATTATCTGAGCCTGGGATCTTCTTATCTGGTAGGGGCAGATGAACAGTGATCAGGAGGTTCCCTGCTCAAATACTAGTCCTGACAATATTTTTTTAAAAACTAAACTTCATTAAAATTTACTCCAGTTGGGTACATAACACAACTTATAATTATTAATAACAAAAAGAAATTATATAGAGCAGTTAAAAAAATAATTCTTTAAATGAACGAGTACATGAATTTTTTGGGATATCAGATTAGGCTGATAAAAGAGAGACGTTAGATTTTCATCAAATTTATTAATGGGAAACTTTTCGACATACTATGTTTGGCTATCAGCATCAGGTCCTAGTATGAGATGGCTGAAGTGCTCTCACTTCAGTTTTTTTTTTCTACTTAAATTTATCACTAATTTTTTTTTAATTCTTGATATCTTGAGGTTGACTGTTTGAACCATACAGAAGGAACCAACCTCTCTCTCTTTCATCAACCAAAGCCGACATCCCATCCTTTATCCTGTATGCCTTGTGACTCCTTTGAATGTTGTTCATGACATCGACACTGATTTCTTACAGAATTTTGATTCCAAATTTCTGGAAAGGCATACCTTTGTTGAAGAAGTTGTGAAATGATTAAACTTTACTTGGAGCTTTTAAATATCCTGCTTACCTGGATGCATTAGATTATGGTGAGTAGAGGGGTGGGGTAAAGGCAAGTTTCTACTAAAGTGCAACTGCGTAAGACCTTCATTAAACCCTTCACAAGGCACCAGGTGCAGTTAGAGTGTGAACTGTACATTGACCCAGCTACTTTGGCTATACCACCTGATCCTCTGCCTTCACTAATAATGCATTCACCTGAATCTGCACTAGCTAATTTCACTAGTGACATTCATGCCTCCATTGATCAACAAAAATTAAGTCTTAATTCTCCTAGATTTCCAACAATTTTTTCCTCCAGAACTCGGTCTTCCCATTTTGTCAGATAAAAGCTTTTTAGTCTAACCCTGCATCACCAAACAGCTTTCGCCTAATCTCCATACTTTCCAACCTTGTCCAAACCTCTTGAAAGTCAAGTTCAATCCCAAATCTCCGATTTCCTTTAACAGTCCCAACTTCTCAATCCTTTCTAATCTGGTTTCCATTCTGGTTACTCCATGCAATCTGTACTAGCTGATATCACTAGTGACATTCATGCCACTATTGATCAACAAAAATTAACAATCCTAATTATCCTAGATTTCTTCAGTGTTTGATACCTATCTCTAGTGGTCTATGACTACTCAATCCATATTTCCAAGTTAAAATCATTAACCTTCTCCAATTGCTCTATCCGCTGGTGTTGATCATTTCTCTCAAATCGTTCACGAGTAGTTACTATCTGCTCCCCTTTATCTCTCCTCAGGCTTAGCCCAGGAATTGACCATTTCTCCCCTTCTTTTTAGTTTCTATATCAATTATCTCCCTAAATCCATTCATCATTATCCCCATCACCTTTACACTGATGACTCCCAAATCTATTTGTCTTTCCCCCCTCCGATTTATGTTAGGTTTGCATAAACTAAGGTTAAATGTGGTGAAAACTTAGGCAAATGTTATAGGCTTCAGTTTTCTCTTCAGATCCTTTGCCAATTTTCCTACTTAGTCCCCTTAGTGACCATCCTATCACTTTCTGCTCCACTGTTAAAAACTTATGGATAGCCATTGACCAAACCCTCTCCTTGAACCAATATATCTCCCAATTTTCCTATCAGTAAATAGGTACTCTTAAACTAATCTATCACTCTTGTCATTACCTCCCCCAGGGTGCACATCAACTTGTGATGTCCTAATAATCCGCAGTAGAAGCTAATATATTTTATTTAGCAATCACATAAGAAGATGAATTTGAGAATAAAATTATATTTTTGGTCAAAAAATCAATCTATACCTTATACCAGTAAAAGTTATGGAAATTATAAATACTATAAAGGATATATCACCTTTATGAAGGATGGTTCAAGGAAGGGACTGAGGTTCGACGTACAGTGTATAGCAAGTTGAGGAGCAAGACTGACACTTGTCATGAATGTTTCCCTCTCCTTCCAACCTAATGACTGGGGTAGGAGTGTGATAAGCTTGCCTCTAATTTGTCCAATTAAGTAAACACAGACGGGCAGACAATTGACGTGAATAGAACCTCCACGATTTTTGGGGATCAACAACTTCCAAACAACCATAGTAATCACTGCCACATTAAAGTCACACAATGCATATTTTAATTTGTGGCAGTCCGGAATGGTAATAGTTAATGACAATTAATATAAACACGGATTATTTTTCTAACCCACATCAGCCTTCTCTCCATTAGATATTGAAGATATTGTCAGCAATGTAGGGTTAATTTCCTCAGTTCAGCCTATGATTATGTGTTGGTCATATAGGATCTGCTGGAGGAAGATCCTCACCCAAGGAGACTGTTTCAGGACTGGCTAACTTCCCTCCAGTCTGATCTGACCCTGGTTGACAATAGAAAAGGACATGACTTCTGGTAACTTGGATTAAAAGTACACAACCGTCTATGGGGTCATGAGGATTGACCACATGTCAAATATATCTACTCTAAATTAATCCACTGAAACATAGTTGTTCATTGGCTGGTTAGAGGATTTGCCCACTATTACCCACATGGTACCATTGTAAGACCATATGGAATTTTTTCCCTAAGTTAGATAACTAACTTATGTTATCTTTTCACTGCTGTTAGGTGTATTTTTTCTTACTGGCTGTTATGCCGAGACAAGTAGAAATTCTGATTGAGTCTGCTTGTATCCAGTGACCATGTGGCCAAGGGTGATCCTCCGGATATGGGAGAGTAACTAGGGTATATATACGAAATAAAGAAAAATGTTAGTAATTACACTTTTATTTAATGTATTTAAAAAAAAACTTAACAATTTTACATTAAAGTATTTGTCTAAAGTTGCTTGTTTTGTTTTTTGTCAATCTTTCCCGAGCCGTGATCAGACGTCAGCAGGAATGGTCGTGCTGTTCCCCAAATTTTAATGCAACTTTAAAAATAATAATAAATGATCGAACTAGATATGTATTCCTTATAATCAAAATAAATATTAAATGAACGATTAAATAAACTTATGTCTAATGCATGGAATCTGTCTTGGGAAGAAATGCGTGTTTCATCAATGGTTTTTGAATTGTCACTGTCTGACTCGTCTTCCTTTCCCTTAACAAGGTCTAACATTTCTTCATCTACTAACTCTTGTCCAACATCACATACACCCACTCTGCAACTACAGTGTCAGTAATGTTTTAGCAGCCGTTTATTCCTTTGACAATAGCAGTTAGTTCACTATCAGTGTTGTCATCTGTTGTCTCTGGGGTTCGTCCCAACATTTTTGAAACATTGAAATTTTGATGTTGAATGATGGATTTGAAGTTGATGATTAGTTGAGTATTTCACATTTTTTTTTTTTTTTAACGTACTTATTTGGCTGTCATCCAGGATGGGAGGGGTGGTTATAGGAGAGTTTACTGTATAATTAAGTGTTAATGTATAAAATATTTTACTAATGCTATTAACCATTTATATATTGCAACAATTATGTTTTTTAAATATTTTTATGCTTTCTTACTTATTAAGTGGTAAAAGGACATTCATGAAGCTTCATAAAAAATTACAGTCTATTTTATAATGATTTAAGTTAATATTATCTCAGGTTTCAATGTGGTCCTAGTGCACAACTTTATTATTTTAAATGTTTCTTATTTACATAGATGGTTTGAGAGTTTCGTATGGCTAAAAGTTAAAGTTACCACAAATATAAAAACTAGAAGTACTGATTCCAGTGCACCATAGAAACAAACATTTACAATAGGTCCTACAGAAAATATTTAAATTACTTAAATTCACCTGATTATTCTCAGGTATTACGGGAATAATATAATTAGTGTATAGCACAGTCTTCTGGGTCCAAGAACCATCCAAAAGTAAGATTATGTACATTTCTTGTGACTTGGGTGGCCCTGATACCTCCATCATTATTTTAGCTCATCATTTTGCAGTGTCTGCTGCTTGATGACAGTCTCATTGCTCTCTTAGTCTATTTGAACTTTTTATTGTTAAAAGTCATTCTAGCCTAAACATATGCTATTTTGTATGAATTAATTTAGAGGTTAATATTGTATTGTTTTTTATATGATGATCCATCTATGACTTTATTTACTCAATGCAATTAAAGACTCTTTTTTTATTATTATTTTTTATACAGTATAACGATCTCATAAAATAAATAATAATTAATTTTAACGTGGTTTACAATCACACAATTTGAATTTAATTTTGACTCTGTTTAATCTCTTAGGGTTGTGAAGTTAATATAATTAAAATGAACATGGGATGTCCACATGTCGCACAAATTTATAAAGTTAATAAAATGGTGTTCCTACATGAGCGACGATTAACACACAATAACTAAAATTAGGTTTTACAAATATTAATAAAACAATCTTATGAAACATTTAACTTTAATCATAAAAGGACCTGGTCCACTGGAGCTGCCGCCGCCTCGAAAGATACCGTCCTATACGCCTTCGTGACTCAGATTAGCATCGACCATGACTGTGAAGCATATCTTAGGATACCCATTACCACGGCCTGGCAGAGAGTCCTTGAGACTGGGAACCTCCCCCCCCCACATCAATCCCCCTATCCTTGCGACGCGATTGTTTACTGTTATAACTCTGTCACCCAGGTACTCGATGTGGGGAGAAAGGTTAAGACGTTTTCCCTGTCTCACACATAGTTAGGTCACCTCCGTGCCCACCTTTACGCATCTTCCATCTATATCCAGCCAGAACGGTACAACTTGCCTCTCGCCAGGGTGGCTGTCGTCTTCTTTACAGCCATGGTCATCTTCATCTTTGTGCACCATTCCTTGACTAATGTGGCACAGGTGCATGCTCTTCTAATAACTTCTGCTCGGGAACTCCCACGATAGTCACGGTCATATCGTCAACATAGGCCTCCGCAGGGAATCTGTGTTCCTCTAGGGTCACGAGGACTTTATTAAAAACTAGTTTCCAGAGGGCAGGGCCCAGAACTGAGCCTTGGGGACAACCTCGCTCCTCTGATGCCTCCACGTCGTAAGACACTCCTCTGATGTCTGCCCTATGCTGACTCAGGTAGCTGCCCACTAGGCCATACATATTGCTTAGGGCCTCCAGCTCCCTTATAACGTAGGGCCACTACACCCTGTCAAAGAGAAGAAGTCGAAGGTAAGCAGCATCACGTATTTGGAGCGAGTTACCATATCTTCTCTTATCCTGTCCAAGGCGTCAGCTGTGCTCCTGCCCTTACAGGTGCCGTACTGCCCAGGGTGGTCCGCCTTATCAAATGTCCGTCTCAACGCCATGTGGATCAGCCGCTCCAGGACTTTACTCAAGACTGGGAGGAGGCTGATGGGCCTTTAGCTCTTGGGAACTAGATGACGCTTGCACATGATCAAGATAGCAGAAGCTGATTCTCAAGGCCATAACTTATAAATAAGTTGATGTGATGTTATTATGAAATATCTGGACAAAGTGCATCTTCATTGCTAATAAATGCATTTTAACATTAAATGAATAATCATCATTTGTTATTACAGTTAATCACATTAGTGGGTGAAAAGGATTTGTTAACCCTTATCTTTGAGATTAGGATAATAAGTATAAGTAACCAATTTAAATTTTCTCATCTTGCTTTATGTAGGAAGCTGAAGGGAACCGAGAGAAGGAAGATCTTTCCATCTTCAATCGGCCAGTTGCAGTTCAGACAGATTGGACAAATAATAACAAACCTTCTGAGATAGGTAAGTCCAGAATAAGAAGTGAAGGTATTCATATTAAAGGATATATGCTAACAATATTATTATGATCAGTTAAATGTATTTATTACAATTAAGTTGATGTTAGAAAGTGATTTTTTCTGTTGAAATAATGTATTTAGAGAGTTAGATCTGTGGTGGTTGTGAAAAATTGGATAAGTCAAGTTATCTGAAAAATGAGTTAACCTCACCTCCAAGTCTCTTTTGTTGTGCCCTATGTCGTTGTGAAATTGGTAAAGTCTGATTCCATTGCACAAGGAAGAATTTTCAATGTGAAGTTTAAGGTAACATAATTTTGTTCGTTAAATTTCAGGAACTTGATTTGTTCAACTCAAAAATTTGTATTCAACTAAGTCACAAATTTATCGAGAAAAATAAATAAATCAAGAAAGCATTAGTGTCTTTTAACCTTTGGTACCAAAACCAGCAATTTAAAAGGGAAGGACAAAAAAAGGTTTTAATAATCTCCAAGACAATTGGGTGATTTGAATAATTCACATTCTGGCTAAACCTCTTTACAACAGCGCTTATTACTTTCGATAACAACCAAGTAATAGTATTTTCTCAAAATAATAAAGAAAACATATGGGCTAGACCACTCTGCACGAGCATAAATTATCTATCGACAAGGAATGCAAGAAAATATTCTAAATCTTAAAAAAGATAACATAAAGACATATGGGCAAAACAGATGACATAAAACTACAAAAAATATTTAAAAACCTCTAGTAGCGTGTAAGCACCATAAGGCAGATATTTAAAAAAAGGAAATAGTTACCAAATCAAATTACTTAAAATTTTTTAATTAAAATTAAATGTATGATCTGGTGAGCTTGGAGCGATAATCAAAATGAGAAAAAAGTGGTATCTTACCTTTTAAAACTACAACCTGCATAAGTAAAACGTACTGTAACTCTAAAAGGAAAGGTTACTTTGGAATTGGATAAATAAATAGAAAGGATTCGTTATTTTATGTTTCTTCTTGATATCTTCACAACAAAGAATTCTTCACATGCTCCATAGATGCAGACTAACACAACTGAGATGCAACCTGCCTCTCAATGTTTTGACTGTACTGACCTCAACTGACAAACTTAACCTGGCGGGAAACATGTCGCGCTGAGGAGGAGTATTGGAAGACACTGTTACTAGTGAGAAGATGTTATTCTGGAAAAAAGTAAAAATAGTGACACAATGAAAAGAAATATAAAGAGTTTTTAGGGAAGAAGAAAGTTTGGAACAAAAAAGCAGGTTTGGGAATGGAAGCTGGCGTGGTAGAGGGAGGTTGGGTAATAAAAAATAAGGTGCAGCTGAAGATTTGTGACCAGTAAAAATATATATAGGCATTCTTAAAGAAAATTAAAAGAGACAGGCGAGGGGAAGCCACACAAAGACATCCAGGTCCTCCGGCTTTCCAATGATAATATTTGGTAGGCCGCTGGCCCGCCCCGCCTGAATTTGACCCTACCACCAGAAAACTACACCGATCTGCTGAGAAGCTCCTGCTACGCTCAGTTCAGGCATGACTTCAAATTGGCCACCTCTGATTTAAGGGCCTCATCATCCCTTACTAAGGTCTCTATTAATGCCTACTGCTGCTCGGCCTGCTCCTCCATCCTCTTTAGCTGCTCCAAATTCTCGAAGGCGAGGTCACCCTGCCTGCTTAGGGTCTCTTACACATCCTTCATATCTATCACTAAGGTTCCCATCATTGCAAGAATTGACAACAATTTATCTTCCTTTCGACATACAGCGGCACTGGGTGATTCTGTCTGAGCAGAGATGGCTGCTTTGAGTGGGGAACAGTCCCCCTGGGGGCCACACAATCCGTGCAGTGCCAGGACTTTTTTGATTCCCAGAGTATGGTGTTATCGCTGAATTTTAAATTGCAGCACTTAAAGTGGAAGAGTAATTCACATTTTGAACACTATCAATTTAGATTTGTCATCTTCCATAGATGGTTACTTATTGTATGCTACTTATTAAATGCTTACTTATTTAGATTCCAATGTTTACTTGAGAAATAGAGCAGATAGCCATTCTTTATAATGAAAATTAAAAAGAAACCCAGATGAATAATAAATAATTGTTTAAACAAATAAAAGTTTAGATGATGAGAGTTAGGCCTCTTTCAAGGTCAGCCCCACTACTGTTACTCATTGAGATAACGTTCCACTCACCTTAATCTCATTAAAATTTTGTAACAGTATTTCTTAAATAACTCTGTCCAGCGGAGGTCACCTTTTTTTAAACTTTACCGGCACTTTTTACCTACACTCTATTACCGTTTTGTAACGGGTCCTCCTTTTTTAAAAGAAGTTTTACAGTCACACTAAGAAGGAGCGCACAGACGAAGTAGACAGTTCAATAACTAAGGCCATACTGAAGAATATATAAGAGATCTTATTGCGTTACACCAGACCAGATTGGATGGTCTTGAAAATTAGTGAATTGAGGTTACGGTAGGTGATATTTCTGGGGGAGGGAAGAGCACGATCAAGATTTATATTAGAGAAATGATACCATGGGCTGAAAAGGAAGGCACTGGAAGTTGTAAGGAGGAAATTTGATTCTTGGAAGAGTATAATAAAAAGATTTGTCCAGGAATCCAAAATATTTGTATTGTTAGATGGGTTTCTTCACTTCAGGCTCCTCATTCCTGTGTTGGTTTGCAAGATGCAATTTGTTTCAGTTCCTAAGGAATATAATCTGAAAAGACATTAATTGACGATGCACGAGAGCAGATTTGTGAATTGTGAGGGAGAAGCAAGATGTGTTTTAGTTGGTGACTTTAAAAAAGTTGATCTAACTAAGTACTATGTTTCTTCTCTATGTTCTGTATGTACTATGTTCAAACACATTTTCTGGATACATCCTATGCAATTTCTCTTCAGAATGAAAAGGTGAAAAACTTTCACTGATGGTAGTTTAACTAATAGGTGTCTTATTAAAATAGCTATTGAAGACACTAAGCGGGCTGAAAAATTCAAGTCAGCTTTCTCGCCAAACTATTAGAACTAGAAGAATTATTGATGTGGGGGAACAAGTAGAAAAATCGATGCTCGGTCTTGTTGAATAATAAAGTCTATATTTCTCTTGTCATCTTGATGAAAGCAACGAGCAATCAAATATAGCTCAGCTATTAATATGTGTGCTGAACATATCTTCAAGCATTGTTACTGAGAATAACAAGGATGTGATATGCTATAACCTAAAAATAAAGATGATTGCTGAAGCACTCGCTTCAACACAGGACAACACGATTAGACCGCCCCAACAAAAACCCAACTCTGATCTTTGTGGCTGTTCTCTGGTGTCCGGGTGATTCGTTTCTTCAACTGCTCGTTCTGTCATTAAGTTGGTGACTGGGATCAGTCGGTCTGTAGTTGGTGGGAGCTTCTTTGGAAGAGTGGCCTCAGGTCCAAGTCCGGAACCTGCATGTGCCCATGGTCGCTTCCTGGATTCTACTTGCATGTCGAGAAGCACCTAGACCAGATGGTGCTGTTGTCTAGTAGGCATAAACAAAACGACGTTCTGGTCATCAAGGCTAGGTCCGTCCTCATGTTAATCAATTGCCAAGAGCCTGTCAGCGATTGGCTAGCAACAAAGAGTTTTGGTCGGAAAGAGCACCAATAAATGTAGCTATTTATAGGCAACCCCCTCACGCGACACTCGGACAAACATTATTACAGAACAAGTTATGTACACAATAAATTATAAAAAAAAATACTAATATTAAAAAAAATCAGCCAGAAAATAAACAATACTTTGGTATATTATAATATTGTGGCCTGATTGGCCTGGCTGATATTTCGCTATAATGGGTTTTCAGATATGGAAGCTTTTTATCCAGGCTAGTCAATTCATCACTTGATACCTGTGGTTTATACCCGAGTTCATGAACACTATACATTCTTGCATATTACTTAAATGTCATATTTGCCTAACAACAACAAAATTTACTTCCTAAAATCATCTTAAAGAGTCTAATAAAAACTCTAATAAAAATATCTTAACAGTATAAACATGTTTCTCAATCTTACTGTTAACTGCTGATCCAACGAGGGAAATTTTGTTTAGGACATCTACGACCTCAAACATCAAAGCAGTACACATCTCAAAAAGGTTTTATGCGGATGTTTAACAACAGCAAGAGGACAAGCAGCCAAAACATGAGAAAGTAAGTGTATCTTATTAAAAAATGTGTCAGTGGCATTTTAACATATTAAAACTTGAAAAGAGTATTGTTATATCAATGGATATATTTCAGTTTTCTACACTTTTTTTTAGAGTATATGAGCGCTAATCTGTGTACGACAAAAGATTTGGGTCATTGAACGGCTATCCAGCCTCATTTGAAACAGCTAGTTTTGTTTATAAATCATTTTCATGTTACATTTTGTAATATATTAAGTACTGGTCGGTTCTATGGACACATGCCAAATTATACTGTCAAATGATTTAGAATCACTGATAATAAGATAAAATGATAAAAAAAAGGTTATAGTAAGGAAGGTAAAAAGCTTATAGGTTATATTTATTAATTTACATTTGAAAAATATTTAAATGGCAATTTTTATTAAGAAATAAAATAAATATTATTAGAAAATAAAATCTAAAAACTAATAGCAATGAAGGCTCATACTACAAAATAGTACTTTAGGGGCAGGGCTGCTCAATCCCAGCAAAACCTCAGAATAGGTTCCACCAGCTCTATTCCAGCTTGAGAAACAATTTCGAAAAACATAGTAGTTCAGAAAGTCGTTAAAAGAGAGTGCTAAACGTGTCAGCTAAGAGTAATTTTAATAGATGGTGCTACAATGGTAGTTCATAAGTCAATTAACAGATGTTAGCTTGAAATCAGTTAACCCAATTCAGATGAATCCCACTACATGGTTTACTCCAATAATATTCAATAAATAACCTATCTATTCTGAATTTTTAACAAAAATTAATTTAAAACTTTTATTTAATTGTACATAAACTTATACCTCAGGATGAAGAATTAACCAGTATTAAGTTATATTACTATAAAACGTTTTCACTTGCCCATAAAGTACCATTTTTTAACGACATTAAGTATTATAGCAAACTCTCAGGTATTATTTTCAAAAGACCACACCTACCAAGGGCACCCTGGCAACTAATGCTGGCTGACTGGCTCACTGCTAGGATAATTGTTTTTTAATCCCTTCTTATGTACAATGCTATGGTAATAATGTTTTTTGCGTACATCATCAACATTTTGAAATTTAATGGTTACGGGCTAATCTTAAGGCATATAGGAGTAAGATGCAGGTTTTTTGCCGAGAGAAATGATTTTGGAAGCTCTTTCGGTCCCATTTTAATCAAACTGGCCCCCCGACCAGCATGTGCACATGTGCGTGGAAAACTCGACTGAGTACAACCAGATTGGTGTAAAAATTGGACCTAAAGAGCTTCCTAAATTTTTTCTTTGTGTAAAAAACCTGTTCCACACTCCTATATGCTTTGAGATCAGCCTGGAACCATAGCATTTCAAAATCTTGACAATGTACATAAAAACTGTTATTGTGTATACTGTTACCATAGCATTGTACATAATAAGGGATAACACAATCCATAAATAAAAAGTATTTAAAAAAAAGTCCTAGTGATTTATTAGTCATCTGTATTAGCGCAATTTAGTAAGAATAAGTAGAAGCAAGTATGAGGAAAAATCAATTAAAATTACACAGCGATAACAATATCCCTAAATAAAAAAATATTCCTAATTGTGAGAAATGAAGAAATCGTAAGTCGTTCCTTTGTGAAGTAAAATAGACTGTGATTGAAAGATAAATGCTAGTTAAAAAAAAGATTTAATTTTTGAATGTTTAGGTGTAATATTTCTAATAATAAACAGGAAAAAAAAGAATATAATCTCATGATCGGGTCCTGGACCACAACCAGGTTTATTATTTTCCTGGTAGGTGCCCTTCTGCTTACTCTTCTTGTGACCTATAGAGGCTATTCACATCTTACTTTCTTACTTACTATTACTTACTTACTACTATTTGGTAGATGGAACTGCTGATAATTTCTTTTCATTCTGTTCCGTTTTGAGCAGTTCCACCCAGAACATAGCAGCCTTATTTTAAAAAATATGTTAAATACATTGTTGTATCAGACCATTTTAATTTTGAGGCTACCAAATATTATCAGATTTCTGACACCAGGGTAAAGTATGTACACTGCTCCACAAAAAAAGTGTAAAATGAAATCAGAGAGATTTGTGTTATTCTCCCTAATTCTAAAGATTTATTCATTTAATCCTCTATTGTTGATATAAGTAAATATTGATAAGTCTTGTCTTCTCATTTGCGCTTGTGATTCCTTTGAAATTGTGTCTAATGGTAGTTGGTTATTACTGCTAAATATTTATAACTGCTGAACAAGTAGCCCTATGGTGGGCTAGATGGAAGGAGTCAATGATAAGCGGCTCTCAAACTTTAGGGTTGCCTGAAACAACTACCTGGACTGCTACCTAAGAGTAGAGTACCATGAGACAGTACTTTGCACAAGGAAACCAGGATCAGGATGGCCGAGGGCAACTTAACTGCTGGATGATTGATTCATAAAGATGCAATGTCTTCAAAAATTCTCTTCTAATGCTTCTGATATGGCACAGAGACTTCCGACGGTTTGTTGGGTAACGGTCAGTGGTGAAACTGATCATCGAAAATCCTGCCTGGAGGTAGTTAAGAATACCATCATTGGAAGGAAAAATGTATTGTTTATTTATGAGTCTCGTTTCCCTTCATGCTCCAGAATGATTTCTTAGAGTTTATTGAAGCCCTGGGGAGAGCCATGCACTTTGCAATATTTCCGAAAGGATTCAGTTAAGTGATAACTCTGATGTGGGGAGGAATTTATTTGGATGGACTAACACATCTTCATGCCTTAAATAGCGTATCATTTAATCAAAATTTATAAGTAGCAGGCATTTTACAAGATATTGTGATACCATACACACCATTTATTGATGACCATTTTTGTTTAGTGCACGGTAAAGCAAGACCATACGTCTTGGGATGTGTAGTGCAGTATCTTCAGGAAGTTGTTATTCAAATTCTAAGATGGCTAGCTTGTAGCCCTGATTTAAATCCTATTGAGAACGTTTGGGATGAACTTGGCTGAAGTGCAAGACCCTTCCTAACATCTCTTTCGATATTAAAAATGGTTTTGGTGGAAACATTAGATGAAATTCGTGATTAAGTTTATGTCAAGAAAATTGAGGAAAGTTATTAAGGTAAGAGGAGGAAAAAATCATTATTAAAAGTAAGAAAAAAAATAAATCATTATGCATTTTTGGTGCCCCAATTTTTTTGTGAAGCAGTTTATAAAAGCCATCTCCTTCTATCCTTTTATTTTATCAAATTCTAATTAAAAAATGGAATCAAAATACTCAACTATTTATCAGAATAATTTAGTCATAGTTATCTTAGACTTAAGGGTTCCCAAACAAACTCCTAAAAATAAATAAGAAATGAACAAATTCTTTTGTGGTAAAATGAGCAAGGTTATTGGAATTAGACTGTCTTGTGTCCTTTCACACTTAAAATTCTGTTGATGACATGTCATGTAGGCTTTTTTGTATTCTATGAAAAGATACTTAAGTTTCATGAAGCTTAGAGTTTTAATTCTTTAAAAGTTTTGGTGTAAAATAGGTAATAAGAAAGTTACACATTAGAGAGAAACAATTTTTTTTTTTTATTAAATCCTATTAATCTTTAGCTAATAAATGACTTGTAATTCATAGATATTTCATGTAATGTTTTTTTTTTCAGGTAACAAATGGCACCTAAAATCATTTATTTGTATGAAAATTGCTTTTTAGTCACACAACGTTGAGGGCCCATCAAGATGGTTGGGCACCAACCTATTACTTAAAATTGGCTCTTCATCAGGTCATTTGGTCAATTGACAGGACATATTTCATTCAATATCTGTCCAAATAAATATAAAACTTGGTTTTATGGTATTACTATATACTATTTTTACTTAATTGATAAAATTATGTTATCATAATTACCAATCTAGCTAATATGTATTGTATATTTATTAGATTTCTTTTAAAATATGTAATAGAGTTTTCATCTTATCGGATTAAGCTCTTAGCTCTAAGTAAAATTATATTTATTTACACCTATTATTTATTTATTTATTTAAGTCTGTTTCTATCATATTACTTTTGTATAGAATTTGAATAAATGTTATTGAATTAAATTGGACTTCATAGTAGAAGTAAATATATGAATACAAATTTTAATCAAAGAAGAATCCATTAATCATGGAATCGCAAGCCTTTGCCACACTTTTTGTCAATGGTTTTGAATCTGGTATGGGGGCCAGGCCATAGCTTTTCTTTAAAATAGAGTAACAAAAAGCAAAATAACAAAACATAGATCATTAATACAGGTTTTTGGATTATAAATTATTGAGAATCAGCTAATATATTAAATTCATATAAATGATTTTATTTTCTACAAAAAAATTGAAATTTTCTACATTAACTTAAGTTACATAGGTCTGTATAGAAATACCTCACCTAAATTTACTTAATTAATTAAGATCAAGATAAATATTCTCATTTGGCAGACATGAATTAGAAAAAATAAATTATGTTTGACCAAAAGCCATAGGCTTCTACTTACGGAGAGGAATTTCAGAGTTAAAAAAATGTGTTTTTCAAGTTCGATCTCTTTAAAAAATATATAACAATATTCTTAGTTCAAAACCCTTGTTCAGTATCAACATAAAAGTGACATAGGCAGTTGGTGGAGTGTAGTGCCAACAATTTCTACGTAGGTACATACAGTTACTTTGCCAATAATTAATTTCATGGCAGTAATAAAACCAGTATCATGCTTAACCCTAACTTAGGTTCTAACTCACTTTTTAAAATATGAAATGTAAGAAGGCTAGTAATTATTAGATAAAAGAGAAAAAAATTATGCAGAGGCCAGGATTCTAACCCAGGGCATACTGGCTTCCTTCTAGCTGAGCTATACAGCTACCCAGAGGCTTGTCTTTTTTTCTCTTGGAGCAATAATCAAAATTTACACCAGTGGGATTGCGAATCAGAACTAATAATAATATTTATGAAATGATAGAAATTATATAGGAAAAATCTACTTTACTAATGTCTAATTGTTGTATCGCTTCTCCTTTAGTTGAAGAGAAAGGCTTTCTCTTGACAGGTGCCCTCTGACAAGGGGCATCAACTCTTACTATTTTCATTATAACATCTTATTTCCTGGCAATGTTATAATCTTGCTTTATTTATTAACTTCAAGTGTCTATGACCCACAAGTCTGGCACTCTTCCACAATTACCTTGCACATTAGTTATTGTACCATACAATTTTCCATCAAAACCCCTGTCTTTTTTTTCCAATGTTTTATGTCTATATAGGTCCAGAGAGAATCTTGTTGGGGATTGTGTTTTTGCCTTCGTCAGTCTTCCTATTTCTATAAATGTTACTACAAATTAGTTTATTCTTTATCTTCAACTGACAAAGGTCACAAAAAGGTCCGAAAATTGAGGACTGAAATAGATAGTTGTAGTCTATTTTTTAAAGCTATAGAGTGGATTCTATTATGCTGCAACACATGGTTGCTTGTCAGCTTTTTTTGAAGCCCCCCCTCCAACTAGGAGGGTTCCACCTTAGTGAATTCAAGATCGTTTTCAGATGTATAGGGTTCAATGGGATTCTTGTACCCTTTTTAAAAGATGCGATTCCTCTAGCTCCATTTTCTTGAACATGTCTTGATTAATTGTGTAGCCTAAGCCTCTTTCATAGCTTGAAAATTATGTCTATATCATCAGCATGAGCAAGAAGCCGAACAGCCCTACTCTAGGCAGTCCCTTATGATGGACTACTGAAACTATGATGGATTTTTCAAGGCTGAGATTGAACCTGCCTGACACCCAGATTACATATTTTATTTTTGACAAAATCCATTCTCTTGTCTCTTAGAGTCCCAAGATTTACTTTGAAGGTACTACATTTAATGTTTAATATTGAGTTTGGAGTATCTGTTAGCTTGTTGACCTATCGACCTGGATAATTGTAATTGAAAGGCTTCTGTGCAGACCCGGTAGGATCACTCTTCAATATCTTGTTACAGTTGTGAAACCCCCCCCCCTACTCTTGGAGACAGCCAATGTTGTCAGTGACCTTGATAAGAGTAATTAGTGGTGACAGACAAAATAGGGAGGTACTCCCTTAGTTAAAATATACAGTGTTTTCTAAACAGTTGTGAATATGTACAGGTTTAATCTTAAAAGTTCCGAAAACACTGCAGCCATCCTGTATTTTCTAATTTTTAGAGTGAAAAAAAAATTATCAATATCATGCTAATATACTGCAATTGGTAACTACAAATACTGGAATTGGCACTTCATATCAACCAAGAAAAACTGCTGCACACCTCTCATTAAAATTAAATGGGAATATTGTATCTTGCCTACTGATACCTTAAAAACTTTTATAATCAATATTTTCTTTGTTATGAACTTTTGAAAGTGGTTGCTAAACCTACCTGCAGGTCTCTAACTAATTTCCAACATTTCTTATTATGGTTGCAACCTTTTCTTGTTAAGCCTATTAACTATCAACTGCCTCTTACCAGTTGAAAATGGTGATAAATTCGTACCCGTTTAGCAATGTTCCATTCTCTTTCTGCCTTTCTAAGCCTTGCCTCGTATCTGTAACCTCATTGTATTTGGGTAGACTTTAAGCAAATACTCCATCTTACCTTGACCAATACTGCCTTTCACCTGTTGTAAATGGTGGCACATTATTAGCCGTTTGTTAATGTTTCACATCGTCCCTTGCCAACATTTAAGATATGGTATCACATATATGACCCTATGTTTTACATGAAAATGTCTCTAGAATCGCTTCTGGATCTTCACAGTATATTGGGTATTTCCATTATTTATCACAAATGTAAGTTGTCTTGATCTCATTCATGTCCATTAGCTCTAGTTTCTTGGCACACTGTGATATGCATTTAGGTGACTGTTAAAGAGATTCTTACATTAGTAACTTTTCTATGGATGGAAGGTAATGTTTTATTCCACTTAGTAGGCAAAGACTTACTTTTGAGTCAGATTTCAAGGATGATTTTACTTAGAACCTTCCTTAGATGTTACCTGCTATCAGCAAATTTCCAGTCCCAATTTACTGGTTTTTAACCTGTATGATTCCTCTCCCAGCATTTTCATCTTTAGCAACATTAATAAAATGGATCCTGGAAGTTTATCGATAGCTGTTAATTTATGCTTAGGTGTATCAATTTGTTAGGATGTCAGCTTTGGCTGATGGAAGATAGATGTTAGATTTTCATTAAATTTATTAATGGACAAGATTTTTACATACTATCTATATCTGCATCTGGTCCTGGTATGAGATGGCTGGAGAGAGAGATGTAGACAACTTAAACCATTCTATGGGAGTCAAGTACGGACTTGAGGATGGTCAAGTTTAGTCCCTTAGTATGGTTTAAGCCAGCCGCATCACTTTCCAACCATCTCATGCTAGGACCTGATGCAGACATACATAATATGTATAAATGTCTTAACATAGATAATATGGTGAAAATCTTACATCTATCTTTCATCAGCCTAAGCCTTGGGATATTGGCTCACAAATTCATTCACTTATTAATAAAATTTGTCAACACTGTTTCATGACTCCTGGCCTGTATAGTTTGTGAGAATTCATAGTAATCATTGTTAAAATTGTATGTAATATATAATATATTCATTATTTACAAGCGTTCGTTTATGTATTAATTAATTTTTATTTTTGGTAACTTAAATTTTTACACATGTAACTTTTTCCTCTTATTATTATTAACCAATCATTTCATGGGATGGAATGTTTTTTGAATTATTATAAAGAAAATGTACAATAAAAAGACTATTACTATGTCTTACATCTATTCTTACACATTTCCAACATGAATATACCCTAGTTTTTGGTGTTATTTGTCTAACTATTATGGAAATGTTATATTTTTCTCACAACTGGGGAATATTATGATACTCGTCTTCAGCTTGTGCTATAATGACACTAATAATAATCTATACAGTGCTATCTCACCAATCCGAACTAATTGTTATAGAGTTTTTGGATTAGTGAAAAATGCGGATTATAGAGGTTTGGGAAAAATAAACAAGAAATAAACACTAGAAATACATTTTGTTGTATGTAATTGAAAATTTATGTATAAGTGTTTATTAAAATATTTAAAAAAGGTCCATAATACATACATATATGTAGTAAATGGGTATGTACATAGATATCTATAATATATGTTTCATGTGCATTTAATTTTTGTAAAAAAAATTGCAACAAACGTTTGTGTTTTGATTTAATTAACATTTTTTTTCAATGCTTCTTCTCGGAGCTGCAGGTGAAGAAGAATCTGCTGCCACTATGCATCATTCTCCTTAGCCCGTTTGTTGACTGGTTGAAACTTACAAAAACTTCTTCATGTTTCACTGTAGTGGTAAAGGATGGTTGCTTGTTTTGTTCTCCTTCGTTTGATTTTTTCAAAAAATCTTGTATAATTTCCTGATCTGTTTTAAAAGTGAACTTGTTTACTGCATTTCCTTCACATCTAACAGCAGGATTTCTGCTTTTAGATTTCTTTGATCAGATGAGAAATCATTTTCCGATTGAATTTATCGATAGAAGCTTCTTCAGAAACACATCCCTTGGCCAATAAGTTATTCCGAGAAGTGCGTATGAATTTTGGGTTGATTGACTCCCAAGCTGCTGCAGCAAGGAAAAACGCATCCTTTAGATTCAAAGCTTTTAAAGTCAAAGTTATGTCCCCATGTTGTTGTGTCCAGGTCTTTATAGAAATATGTCTTTATTGTGATGCAGTACTGTAAATAAAAGGGTTATCCAAATTGCTATATAAATCCACTTTCCTCCAGACTCAACAAATTCATATTATAACAGCTAATAAAATAGATACAGTTTGGTAGTTTGGATTAACGAGGTTGCACTCTATACAAATTTTTTTTCCTTTAAAAAAAAAATGATAAACATCTTTTATTAAACAAGTGTGCAGAAAAAGTGTAATTATGCTGAAAAAAACTCAAACTTTAGGTGTGTTAAAGTACTTAACCACACAAGTGTGACAATGTTTTCAGGTTAAGCAAAACATCACTATTTGTTACATTGATTTGCATAAGTTTACTCTGCACTAGTGTGAAAATGTTTTTTTGATTAGGAAAATCACAGCTTGTCTACACCCATGACCGTATGGGAAAGTAAGTGGATTTCTCTCTCTATATATCCACTAGAAAAGAAATATGTCACATTGATAACACATTATAACTTAAAACCAATTAATTTTAAGTAAGAAAAATTATAGATATATAGTTTAAAGACTTTGACAAAGAACTTTCCCTGGTTTTGGTTTTACCATTAATTAACTTTACTTCCCTTCATTGACACTTTGTATAGAGTTTCCCCAATTCTTCTCTCTCAAATTTTACTGGCTACTTGAAGTTGTCTCATTTGTAAGTTGCTTGTTGATAACCTTAGGTTATTGAATTCTTATTATTCACCTTAAGCAGCCAGTTACAGTTTTCTCATCATAATGTTTATGACCTTCCCTGGTTTCAGATCTACAAAAAGTATGCCAAAAAAAATCAAAAGTTCTGAGTTGGCCTAACAACTCCCTAACTTTAATGATACAGCAATCCACATCCCCATTAGGCTTGAGTGTCAACATTTTGGAAGGAATCTACTTTTTCTTTACTGTCTCCTTTCTCAAGGTGTTGTTCTCCAAAAACTCTTTGGTGTTTACATGTATTGTTTTGTTAATTACATGTTTTTATTTAGTTCTAGTCTATACGTCTTTGCAGTCTTTTATTATATTTTTCTCAAATATCTGTTATCTGTAAGCCTCGGGACGTACATCACCCACAAGTAGGAAAATAAACACAATTATGTGCTACACATACTATAGCAATGTCCTTGTAGTTAGGTTGACTTAAAATTTTCCCTTTTTGTGATCTCAGGTAATTCCTCAAGTGCATTTGCTTTTTGTACCAAATGAAGATAACTATATCATATATGTGGGTAATCAATGAAAGGCAGTATAAAGAACAATGGCAGTTTATTAACAGTTCAAAAGAGCAAATCAGTGACATATGTATTCTTAGCAGGATTTTTTAGGCAAACAGGTTACACATTGCCACCTACAGCAAAATTAATTATAATTTATCCACCAACAATATATTCCCTTGTAAAGGTTGTCACTTCTCTTCAAAATCTCTAAATCCTTTTGGCTAGGCTCATTATTAGTTATCATTCTTTTTTATTTAGAGTGGTCATGTTAGCATTGGTAAGAATAGAGGAGTTTTAACACTCGCCTCTTATGGAGTTACAGAATTATTAACACCTCTACCATTGAGACCTTTCTCTATTCCATAAAGATGATTTAGGGTTTCATACTTCTAAAGTAAGAAGTATAAACTTTGAAACTGTGAATGATAATAAAATTAATAGATTCTATTGTAAAAAATTAATTTGGCATGCTTCATGCACCCTGGAACAAATTTTTGAAATCCTTCTTTAAAATGAATTGGTAACTTGTACCACCCCTTGAGGATATATCAAACACCCTGGATATTAAAAAACTGCTGATGAGAGATACATTTAGAACAAAGGAGAGGATTTAAGTCAGTTTCTACTATAAGTAGGTTGAAATTGTATGAAGAAAATAAGTAGTTAAATTAATTCAGCTTACATGGTTAAATGAATTCTGGGGATGTGTTATTTTTGGGGATCATCCAAAAACTGTTTTGATCCATTTAAACTTTTCATTGACTTCTATATTTTGATGTATTTTTTTTAATTTCCACTTAGTAATTAGTGTGGTTTTCATGTTGCACATAATATTGAAGCTTACAGCCTATCTAGCATGATTATGACTGGAGCTATTAGGGTTTTGAGATTGGTTTTTAAGTCCGTTTTTAACAATTTTTTAAAATCCTTTTAATAGCCATAACTCAGGAATAAAAGTTTAATTTTTAAAAAATGTACACACTTTCCTCTATATCACAAACATGTATTCTTAGTTACACAAAAATCGAAAGGAATGAGGGTTCAAAATGTTATTTGTTGATTTAATGTGGAATGGCCCTAAAACATGTAATTTATGTTTTATTCACTAAAGTACAATTAATTACTAATAGTGTTGTATTGTGTATATATTCTATTTACAATTTTGACTTCAGCAATATATGATGTATTATATTCCATAAAAATGTTTATGTATATGTATTGCCATTATTGTCCTATGTATTATATTTAAAAAAATATATTGTAGTCAGATTTCGATTGTAAATTGTTTGAAGTCTGATGAATCATGGTAACAAATTCTATGTTGTGATGCTAATTGTTATTTTTCCTGTACTATATTGCACATAAAATTAAAGTTATCATTATGTTTTAAGTTATATTAATATTTATTATTGAGTTAAAAAAAATATATATATGAACGATATTCACTATGTAATTGTTTGGTGTATAATTCTCTTCAAATAAAAAAAATAGGATTAGAACAAATATATGTAAAAGATTTGAAATGAAAATGTCTAAAAAATATAAAAATAAAGACTGTGATACCGAGGAATTTTTTTATATTTATTAAAAGTTATTTTATATACTTTTGAATTAAAATGTACGTGATGTCTACACTTGTATATACTTTATTTTAAGAATTTAGATTGTGGGGGGGGTCAATTTATTCTCCCAGGCTACCCAGGTTTTTCTTTGTTAGAATGCATTACTGGATATTTAGTTGACTTATTCATTACCATTGAGACACCCTTAATACTAACCAGGCTATTCATCTCTAATACCACCACATTTGAATGGCAATCCGTACATTTTGGATTCAAATCCCAGCTGTGTCACTGTTGTTTCTCTTTGACTAATAATTATTAAATAGTGCACTAGTGGGATTAGATACCACAACCAATATTAGTATTTTAATATCTTTATTTGAAAGATTGCAATTTGGTTGCACAGAATTATTAATTGGGATGTAACAATTCATTCATAGTTATGTACAATTTCAATTCATACCAACATTCACAAGCCCTGGAGCCCTCCCACTCCCTAGGCAATTTCCTCAGTAAGCTGGTAGAATGGCCAGAAGCAGCTGAGCTCACCCCGCCTCTCTCTTGGACCATTTCTCCATGAGGCGAAGACCAGAGAGAGGGTAAGAGAGCCATAGACTCTCAGGACATGAGTGGCGATGACGACCAGTGCCAGGACCCGATGACTTACTTATCTATTTACAATAGATCTCGAGACATCATGAATTTTAGCGATCTTTTAGATTAATACTCACAATAACCTCCAGAAATGTAAAATTCAGAGTTTATATTATAATTACAAATCATGAATCCATCTGTGACTAAACAAGAAAAATGTTCTTTACGCATTTCTTGGACTCTGTTGTAGATATTTTTTTTTGTTTTTGATTCACAAGTCGTTCAATTTATTTATTTTGAAAACCAGAAATCTATCCTTTCTTATGGGGACTAATAATTCATTTTTTGTTCCAAGATTAAGTTTTTAAATTAAATGCCAAGGTAAACAATTATTATATTTTTTTATTGCCTATTGTTTTTAGTATACAACTCTTGTTATCTTGAAAACTTATTGTTTCCTTCTTTGTTGTGGTATCATTGTTTATGCGTTGACCTACGTATTAAAACTCAGACCCCTCCGGTAAACTTACCAAAATGCTAGAGTCGTAAACCATCACTTGCAGGGGAAGCTCCCATGACCCCTCTTCTTCACCTCTTCACTTGCTGTTCATAGAGATTAGTTTTGTCAACTCACCTCTCGCACACTTGCGAAGCAATTGAGCAACCCCTCTATGAGCAGCGAAGCATTAAACAAGACTTGTCCAGAGCAGCTTCAATGAATTGCACTTCTCCAAAACTTTAATCAAGTTAACTTCACAATTTTTTTTTGTATTATTTATGAACAGTTATTCTTTAAATATTTGAACTCAAAAACCATTGATATTAATTTTTTTCCTTATTTTTAAGACTAAGCAATTATCATTTTTTTATTATGTGCATAACCCATAGTTTTATTTTATAATCTTCTGTGTAAATATATTTGTAATATTTACCAATGCTTTTTCTTTCATAACTTTTCAATTAATAATAGTAACATTTTCTTTTTTTCTCTCACCATTTTTGGTACTTCACTTCACTTAGTAAGTGTGAAGGATTTCTGGTTTTTGTAAAGCGATCATACAAGTTAAAAATCCTAGTTATGAATTTTGGTAAGAGGTTAGAGGATTGTGGATTAATTAAGATTGTACCCTCCCCAGAACATGCTCTATCCTAATATATAAAGCTATATACTATATAATGATGCATACACTATAAAAAAAGTGCACTGTGGATACTGGATTTGATAATAAAAAGGATATCATTGACACTATGGGACATATTCTATTGTCTGCTTTTTCAGGCAGCTGATCAACAGCAGTTTTTCAATTATGCTTAATGGTTATCGACCAGTAAAGATGCAGATGTATTTAAGAGCAACAAAGCTGCCCTATGGGCTCCAATGAGATGTGTTAAAAAACATTTATGCCTAAGTTAAAAAAACTGTTGTAGTGACCAATGTTGGGTTAAAAAAGTGCCGAGAACTAAAAGCATTAGCCATAAAACTGTATCCCATGTTTGGCTCAACTTATTTGTGTGAAGCACCATTCTCAAAAATGAACATTAAAAACAGATACAGATCTCGATTCACAGATGACCACCCTAACAACTTGACTAGAATTAGCTACAATTTAGCCCAAATTTCAGGCAGGTTCTAAACAAAATGTGCCATTTTTCCCATCAAACATGAACCACAAAGAACTTTAGTGAGTAGTCTTTTGGAAAGTATATGTACCAAAATGATTTGATGTTTATGATTATTTATTTATTTGCATTTAGATGACAATTGATTTCATAGAAAAGTTTACTAAGCAAAACAGGTAGCCAAGGTTAGTAGACTAGTTGGTAAAGTGGTGGAAGAGGGTGGTATGGGGAGGCTTAAGTTTTCTAGATTGCAAAAAGTCAACTGTTTTGAAACAAATCTCTGGAAAAAATAATTGCTAACCAATGTTCTAGAACAAATAATACTCTGAGATCATATTAAATGGTATATATTAAGTGTTTTGAAAAAAATAATTTTGTAAAACATAACATCCTTCTTCAAAGCAGGGGATTAATTTTTGAAATTTGAATCTGCGATATTGGAGATCCCCAAAACTACACCATATTACAAAATTTATTTCTAAATAAAGCATTATTACCAATATCAACTAATTATTAAATAGTAAAGAGTTAATAATTAAGTCTAGTAAATTTTATAGTTTGTATTGATTTTTAAATTTCTATTCCCTGGTCACAAATTTTCCTGTGTTCTGCTCAGTCTCTTCTCCAAAATCTTGTGGCATACTAATTAATTACCTAAAGAATTATATGAATCCTGTGGTACCAAAACAAATAGCACATTGTCGGAATCACGTGGCACCAAAACAGAGCCACAGTATTGTATAATAAACAAACCACATTATGGATGGTAGCTGTGTATATTTTTTTTTTTCAGGCTTAATTTGTATGTAATACTGGTGATATAGTGTCTGAAAGGCACGTGGAGTACTCCTCAGCCCTGCTACACGTATGTGCACAGAGGTCAAACCACTGGGTGGTAGGAGATTATAGACCTATTACTCACTGTATATGAGTATATAGGTTAAGATAAGACTTAGAATAATTTAGTTAGGTTATAAGAGCATCTATAAGTCTAGATTTTAAGAGGAAGATGATGCACACCCCTTGTAAATATTCATTATACACAGGTGGTCTGAAAAGTTTTCGACCTCAACATGAAGATGATAATAAAATAAATAAAAGCTAGCGAAATAAAAGCTTTGTTAGGTCGGAAACTTTTCAGACCATAAGTTTAGCGATAAGTTTGTAAATGTAGCTTAAGTTAGTCCTTAAGAGTTTCGTGTATAGCCAGAAGAGTTTATTTTGTTCCTTGTCTTGTTAAAAAAACAACAACTGTCAAGTAAGGAAAAATAATGAAGAAATTGTGTTTTTTATTTTTTTCTGAAATAAAGACTGTTAAAGAATTAGACCAAGGTATATTGACCGGTGCAACCATCCCATTGCACCGGAATACGTTCACCACAGGCAACTTATCCTCATGAGTCCACCTCACGTGCTTGTGGGGAAACCCCGTATGACGTTCGTCCTCTGGAAAAAAACAAACAAAAAAAAAACTTTCAAGTAGAGCAGTGTCCATTTCTAATGTCTACTATTTAAGGAGGTCTTACGAGCCAACAAAAATCGGATTACGGTAAAAAGAACTATACAATGCAAACAGGACCAGTTGATGTTGCTCACCTTCGGGTTAAAAACAACTGAGGGACTTAAGACTAACTTACAAACTAATTTATATCGTGTTGAACTCGGAATTGCAGTGAATCTGATATATGTATATATATATTGTAACATTCATGATATTTGAGAATATGACCATGAACCCTCACATCTGGTAAGGGTCATTTTCCCTTATACTCCTAGGAGTGGGGATGAGATAAACCAGTCAGTCTTAGCACAGCCGTCGAGAAGAACGCAGTTAGGAAGCTCCCGAATTGGCGGTTACCATACTATTGAAGAACCAACAGTAGAAAGTAGCGTTAGTTGGATTACAGGAAGAGAAGAGAAGAAAAGCAGTTGAACGTTATTGAATACCATGGTGTATTTAGACAGATGGGCGGATAAATTGTAGGTTGGTGATATTAATATTGTTTCTTATCATGGATCCATTAAAAGAAATTGAGCTCAAATTCATGTTTTGTAATTAGTAGTAATTATCCTAATTTAAAAGGAATTGAATATTTTTTTATACTTTTTGTCAGTACTCTATGTTAATTATAATTATTTGTTATAACCATTTTATTTGAATATATTTCACAATTCCTAGTTTCTCAATTTATTATACTCCTTTATTGTGCTATAGTTACAATCTGCCTTTTATAAGGCAATAAGTAATAAGATAAATGCTCTCATTCATACCATATTTACAGTACATCATTCACTCGCTCATTCATACAATATTTACAGACAGCCCAGAGACCTCCCAAATCCACATGTGTTCGGGCCATTAGGCAGTAAATAAGTTTTTATTATACTTAATTTTTTTATTTGAGAAGATTTTTTTTATGATCGTAATTATTTTTAAATTATAAATTCATTTTCTTTCCTTTTCTGATTGTTTCGGCTGGAGACAATTAATATGTAAATATTGTATACATCGACAGACTGAATCATTTAATATAATATTGTATACATCAACAGAGGAAATAGTTCGAAGGATTATACGGCTCAAGGAAGTAAATAAACACGTCTTTGCGTATTAGAGGACAAGGCTTTAGGTCTGAGCCTCTTTTTTAGTCAGTGATGAAGATAACTCCATACCGGACGGTTCCCCTGCGAACACGAAGTCGCTGTTTCTACAACTGAACTTCTCGGCCTATCTGCCTTTATCTCTCCATGCACATCGCCGACCTGCGGTTGACTATCCGAAGATCACCGTCCTGCGGCTGCTATCCGAACCTCCAGCGTATCGTGACTATAAACCTTTTCGTAATTTTTATACGTTAATTATACTAACAATTATTTATACTAATATTCAGGCCTGGTTAAGTTGCTGATCAGTAATTTTTTTTTGTTTTGTTTTTTAATAAAATGAATTGTTATTTCTTTAATATTTTTGACTTTGTTTATTGTATATGCCTTATTGTTGGCAAGTTTGTGAGCTAGCCGACACAATCAAAACTTTAGCTTCTCAAGACGTAACAGGCGCAATTTTCTGGCGTTTGGGGACTTCTTAATTTTTAAGAGCCCTAGCGCAAACAGCATGCGAAGAGAAAGCGGAGTCTTGGGAAGTCCCCCACGTTCCTCCGTCAGCCGCGTCACCGGAAACTAGCCAGTGGAGGCTGACCAAGAGCGCGAGAGCCACAGACGCTCAGGACATGATTGGAGAAACTGGCCATTGTCAGGACTCCCACTGTCACGCGTTTATAGCAGGTCACGAGGCCACTGCCGTTTCAGTCTCCGAGGAGGATTACAGGGATGAGTGGCGCAGTGCAATGACTGTGATACAGGATTAGGGTGGTTGGAAAGGCTACTGTGAAATTTCATAAACTTGGAAGGGATGAGTTCAAGAATATAGGGTATATTCAGATCATTGTGAAGGGTTTTGTTGCTGACGTAATAAGGGGCATTTACTATTGTTCTTAGGACTTTTGATTGAAAGGATTGGATACGCTTGATGTTCGACTTTTTTGCTGTCCCCCATAGCTCTATTCCGTATGTCCAGTTTGGTTTATGTATAGCTTTGTAGATTAGTAGTTTATTTTCTATTGAGAGATGGGATGTCCTTTTAAGTAGTCTGTACAGTTGTCCAAAGCGTCTGTTTAGTTCTTGTCTTTTTAGTCTCGTATGTGGGTTCCAGGTCAGTCGTTTGTCAAAATGGAAGCCTAAGTACCGTACTATCTCGGATACAGGGAGAGGAATAGAATTAAAATAAACCAGTGGACAAGTCTTGCGACAAAGGGTGAAGGTAATGGGGGAGCATTTTGCTTCATTAACCTTGATCCGCTATTGACTGCGCCAATACTCGATCTCATCAAGGTGTTTTTGAAGGTTATGGGATGCTATGTCGGGGTCTAGGTGGGATGGCAAGACTGCAGTGTCATCTGCAAATGTGGCCAAAAAGGTATTGGGAGTAGAGGGGACATCAGCGGTGTATAGGTTATAGAGGATGGGGCCCAGGACACTGCCCTGTGGAACTCCTGCATTTATGGGATATTAGTTAGAGTATTCTAAACCACAGCGGGCTTGGAAGATGCGGTTTGAAAGGTAGGACTGTAGGATTAGGAAAAGGGTCTGTGGTAAATATCTTTTGAGCTTGTAGAGCAAACCTGCGTGCCAAACCCTGTCAAAAGCTTGAGCTATTTCAAGAAAGGCAGCAGTGTAATAATGTTTGGTTTCAAGGGCTGAGGAGATGCGATCAACAACGCGAAGGCCTTGTTAAGCAGTGGAATGTCGTTGGCGGAAACCAAACTGGTGTGTGGAAAAAAGGTTTTTGGATTCAACAAATGGAAGTAGACGTTTTAGTAGGAGTTTCTCAAATATTTTTGAGAGGATAGGGGGTAGGCTAATTGGACGGTAAGATGAGGCGTCATTGGGTGGTTTACCGGGTTTGGCGAATAGGACAATAATTGAATGTCTCCAGAGGAGAGGAAAGTGCGTCGTTCGGATAATGCAATTATATATATAGGTTAGGAAGATTATGGCTTTAGGAGGAAGTTGTTGGTGGATTCGAGGAGTAAGGAGATCATATCCTGGAGAGTTTCGGTAAGGCAATTTTTTCAGAAGATATTTAACCTCAGAGGGATTACGGCTTTTGGTGGTAGTGAGAGAGGGATAGGTGAAGTGAGGAAATCTTCAACAGTTGGACGGTGATTATTGTTTTGAGGAGTGATAGTACGGGAAAGATGCAGAGCAAATTCCTCCGACCTATCCCCATCCGAAGCCGCCCAGGACCCAACATAACGACGGAGTGGATGTGAAACAGGTTGATACTTTAGGATTTTTTTGGTTACATTCCACAAGGAGTTATCCCTGGTAGACAGAGAGGAGAGGTAGGAATTGAAAGAATCGGAACGGAAGGATGCCAATCGCCGCTTTACCAATCGGCATTACTGATTGTACGAGCGGCGATCGGCAGGATGCCGGGATCTTTGCCACACTGTTCTGGAGCGGCGTTCTGATTGGATTAGATCTTTGAGATGCTGAGGTAAACGATTATGATTGTGAATTTTTGGGTGACGATGCCTCCCAAGCCAACCTCTGGACCAGAGTAATGAAATAATGCACTGCATCGTCTAGGTCTTGGGATGTTTTCAGGGACAATTTGAGGTTTACGGACTCTGTAAGAAGCTGGCGGAAGTGGTCCCAGTCAACTGGGCCCCTAATAAATGAAGGAGGAGGCAGTTTGTGAATTGGTCTTAGGGAAATGGTTAATAATAAAGGACTATGATCAGAGGAGAGGTCATCGAGGCGCGTGAGTGAATAGTTTAGTGTTCCTAAACTATTGTAAAAAAAGAACTCAAGGAGATCAGGATTTCGGTTGGGATCAGAGGGCCAATAGGTGGCTGTGTCAGGAGTGATAGTGGAGCAATGTTTCCGTGTGAGTGCAGACAGCAAAGCACGTCCTCGTGTATTTGTGGATCTTGACCCCCAGTGTTGGTGCTTCGCATTAAAGTCCCACCCACAAGGAAACGATGTCCGATGGAGTCTAGAAAGGAGATGAATTGGGAGTCGGAAATGGATTTATTAGGAGGGCAGTACACTAATGCTAGTGTAAGGGGAAAAGTGAAGGTGGTGATTGACACTGCAGTGGATTGAAGGAAATCATGTGCTACCAGAGGAACTATGTGGTGGGATATGGAGTTATGGACAATTACAGTGGTACCTGCATGAGCTGTTCCATCTGGGTTATCAGTTCGATAAGTTTGGTACTGTCGAACGGTAAATGGTCGTTTACTCGTAAGTCTTGTTTCAGTAATGAGAGCTACGTCGATGTTTTTGTCATGGAGTAGTGCTATCAGTTCGTTAGTGTGGGTGTGGACACCATTCGCATGCCAAAGTAGAATGGATAAAGAGTTGGAAGGATCCACTTATGGATTTTGTTTAACGGGGATAAGGTAGGAGACAAGATTTGTAAGAAGGGAAATGAGAGGGGTAATTAGGGTTCTGAACTCTGTGAGGAATGAGGTTAATAGGCTGCTGAGATCCGAAGAACTTGAAGGTGGAGGAATATGCGAGATGTGTGGTTGAGGATGGGATTGAGCTTGAGGGTTAACTTATTAATAACCACAACATTAGCCTTGAGATCGGGCGATTCAATCGGGATAAATTCCTATGTCAAAGACATAAAACAATTTGAATTAAAGATCTCACGACGGACCTGCCAAATTAGTTGAGTTAAATTGATCAAATAAAGTAAAAAGAGAAATGGTAAAAAATGAGGTAGGTTACAATGGGGGCCGCTCCGGGATTAACTCCAAAAATTCTAAAGAAACCAAAGGAATTGTGAGGTATTGCATGTTAGAATAATAACTAGAACTAACCGCTAACAATTTATATTTTTCTCATAATTTCACATTTGTTATACATACACAAACACAAATATGTCCGGGTCAGATTCAGGTAAAACGACCCCATTAGAAAAAGGGAATACAAAGGAACCAAAATATACGTTAAGATCGGGAGAACATGGCAGTAAAACTTGTCCCCTAACCCCGGTACAGGCCGCATTCACTAGCGAGGGTACCGAAACAAAACAAACAAATATGCACGAGACCCTTACGGCAACGAAGGGTACGCCACCCACGGTTGAGGGAAACGCAGCCCCCGAACTCGCGGTAAATCCGAGTGGAGACACTACGGCAAAGATGTTGCAACAAGTGCTTGCCCAATTAAACAGTCAATCTAACGCACTTAAAGAAAATAATAAAGAATCAAACGAAAAATTAAACAGTCAATCTAACGTACTTAAAGAAAATAATGAAAAATTAAACAGTCAATTTAACGCACTTAAAGAAAATAATAAAGAACAAAAAGAGTTGAGCGGGAAGTTTGATCAATTAAGGGAAGAACTAAAATCGGAAATATCGGCTAAATTCGAACAATGTTACACGGATGTAAACGATAAATTAGATAGACAATTACAAATTTGTGAGGAGAGATGAATCCAAGGAAATGATAATTTAAATTCAAAATTAAATGAAGAAATCAATAAAAGGGACCAGGAAATTCTTCAAGTCCAAACATCAATTTCGAACCTCAACGATAAATTAGACCGAGAAGTCGAGAGGATCGATAGCCAATATAATTATTTTCGTACCGATTTTGATAGCAAAATAATGTCAATGCAACAGGAAATTTCATTGATTCCCAGGAAAATCGAAGACGGCATAAAAACAGTTGGGAACCGAAAGGACCGGATAAGCATGCCCCACCCCGTTTCGAAGGAACTCAGCAAAGACATCCGCCCATGTCGGAATACGTGGAACCCTCTCAAGATCAGTCAGTTACCCAAGATATAAAAAGGGACTTTGATGACAAATTTTATTTCGAAAATTTTAATAACGATTTACCACAAAGTTTTATAAAAAATTTAACTCAAGCTTATTATTTGTACGGCAAATACCGAGATCTTCATACTTTTATCTCGCAACACTTGAAAGGTTTTGCCCTCGATTGGTTCATTACACAAAAACCTTTTATAGATAATTTTCAGGATTTTATAGAAACATTTAATAAACAATTCCACGGCAACAGCTATGACACCCTCATAGCTAGGGAGTTAGACTCGAAAAGATACGCGGATTTTCAACACATGAATCCAACTACGTATTTTGCAAAATTACGTTGCTCGTGCCTAAGAATGCATCCGACCTTACGATGAGAGTTATTTATGCGACCGCCTGTGTTATCATCATTTGGGACCAACGGTCGAACTAAGCGTCAAAATTCAAGGAATCGCCACGTTTTCATCATTTTTATCACTATTAATGAATTTTGGAGAGGATTTCATTCGATCCGAAATTAGGCGAGAAAGTAGTAAAAATAAAAATTTCAATTCGTATAGACCAGAAAATAAACGAATGCCTCCAGAATACCAACGACGAAATACCAGTAAATCAAAGGGTAAACTATTCTCTTCCTTATGATTGAAGTTTTCGAAATGAGGAACGATAGATACATTTGTAACCGATGGTCGAAAGTCTTGGCTAGAACGACTTTGTTGAACTAATTGTGCGAGAAAAGCCTGTTGATTTGATTCATTGTTTTGTGTGGCTATTAATAAATAAACAAAACTGTTACATTTGTATTCACATTTATTAATCATAATTACATCACAACAGATCATGGTAACTACGAATCTAAACCAGCTCTATAACAACAACATATAACCATACAAAAAGGTAACGACATTGTTGTCACCGTATTCTCAAATATACAACATACACTATCCGACATCCTCCCCTTCAAGTCTTAATTTATACTTAAAAAAAACATTTCAATCACTAAGCACCATAGCTGTAGGAATCTAAAATAAAAAAAACAATTACATATAAAACAATTACAATCTTAGGATGATACTAATTAGGCCTTATCTTTACTCTTGAAATCTTTTCGGTCGCCTTAACACTCTTCCTGCTCTAGTTTGGTAACCTTCAAGGTTGTTAACAAAATTATTACCACTATCATTATTACCAGCTTCCTGGCCAAGCATATTATCTTCAAGAGTTTCATTTAGTTTTTCATCACAATTTTCATTACATTCTACATCATCATCATTATAATTTGTTTCAGCTAAAGGGGGTTTACAATCTTTATTATATTTATTTAAATCTGCCTCAGATATTAGTGGTTTCTTTAATCTCCTAATAAACCTAGAATTTCTCCTGTATCTTTTCCAATTAATATCAACTATATAAGATCGAAAATCTAATTTTTTCACAATGCACCCTTGAGCCCATAACTTAGTAAATTTATTTTGAACCAGCATAGGTTCCTGTGCAACAAAATTATCAGGAGTTTTAGAACCTTTATTATAAACGTGTTTCTTCTTATCTTTTTGCGCACCACTAAAATTATTATTTACATAAGCTGTTGGAAGAAGGTCATCATTGCGAATTGGTAATTTGGTTCTTAGATTCCTACTCATTAATAATTGAGAAGGAGAACTATTCAAACCTGCCACTGGTGAGCTTCTGTAATTTAATAGGTACAAATTAAACTCTTGGCCGCTAATCTGGCATTTTTTCAACATAGATTTGACAATACCAACATATTTTTCTGCGAGACCATTACTCTGAGGATAATGAGGGCTTACTGTTTTAATTTCTGTCGCCCATTGTTGAGCAAAATTTCGAAATTCTGCAGAACCAAATGGGTTGTTGTCTGCAATGATGATCCTAGGAATCCCAAATCTCGCAAAAATTGGCTTAATTGACATTATGATGGTTGACCTGGATTTATCTTTTATAGGAATTACTTCCACCCATCTGGAGTAGTAATCAACAAGGATTAAAAAATTCTTTCTATCGAATTCAGCTATGTCAAGCCCAACCTTATAAAAAGGGATATTCGGAATATCATGAGGGAGCAGCTCTTCTTTTATCTTACTCCTTTGAAATGTTTGACACACTATACAACCCGACACCAAACCTACGATATCAGACATTATCCCTGGCCAATAAAAAAATTCTTAACTGTGTTCTTTATTTTGTTTAAACCTAAATGGGTCTCATGCAAGAGATCCAGGATAAACCGCCTCAATGCAACCGGAACAATCAACCTATTCTCTAAATATAATAAACCATTTTCTTCACATATATCATTACGAAATTTATAAAAATGAACCACGTCAGGAGCTACAGTGGATTCTAATTTTGACGGCCAACCATTACGATAGAATTCAGTTATTTGTGAAATAGACGGATCCTGCTGGGTTTCAGCTACAAACTTAGAGTATTTTTCATCCGTAAAATTGATTTTGGCTCCCAAACAATGCACTCTCTCCAGCATAGATGGGTCATCATCAAGGTCAGATTTGACAAAATTACGCGATAAAAAATCTGCGATATACATGAATTTTCAGATACTTTAATTCAAACTGATAAGGCAACAATTTCAATCTCATTCGTTTTATTCGATTGTTAACTATCTTACTTATATCCTTTGTAAAAATAGATGTCAGTGGCGATTGATCAGAAAAAACTGTAACACTGGAATGACCATATACATATTTGTGGAACTTGGTGAACGCAATAACAACAGCAAGCATTTCCTTTTCAATCTGAGCATAATTGCATTCACAATCTGTCAATGACCTACTAGCAAAGAGGATAGGTCTACCTTCTTGAAAAAGTGCACAACCCAGGGTATCCTTACTAGCATCAGCTTGGATTTCTACTTTTTTAGTACTCAATGTTGCATTGCCAAGAAGTTCCTTAAATTCAAGAAACTTCTTATCGTGAAGTGAGGTCCATAATCATTCTGACCCCTTTTTTAGCAACAGGCGGAAGGGAGACAAAACCTGAGAAAAGTTCGGTAAGTGGCTGCGTAGAAAATTCACCATTCCTAACATTTTTTGTAGTTCCTTAACGTTACGTGGTACTTTTAGCTCATTAATAACACGGATCCGGTCTGGATCCGGCTTATGCCCATGTTCACTAAACAAGAACCCTAGGAATTTAACCTCTTTAACGAAATATTGAACTTTTTCTGGGTTGAATCTAATATTATATTTTCGAGCCACACCCACAACATCATTCATGATTCCCTGCAATTCCTCCTCTGATTCTGCAGCACACAGAATATCATCAAAGTAAACTGTGACACCTTGCAAATGGCCAAAATACTTTTGGGTCAATTTTTGAAAGCATTCAGGTAACACTGATAACCCGAATGGTGCTCTGAGATATTTATAAAGTCCAAAAGGGGTAATGAATGAGCACAAATCACTAGAAGCCTCATCCAAAACCAATTGATGAAAACCCTGTTTCAAATCAAAGAGACAGAAAATTTTTTTATTGGCTAGCTTGACAGATATATACTCGATTGTTGGGATTTCATAGTAATCTCTAATTAGATATTTATTTAATTGTTGAGGGTCTATACAAATTCGCTATGGTGAGTCATGCTTTTCCACTATGACAATATTATTGACCCATTCTCCTGGGCTCTCAACCTTTGCAATAACCTTATTTTTTTCTAAGTTTATCAGGGTCTCTATTAGTCTATCTTTAATTTTAAATGGAACTCTGCGAGCAGGGCTTGATTTTGGAATAGCACCCTCTTTCAATTTTAATGAACACAAGTCTGGAAAGCAACCTAAACCATCATTATTTTGCTCCAGAAATTTTGAGAAATTTGTAGTTTTGATATCTTCTACTTTTTTAATTAAATTTAAATCCAAACATGTTCTGAGTCCCAGAATTGGAAAACCTACATTTTCCTCAAGAACTACAAATTCTGTTGTACAACATTTATTCTGATAATTAATTTTCAACTTAATTGCACCAATAGGTTTTATTTTGAACCCCCCAAATGCCTCCAACACAGTGCTAGTATTGGAAACATCAGAGTTGCTCATTCCTAACTCATTTTTTAGCAAATGCAATGATATAACATTGGTTTCGGAGCCAGTATCTAATTTGAACAAAATTAATTTTCCATTAATTTCTATATTTTCCAACCATTCACAGTATTTTGTTTTTATTAATTTGATTTATTTTAATGGAACCAATGCCAAAATCATCAAATGCCCCATTGTGATCAGAAACACCCACATTTTCAACTTTTTTCACTCCTCTACCACACATTGTAGCCCAATGCCCAATTTTATTGCATTTGTAACACTTTTGGCCAAACGCAGGGCAACGATTCTTTGAGTGTTTCTGCCCACAACGTGTACAATCAAGAAATTTTACGTGTACAAATTTAGAAATTTAGCTTCGGCGTGGAATTGGAGAGTCACCTTTAAGTATCATTTTCTATATTTATGTAATTTACAGTCTTTCAGTCTCTATCCCAAGCTCATAAGGGCGAAATTTTTATTGACAAGTTATTCTCGCTACCAAACAAATTTTGTTTTCATTTTCAAATATTACGAACGCATTTTATCGTTATAGTGTTACTTAGTGTTGCCTACACGTATTTAGCATTCAATGTCTTTCAACCTAAGCGAGAGGGATGGGAACACAGACACAATCACTGCACGGACTCTAATTACACTTACAATTATGATGGCGCATAAAACTAATTTTATTTAAAATGTGTATCCTGCACATCGCACCCACCAAATTCTCTCTAGAATTTCCTAAGCTTCTACATTTGCTGAAGGGAAAATTAAAGGATTTGAGGAAATCATTTTAGCAGCTGGTCGTTTGAGAAATAATCTGGAAGCTAGACGGAGTGTGACGACGCGTGCGACTACATCTTTGCCAGGAACCCTTCGCTCTTACAAGGGGCCAATGTAAAGGTGGAGTGTTTGATTTATTCACAATAACTAAGTTTCCTACTGAAAGATCCTTATCCTAGTACATCCATGTTTTGTTACTGAAGGTGATGCAAAATTCTTTTCGTCATCTTTGCCAGTGTTGTGCCAACCTTTTTACAGACAAGATTAAGGTTTCCAGACAAGGTTCAGGTTTCAATATTAAGTCTTGTATATTTGAGCATAAAAGTGGACTCCTCCGGTTTCGTTGCCATTTTGCTGACTTCCCCCAATTTATCACTGCGCCTAAAGCTTATGATTTATAAGAGTATACTCAGGCCTTCGTGCTGTATGGTGCACCACCTTTCAGTCATTTGACTGAAACGACTCCAATAGTTTCAGAACGGGTTACTCATGAAAGTGGTCCGACATATTACATTCCAGCAGCGGAGAAACAGTGAGCTCCACGAAGATTATGAGCTGCCTACGGTGGATGAACTCATTCGCCGTGGACATATAAAATTCTTCGATTCTTTGCAATATATGACAAACCCCGTGTTTAACATGATTACCCCCGCCATCGATGGCAGAAGGCAGTCGAGTCAGGAACGTTTTAGTTTTAAGTTAATATGTGGGATTAATTTTTAAAATAGTTTGTATGTTCCGCATTGTAATCCAGACTTCTTACCCTACTCCTTAAAATGCATATATTTTGTAGTAGATGGAGCAGCCCTAAGCTTAATTATGTCATTGATAATAATAATTTAAATTGTAAAAAATATTAATTTAGTGGTTAAGGAGGGAGGAAATAAATGACCATGCATTGTCGGGCACATTAGCTATACAGTATTTGAGAAGTATAGATCGTCTGTGTAGTGAACCCGCCACCCACCAGCTTGACGCAGCCATTTTACCGCATTGCAGTAGTCTTTACATCATAGGTGACGCCTTTCCTAAGGTAAAAATTTTAATAATTAAGTGTTACAGTGAAGTAGTGTCACCGCTGATGGGGATAGTGCCCCAATACAGAAAATTTTTCGAACAAGAAAGCCCAGCTAGCCTTAGCGACGATAATAATCTGTTCCACGGGCACACGCAGGTTGTACTATCCATTCCCGAGCCTACCACAGCCACCCGGGCGAGGTTGACGAAACTTGGGATTTCGTCGTTCAGCTTTCGGTTCTTTCAAATGGGGGTCGTGGTGTTCGTAGACACAGAGGGCGATCGCCAAAGGTTATTTATTGGTGGTGCTAAAACAGGAAGAAACTCCCCACCACACCTACGCCTCTCGAGGAGACCAGCGAGTGAAGAAATGTTTTATAATGGGGATAAATGAAGAATTCAACATTATCAAAGAGACAATAACAGACGCGCCAGGAGTCTTGGATGGCTGGTGCCTAAGAAAGACAGATGGAAATGGCGGCAAAACTAAGATCCTCCCTATCCTAGTGACGGTGGTGCCAACGAGAAAATTTGAGGACCTCAAGATAATAAGTGCATCAATCATACACTTTTTAGGGTGGTACCCTATCAATAGCAACAAGGCATGCCACAATGCCATCGATGTCAAGAGTTTGTCCACTCAAAGAACATCTGGGCCAAAATAATGCCTACGTCCGTTGCTGACAGGCGCATGAATCACGCGAATGCGACAGAGTACAGGAGGCAAAGTGCTCCCAACTGTGGTGGTCCCCAAGTGGCCTCGTACAGAGCGTTCCCCTGCCAACAAAAGGTACAAGCCACAGCTGACCAGAAGAAAAAGCAGGAGCAGATAGAGAAACCACCACCGGTCCAGCACCGACAGCAGCCCGCTGGGAGCAGGACCCTACAGCCGCCCACCACTACACCAAACTTCACAGGAGAAGTCACCACTGGACAATCGTCACGTCGCGACGCCCCAAACCTTCCGCACTGGTTATCGATTCTTGAGACTATGATCAGGGAATTTATGTCCACACCGCACACCGTATTTGCTCAATTGGTACGCCATGAGTAAGTACAAAATGCTTGACTCCAATGTTGATGGTCTGATGACTATACTTGAAGAAGTGAAAGCGGTAATATCGATCTCCACACCAGACATCTTCGTGCTCACGGACACAAGAATTGTGAACCAGAGCGTAAGGGTACAGTTCTACTCTGTTGTCATCGAACGGACCTATGGCTATGGTGGAGTTCTGGTGGCTATACGACACGGCACCACATGGATGAAAGTGCGGAGCCAAAGACAACTTTTGATGTTAGGCTCCACCACTTCACGATCAAGATAAACCTGGGGACACCCATTTATCTCACTGCCTTGTATAAGAGATCGAGGGCATCCCTCCTCCAAGAGTTCTCAGCTCTTCTGAAAGAGTTTGCTAAGAAAAACAACCACTGGGTTATCGGACACTTGAATTATCCTCTGTGGAATAATGCCACCATGAACACAGTGGTAATAAAATTGGTAAAGGCACCTTTTACTGTCGTTCACCCCCAGAACTATACTTTTTGTCACAGACAAAACAGTAGACTGACCTCCACCCTAGATCTCCTGCTCACAAAACAGCCGCTCAAGATAAACAATTGTGAGACCCTGGACTTAGTGACTGAACGATTGTGACGGAATGACGATTGACCATCTGCTAGTCCTGTATTCTGTGATCCCATGTCCCGCAAAGTACAACTTTACCACCTATTGCATACGGTTCGTGTTCTCCAAACTACAGATGAGGCGGATCAACCAAACCACCTTCGGTAACAAGAGGAACAGAGCAACTGCTATAATTTGTAGACACATTGGAATAATTTAGCCCTCCCAGATTTTTTAGTTATATTATTATTCAGTTTTATAGTTGTGAAAGGCTTCTTTTAATTTTCTAAATTCATTTAAATTTGAAAGGTAAAACGGGGGAAATAACAGTTTTATTTATATTGTTTTAATTAGCAGAGATCAAATTGTAAATGTTTTGTTTTAAAAGTAGTAAGGATTAATGATTTAACTACTTCAAATGACAGGTTGAGGTGCAGATGCTTACTTTATGATACAATCATTCAGTTCAATGTAAACACAAGTTTACTTAAATATTACTTGCCAATCACAGGGATTTTCAATTTGTGTGACAGGTTAGCTATCAATCTTGATAAGCCCTGATTTGATAAAATTAGGATGCATTTTATGTGAAATTTTACTTATATATTTTAATGTTATTTTTAAGGTGTAATTTGAGAGAACTTGAGAAGGTGTAATTTTTAAAATAAATTATAAAAAGTTTAATTTCAAACAAGTGAATGGAACAGCTGGGAGGTTTGTCAGTAACTGGAATAGGTGAGAAGAAAGCTGGGAATTCAGTTTTTAGAGATGCTTTAAAGGAGAGGTTGTCAATTGTTTAGAATTGCTTGAAAAGAGAGGTGTTTGAGATAGTTAATGATATATGTCATAAGGGCCCTCATATCATCACCTCACATTCATATGTACATCATATTTTCTCTTATTTCATTTCCTTGTATTTCCTCATATCCTCGTATTTACCCATACCTATACTTAAAGCATTACTCGAGATTGGGAGAATCTACAGGCTATCAAAGCAGCATTATAGTTGGAGTGTTGGGATCAAGAAAACACATTACTTGGGCTCTACCCCAAGTCTCGCTCCAGCAAGTCTAGTCGAAACGGAAAAATTGTGAAGAACTCAAAAAACAGTACGTTTTATTTGTATTTATTTTATGTAAATGTTTGGTTGTCAAGGACCCTCCTGAGATATAATAAATCATAAGTTTAAAAGTTTAAATACATTTCGTTTATTATTAGTAAATTAACAAAACACGAAAAAATAGCTACCCAACGTGGGGCTTATTGATTTTTTTTTTCAGGCTATAAGTAAATATTACAATATACTTGTGATTTTCGCACAAAAGAAAAATTAATGAAGTAAATGGATCAATGAAATGAATGATTTAGTTGATGGTGGTTGCACATCCACTCCAATACCAAATAATAAATAAATATTATTGTATAAATAATTTATTTTTACTTAACTTATAAAATACAACTTACGTAATATCTTTACAAAATAAAATCATACATTTTTCTGTTTTATGCAGTTAATATTATTTAAATAACAAATAATTTACATTTAACTATATATTATTATATATAATGGTTTGATTTAAATTCAGTAAACCCCATTGTTTACATTTTAAGTTTGAGTCTCATAGACTTCGTCAACCACCAAATACATTGAAATTTTCCATTATTTTGAACAAGCCTTTCAAAATAAAGAAACTAATCACTACTCACAACTTTGAAGGAAATACCACTCAACAAGATTATAATTTAAGATTTATCATCTAGACATAATTATAAAAATAATTTAATAAATAATAAATTAAAATTTCATTTTTAATTTACAAACTAGTTACAAATACACGTTGAGATAGGTTTAAGTAACATATTGTATAAGCAATTAAATTTCTTTTTAGTACTCACATTTCAAAGTTGTCTAGGCTTGATTCAAATATGTCTATTTATTATAATTTTCTTGCTAAGTTGTTACTTTCTTTAGAGCTAGCAATAATTTCTGAAGAAAATTTAATAATGTGGGTAAAAGATGAAATAAGAATTTATATGTTTTATTTGAACAGATATTTTGCCATCCATTTATTAGCTCAATTACTGTTGTCAATATATTTTACTTTCAACAATTAAATAATAACATAATGTGGAGTAAAAATAGCTACTGTCTGCAATCCATATAAAACACAATAATTAAGATGTTCAATTGCACTTCAATGAAACTGATTGCTTGTAGCTTTTGGTATGAGATGAGGTTTATTTAAAAAATATTGAATTCTTACATCCATTAACTGATAATAAAACTGTAATCAAACATTATTAAAATTTGAATTGTCACTCCCTTCTAGATTTAATGCAGTCATGAAGTTGTTCTATGCTTATTAAGAAACTAAATCTTGGTAATATATTTGCAGTTGAATTATTTAATATTGTAACAAGATAGTATGTGCATAGTAAAGAAAAATAAGTAAATTTTGGAAATAATAGTATATACTTATATGTATTTAGCTCATAAATTATATTCATGCTAAATATAAAAAAAATCCAATAAAAACCAAGTATAATAATGAGATAGATATTTTGATTTAACTATTTTTTTTTAATTTGGAAAATAAAGTAAATTACAAGAATATTATAAGATGCACACTAATGATGGAGAATACGAGGACCTTCTGGCAGTATGCAGTATCCTGTTGGCCATGTAAAAATGTTGTTTTTTCAACACACCACAGTGCACTTTGGGGACTAACAGCCTAATTAGCCAGATTGTGAGGAAGTCTGTTGCCCTAGTGAAGAAGATTGCACTGCTGGCGGACAGAAGAATCCTCAACCACGTATTCTCTATCATTAACCTTTCAGTACATTAGTTATAATATTTATCTAGCCACAGCCACAAGATAATTTATTTCCTAATAAACATTTCCTACTATAAGTCAAATTTTCACAGCCATGTAAGAACATTTATACAAATTAGTCACCTCCAGTATACTGCCTATTAGCCATACTCGAATCTTCAATCAGTATTATTTTTGGTCTTCATACAGTTTTATTGAACCATGGCCAATAGTTCTAGTCCACAAACATGTTTGTTGTATATCTAAAACATTTCATTACCTCCTCAAGACTTTTTATTATGTAAAATCATTTACATTTAAAACTTTATTTCATTATTATAAGTCTATTTATTTACTGTAATTACAATTGGACATCTTATGATGTTTAAATGTGTGTTTATTACATTACATATATTCAATATAATTACCAAAAATAATTGGCCTGTATTAGGGTAATAGGAGAATGGCATCTTTCCTAATTTTGTTTTTTACTAAACATTTGAATGTTTCAACAAATACTTTTAGTAGTTAGAATTTAAGTTATGTATATAAAACATTTTTCTTTACTGAGTTAAGTTAAATACAAAATTTTAATCGATGCAGATAAATTTTACATTTCTTGTACATAATATTGCTATATAACAACAAAAACCAATTAAATCTAGCCTAGAGAAAACATTATTAGTAGCCAAAAAATAAGCAATCAAATGCCAAGAAATCATGTTAAAATTACCCAAACACTTTGGCATAGTTTGGCAATAAGGATAAAACATGAAATTGAAAGAAAAAAAACAACAAAAAACTACCCTAAACCGCAGAATGTACATGTGTGATTGAGTTCATTTGAAATGTCTTTGAGTGATCAGTCGTTTGTTACATGGGTACCCTACCCATATTTTCACAAGGATACTTGGCAGTTCTTAATTAATACAGATAATTCTTGGTTTCTACAACAGGCTGCCCGCAGACACCATGATGCTGTTTGGTCACCAAGCTTCTCGACCTGCAGTTTTCCATTTCCAGAAAGCATTCATTTGAGTATGTTTTATTATCAGAAGCACAAATTGGATCATACAATGCTGGGCACGGTCTTGAGCACCCCTTAAACTGGAAGCCGGCTAGGCACCTGGATAGTGGGACCACAAAAACATGTTTCCTACAAAAAGAAAGAATAATGTTAAACAATTGCAATATCACTTATAGCTTCTATCTTATTATCTAACAACTGAACATTGATAATGTTATAACTTTTAGCAATTGGGTTGGCACTGTTTCTTTTTCACTGTGCTGCCACAGCTATGTTTGTTTACTTTAGTGTGAGTACTAAAGTATGGGTGACCTGTTACATTGTTGTTATATTTGATACATATTTTCTGTTTATCATTTTATGGTTCATTTGATTATAACTCATTCCTCTTTTGATATCCTATTTATCAGCACTTCATCCTTTTTTTAAGAAAATTATTGAGTGTTTTGGAATTTTGGAAAGAGTTCACCTTACGGCTATAGGAACTCATGTTTGAAAAATAAGTTATATAAAATTTGCTTGACTAGAATTTATGGTCTCTATCACAATGGAAGTTTTGTTGATAAATTTGATTGAGGCTGAGGAAGGTACCATTTTAGAACTGTCTGAACTGAGCAATTTATACAATTTTCATTTTTGTTTCCGATATTTTATTTTCATTTCTGTATTGATCACTGAGAATAATCATAAACAAGTGTTTGAAAAAGTAGTTCAGCTAAGCTGTTATCGGAGTAGTTGATTTATGGCTAAATAACACTTTAGTGTAGTAAGATAATGGAAAAGTAGAAAAAAAGGTGAAATACAAGTTATAATAATACAAAGTGAGTAGGTGTAACGTACCCGCAATTCTTACTTCTCATGATGCACTCATTCCTGTAAAACCGATTGTCTGATGCACAAACAAAATCTCTCTCATTGGAGCAGTCCAGTTTGCAGGCTGCGGTTGTAGGGCAATGGTGGAGTGCTACTGGGACCACTCTCTGACCGCATGTCCCCTTCTTCAAGTCACACAATGATCTGCAACATTAGGGATTTTAGCCATCATTATATATTTCTAGGTAAATAGAAATAACAAGAAATGAAACAAGTATTTTTCTTGCATGTATTTAGCCCATAGAGAGAAACTCTACTTTTATGCAAATACTGGACAATTGTCTTTTCTCAGTATGTCTGTATGTATGTTCTACAATAGCAGCCGTAAAAATGATTCAGTATGAAATTTCAAAGGTATATTTCACAACTAAATATAATCTAGTCCGTAAAATATGCTGACTAGTTTTTAGTCAAAATACAACAACAAGAAGTATGTAAAAACAAATAAACATGAATAAAGTGGGGCCCATTTGCTAACATTTAAGCCCCAGATCAGAAGTTATTTCAAATTCAAAGTTTTGATTTTTTTTCCCTTGTTGAGGAAACTTTAAAGATGTTAACAAAGAATGTCAAAGATATTCCAAAAAATACAGTTTTGAGAACCAATAATAGAAATAGCCTATGTAATGTGCTCCAAGCTGACATTATTACGTCCTCGTCGCCTGTTGTTATGGAGCTAAATTCTAATTGTGCAGACCCGGATTAAATTCTGGCTCCTTTGACAATTTTTTTGTGAGGAATGGGTCTGATCTGAGGTCACTCAGCCTCATGAGGGATCATGAGTATCTACTTGAATAAAGAAGTAACAAATCTGGTTATGAAAATCAAAACTAAGGTTGATAGGCCTGGCACCAACCACCCTAATTCCCCTGCCCTACTTAATGTTGGTTGGCTTTATCTATTCATAAGGGGTTATGCCATGGATTTTATTATTAACTGGATTTAATAGGTTTTATATATGTATTAATGGTTTAGTTATTTTTTGAAAGAACAGTTTTTAGGGATCAAAAAGTATTTTTGATCAAAACACCAAGCAGTTTTTCAGGAACTATCTATAAAAATCGTTTTTCTACACCTGTTATAGAAGGCTTTTTGTTTCAATATAATGATATTTTTGGACCAATAATAATTAATTGTTTATTTAATTTAAACAGAGAGAGGCTTCATGGTTTGATAAACAGATGGAGCCACTAGTTTATTATGTGCGATTTGTTTTGTAAGGACTGCCTTCACGATTATGAGATCATCCTGACCATGAGACTGGCTCTCTAGGAGCCCATGGGATGAAAATAGTCAGTTGCTGTAAGAAAGGGGTGTGTTACTAGTAAAATAACCAGTGTACATACAGTGGTTAGTAAAATCAAGTCAGAAAAATAATGAACATGGGTAGGTGGGGAGGGTAGGGGAAGCCCTTCACACCATCTATTTTACCATGAGGCGTTCTCACTAGTCTTACACTTGTCATCAATACTACAGTTATAAGGTTGTTATTTTATTTCAATGATACCAATTCCACATATCATTAACTAGCAGATAATTAATTATATTTATACTAGGATAGTTTATTAGATTTGTTCCTTTGATTTTTGTTGTAACTTATTAACGGGTAAAGCTAAGGGTGAAATTCTGAGTATTTTTTTTGCTTATGTAACAGTTATATTTGTCAAGATATCTTAATCAGAAGTTTAGAGGAGATGACTAAGCAATGTAATCAAAAGAAGTATTGGGTGTTTTGTACCTTTTGAAATGATATGCTAAGTTTTAGGAGATTCCATTAAGAAGTTATAAGGCAAAGGAAAAATTTTTTTTTGTAAATTTGTGTAATTTTTAGCTTTTTTTCTCTCTTAACAAAAATAACTTGGAACTTCATAATTAATTGTGACTAAATTAATTAATTGTAACTAACAGTTTTAGTTCCCATTATTCTTAATTAGTTCTATTAAAATGTAAAAGCCAGTTATTATAGTTTAGATACACAGGTATAAAATTAAACTTTTCATTAATTAACTGTGTATTATAATTATATATAATTATAATTATGTATTATAATATATTATAAATACTAAGCAATGAAAACAAGTAAAAGTTATTATTGATGACATATTGCTAAAAAATACAAAATTGGGAATCATTACCTATACACATTGCCATTAGAACCACAGACAGGTGAAGTTTCTTCATCATCACAGTTATTTGGGCAGTCCTCTCTATCCAAAAGTGGGCTGCAATCCCCAATGTGTGCAAGCTGTACTCCACGCCTAAAAAATTTAATATCTATAAATTAAATCAATTATATTTTTGAAGAATTAAACTTATTTTACTTTCTTTTGGTCTAATTTAGTTGAAAACTGCTTAATTAACTTAATTAAACAAAAAATTTTAATAAGTAATATATGCCATATTGAGGGATGTGCAAGTAGATACATTTTTTAAATAATTGTATCCTTCCATAGAAATTTTTTATTTATTTATTCATCATTTTGTTGAGACATTTTGGACTCCATTAGTCCATCATTAGGTAACCAAGTTGTGTCATTCCAAATTAAAAGCAATACTAAAAAAAGAGCTATATATTAACATTATCAATTAAAATATTTCCCAGCTAGGAAATGGTCATTATATATCATATAGAAGTCCATGACAGTGAGTACTCTCTGGGAATTAATTGTAAACTAATGATGATTTCCTGATGGGGATATATTTGATTGCTCTGAAGTACTAATGTAGTCTGAAATATCACAACAAAGTGGTGAATAAATAAATAAATAAAATCTATGAAAGAATATTTTGCACTAATTAAAAAAAAATATTATGTTTAATAAGATTGAAAGAACTATAATTTGACTGAGAAAATGTGTATGAAACATAGTGACCTTCTTATAGTTATTTTTAGTTTAAATTTTAATTTTTTTTCCTAACATGTACATGTGTAGTATGCGAGTTAATTTATGGCTTTGGCTGTATATGTTGGTTTTATTTTATTATTATTATTATTATTATTACTGTGGTAACCACCAGTAATTGGTGTCTGTTGGTGGTGAATGAATAACAAATAAATAAATTAATACTTAGATAATATTAATATTGAGGTTTGTCAATATGTACTAAGCAATAATTTTTATTAGATTAGCAATGCTATCCTGCAGGGATATAACTTTTGAAGAAATTGCGAGGTAATGAAATCATCAAAATGTTTTAATGATAAGTAATTCATGTGTTACAAATTTAAAACCAAATTTTATGCAAACTAATAAGAATTTGAATTATATAAATATAACATATGATTAAAGGTCAATCTGGCTTCATTGTAAACTTAGAATAATGGCCGGTCAATCATGAATCATTGACTGACCTCCTTTCCAAGATATAATACTCACAAACAGCTGGCAATTTGAAGATGACACTCGCTTTCATAAGTTCGGGCATCTGAACCGCACACAGCATCATTGGATGGTGGACATTTGATCTTATGGCACTTATTCAAGCGAGCCTTACATTTCTCTAAGTCTACCTTTACTACTCTCCGTTTCGTCTGCGGTCTGCAATAATTATATAACAATCAGTAGTTTCACATATTAAATTAATCAAATCTGAAAAACAAACCTCACACTTGGCTCAGGAAATCTGACTGACTAGAAGTAGTAATAATGTTTCTTTAAAAAGCCTCTACAATATTCATAACTCAGGTAATTATATTTAATAAATATTAATAATTAAATAATAAATCTTCCTTCTTTCCACAATATAAAAACCATATTATATATTATTATTATATCCGAAGATTTACTATTTAATTATACCTTTCCACAACCGACACTAATCATTTCATATTAATATTGCTTTTAATAATTAATAATAATAATGTCTGACTGAATATGTTCTCATTCATTAATTTTTGGGGTTTGTGATGTTTAGAGATAGTATTGGACTCACCCGCAGTTCATCAGGTCCATTTCACATTCTGATGAATAGACGTTTCCGTCGCTACCACAAATCTGCTGTTCTGACTGGGTACAGTTAGTGGGGCACTCAGCTTGTACAGATCCGCTGGTACGCTCTTGTGAGAGGCAGTAAGCCAAAGGCACTTCAAACACATGTTTTCTAAAAATAAAAATTTCAACTTTTCTGTTTTCCTCTAATGTTTATCATTGTAAATCATCAGTTGGCAATGATATGGATAAATTCGTAGTATTTCTAACAGTTGTAGTTGTCAAGATGTTTTATTTAATTGAAGAGATGACTTTCGAATTCAGATTAAAATATCACATAAATATGGACCGTATTAGGTTAGTTTATGCAAAAAAATATAGCAGGTTTAATCCTTTTATAGCGAGCGATATGCAAATTGCAAAAATAATTAAAATTTTAAAATAATTTGTATGGCGTTAGCTCTCATTAGTACTGTGTAAATACATTAATCACTGTGTCCCCAGTTCGGTGGCGATCCATCAAAGGCAACACACGTACATTTTACTGCTTATGTGACGGTTACGTGTGTCCCCGAGCCAATAAATTACCGATAACCCCGCCGTATAACTTATTCTATATTAAATTTTTGTTGTTGAAAATTTAAAAACAATGTTTTTACATAAATAAAAAATAATGGATGAACTAGTTTTACTTTTTCATAAGAAATGTTCCTAGGGAAGGTAGCAAATACATTAATCGAATACATATTTCTACTAGATAAAAATGACTTGCCCACAGTTCTTGGATTTCATCCGACAAGGGTTGCTGTACAATACCCCATCACTGCCACAGACTGGTTTGGCATTCCTCCAGCAGGATTCCCTACAGTGCCTGGTAGTTTGGCAATGCTTTTTAGAGGTTCTCACAACACCTTGTCTGGAAAGTGTATCACGAGATAGAGTCAATGTTTCATTGAGTAAATAGATTTTATGAATGCAAATGTATATGAAACAATACATGCCCACACGTCAGTTGCTTCATGATGCATGTGTTGGAGTAGACATTTCCATCACTTCCACAAACTGGTCCGTCCTTTGGAGCTTGCGCACAGTCTACAGGGCAGTTTTCCCTATGGGCTGAGATGTTATTGCAGGCACCGAGGTGGGAGACGGAGATACCTACTCTGTCAAAATTAAAACAGTTACTTATAGAATGCAAATTTTTAATGGATTCAAGTATTTGGAAAACTAAGGTGAGAAAATGATAGTAGCCTTCATTTGTTGAGGAATAGGCAATCCAAAAGATAAAAGTTTGTGTGTTGAGAAGAATGAGTCAACAGGTAGGTATCATAGAGAGAAATAAATAAATAGCGGCAATACCTGCACGCTTCCACTTGGAGCATACACCTATTGAGGTAGGTGCGCCCATCTGTGCCACATACTGGGTCTCGTTCGCTTCCACATCGGTGGTCACAGCTGGAACCATGGGCCCGCTGGCAAATTTCTGCCTTACTTGAGACCTGCACTCCTGCAATAATTGCTAATTTAGCCCAGCAAAGATTCAAGTAATAATTTTGATAGTTTATTAAAACAGAAATTATTTTCAATTGACTGAACCAGTAACCAGTATCTCACTACATTGTAAATTATGACTAATAATTTAATGCTTGTTAAAGAATATATTTTTTGTTCGTTTAGGAAAGAAGATATCTATAAGTAGTCACCCATTTCTCACCAAAGTAGGAATCCGGCACAAAATAAACTTTGGTGCGAATAAAACTGATGCTATTCCATACCTTGTCAGCTAGGCTAATCCCAAAGGGAACGATATTCCTAGTACTGACCTTGTCAGCTAGGCTAATCCCAAAGGGAACGATATTCCTAGTACTTACCTTGTCATATTTTAAGTGGCGTAATATTCAAAAATGAAAGAAAAGTTTATACCAGTTAACTCATACATCAGTAGACTATGCAGTTTTTATTTTTTATATATTTTGAAGTTATTAACGAATATTTTATTAACATTTGTATTTTCAACAATTTTTGTGGATTCATACTTTTTCTTACAAAATTAATTTACACGTTTTTTTATTGTGTATTTTTAATCAAAAATATTTCCATTTCTCGGCATTTTCTGCCTCTCATTGTTTTCATGAGTCCCCAGAACGACTTAGAAGTATGAATTTTTCCAAATGATGCAACAACACGAAAAATATTGCCAACTCCAAATTAGTTGGCAATTAATACTGAGTAGGGTATCAAATTATCGAACCCAACCCCCCGGTTTAATAATATGTATCATTGCACAGGAACTTATTATAAAACTGCCGTTGCACTGAATTGTGTGATGCGTCACACCTGACTAGATTTCTCTTATTGTTTAATATGACTTGAAGCATGTGAACTTGTTAGATCTAGATGTAAGTTACCTTTGCCACATGTCTTCTTCCTCATTTCGCAATAGCTGGGGTAGATAAGGCCATCACTGGCACACACTGGTTCCTGGGCATTGGCTGGGCAGACTCGTGGGCATGAGGCGTCTCGGGCAGACACTGCAAATGTAAAACATATATAAATACCATAAATACCATAATAACACAACTATACAATACACATGCCAAAGAAAACTCATGAATTTTTCGAAGCTTGGAACAAAGCAATACGAGGTGCGAGATCTGTGATTTGTCGCTTGGGGTAAAATTCTAAAGAAAACTCATGAATTTTTCGAAGCTTGGAACAAAGCAATACGAGGTGCGTGATCTGTGATTTGTCGCTTTTTTTTATACACAAAAATTTTGTATACAGGTTATTAACACTATTAAATCAACTTTATTTTTAATGGAATTTAACACATGATATAAGATTGTCACTAACCTTGACGAATGTGATGTGAAAAATGTTTAACGAAACATTGATTATTTAATAAATTAATTTGCTGATGAAACCCAAGGTTTCTATTTGGAAAAATTTATTCAAGAATCCATACTATCTTTTGGACTCTATAGTTGGAGTTTTATTCCCGCTTAATCTAAACAATACAACGTTTGAGTGATTAGATAGTTTTAATTTTTGCATTTAAAGTTTAAACTTTTTTTTTATTTTACGCATTTTTGATTTTAATTACATATTTCTTCAAAAATAAAATTTGTGTTTATTCTGTTTTTGTTATGATATATGAATTCTTAATAATTAACTTGTGTTTTAAATGGGATTTAAAATACTTTTAGAGTTGAGACTAGCTCTGTCTGACAGAACCATATGCTGGAGTATGTAGAAAAACATATCGGCGAAAGGAAATGTAATTGAAACTTTTTGCTAAAGGAGAGCCATTCCAAAACAGTTACAAGTAATTAGTTTACTGTTAGAACCATCAGCGGTCAAATTGCTCTTGGTTCAAGCTGTTTAACGACAGGAATCCACGCATTTCCGAGAGGCACAGGTTCGCATGTGTGTCTGCCCCCCCCCCACTGCCCACGCTGTACCTGTACGCCAAAGGTCACTATTTCCATCGAGAATTATTAATTTAGAAAATTAATGCCCATGGTGCTTCCCTTAATGTTGGACATATTAAATGAAACACAAATTTGTTAGGGTACCCACATCTGCCATTCTTTTGCCTCTGTGCCTAATCTATCTGGACCTATCTTCATCTAGCAGTGTATTATGTGCACATATGTTTGTATCCTAGATTAACAAAATGAAGAACAAATAACTATAATATTTTGATGGACATCTATTTGGAGTTTAAAACCTATGAAAACTCGATGAATGTGAAGTACACTGTTTCTTGGGCTATGAGCCTGGTAAATGATTGTGACACCTGAGTTTTATTGTCTGTGTTGTATACTTTTGGTAGTCAAGTATATGTTCTACAATATCATAATGGAGTAGGCTTATTCTCGTTTATGTTCCTGTGCCCGCTAAGCATCTGTGTGGTATTATCCAATTGATTCCGAGCCTCTTTTCATCCCGGAAAAACCTAAATGTGGGCCTTTAAGTCTTGCACATGCCACGTGTGTTCTTGGATAGAGGCTGAAAATGTGATCCAATCCTTCTGTAATTTTAAATGGATATTCAGCATGACCCCCGAACCAGGCTCTATACATTTCAGGTAAGATGTATTGACCGAATGACCGGAAGCACGTGGACAAAATACATTGTGGTAAAAGTAGGCTCTGAATCTTGGAACTGCTTCTCGCAGGCATTTCAAATTTCTCAAGATAGAAACTATTTAACTTTTGGAGTTGGTCACCATTCCGCAAAAATAAATTTAAAGCTCTTTCAAAAAATAAAGTTTTGAGAACCAAAAATAGAAATGGCGTAGTTAATAATTGTTTTACTAACGAAATAGCTACAGACAGATGAGGACTATTAAACTGGATTTTACTATTTAGTGTATTTATATCTATATCATTTATTTCCTGTAGGTGTATTAAAAACAAATACAATATAGTTTATAATTGGCTAATTAAGAGGGCGAATATTAAAAGGAAAAGTGTGAGGTCACTGAGGAACTAGCGGCTGATTTCTATCGTGGCGCTGATGGTGATGGCGATATAGCCACGGGCTGATGGAGGTAGGAAGCGGAGCTAAGACATTTCCGTCCTTGGATATCCAGTTTAGTCGAGAGTTCAGTGGCTCCCAGCTCCCCACTGTTGCTCAGGTCTTGAGCATCTCCAACATGTTTAACGGTATTGACAACACTCCACCAACACAAAGCCACAAACATCTGCAAGGGAAATGATCTACAGTTGATCCAAGGATTCGGGGGCCATTTTTTCTGCTATATCTTGGTTGTTTTTTTTACCGAGTTCGGTCACTGAAAATTGCTTTGAAACATAAAAAACTATAAGAAATAATTACTAACCAGCAATAAAACAGAAGACCAATTGGCCAATATAAGCCATACATGCACAACCGGGAATCGGCTGAATATGTCCTTTTCCCATTTATCAATACGAATTTTAACACCCGGACTAAACTGCTCATGTACAATTTCGTTAGGAAAGCCCGTACTAACTTATACAGCACTTAGTTGGAACTTAGTCATACCATATCAGCAAACTTGGAATAATCCAAAATAAGTTTTAAGAATAATATTTGATAAACCAACATTACAATAGTTGAGTCGCATGAATTATTCAAAGATGATTATGTTCTAGATATTTTAAAAGCGATAAATACAAACTTTGTAGATAGATAGCGAGAGTATATTGTTTTAAAATATTTCTAACATAGATAAATTACCCAAACATAAGTGCTTAGAGCATAACATATTATGAAGAATTTTATTTTAGACGAATATCTAGTTTTTATTTGTATTATTTTATTTTTTGTCGTCAGGTTTTATTGTTTATATTTTTTTCTAAATTCAAATTAACATGCCCTTTAATGGAGACTTAATTTATGATGAAGACCGATGATGTTAGTATTTTGTTTTTAGACTAGATGCATTGCATATTAGCAAACGATTATTTTTACTAAGTAAATATTGGAAATAAATTTGAAATGAAAGGTGTCACAGTTCTATCGATGACATATATATCCGAGAAGTAGATTGTTTTAGTTGTATTGTTATAACTCTCTCAATTTGGTTAGTGCATAATTGTGTAATGATCTTTATTTTTATTAAATTTATAGTTAACAAACGTTAAATCTTGTTGCCGATACATCCTTAGCATGCTAAAGATGTGAGGAGTTACTCATGGTGGCACACACAGAAATGGGGAGGGTATTGGAGACAAGTAAGACAGATGTTCGTGCGCTACGGAATCCATTTTCAACTGCCCTATATGTTATTAATAAGAAAAATCTCTCACGTACTATAAACGTCTTTTTGACCCAACGATAGAAAATAGACATCAAGATGTGTATCCAACGTAACCATTCTTAAAGCATCTAACCTTAGATGCGATGGACACTACCCTTTGCAATTGTTTCTTCACGAGGAGGCGATGTGGTTGCCTGTAGACGATGCATTTCCGACAGTATTTCTTCTTTGTCTGCGTCACAGTCAATCATCTGGTTCTTCCGCAATGCTGTGTCTCAACATTCTCAACAGTGTCATCTGCTTTATTGTAACTCTATCAGGTGGATCAGTGTGAAATTCACTCCGAAATCGTCTTTGCACCTCTACTGAAGTTTCTCTTTTCTATTATCACAAAAACGTTCATTCTTCAAACTTAATCACGTCTCAGCCATTATTTCTTTACCCTCTACCCTTTAATCTACAATAAAGATAAAATGCGGTAACTTTTTTTAGCATACTAGTCGGTAGTACAAGGGAGCAGCATGGTCCACATATTCCCTGGTCTAAACTGTGATTAATAATTATTTTCATAAGTTAATGCATCTTTTTTTTTGTCATGAATAGAACCTTTCGTAATGGCCTTTAAATTACCAATATCCAACATCACATTTCCTCAAAATTCTTAAAGTTCCATAAGAAATTATCAGAACATCTAGCGGGATCAAGTATCACTTGGATAAATTACTAGATGGAGATAAGATACATTTAGACCATGTCCCTTAAACAAGCTTTGCTGTCGTTGGTTAATGCTGCAGTGAACATATAACACCAATTTTCTACCACCGACCTGTTTCAAAAACTCTTTCTCAGCGTTAAAAGATCGGTCTTGAATAGTAAGAAGCATTTAACCACTTAAAACATTTTAAAACTGGATGGTGTAGGCTAATCGATTTTCGTTTTGAATTAGTTTATCCCTTTTGGCCAAAACTCTGAATATATAAATACCTCGTCGAAGCAAGAGATAAAAACAATAGTTTTTTAGTATTTCAGATAATACAAAACAATATTAGGTAAATGAAGTGTTTGTTCTAGGTGGCCTAGAAGAGATGCTATAGCTGTCGGTTTCTCCATACATAATTCCATTAAATAGGGGGGGATTTATACGTAACAAAGGAGGTGAAATACCTAAATATATATCCATTCATTTTTAATGATATATGTAAAAAAAAAAATGTTCTTTCTTTGCCCGTGCCGCAAACATGAAAAAGTCAATTCTCATCTACACTCGTCACTCCCACACGCCATTGCTCCCGGTCTTAAAATCATTATATCTGTATTTTATCTTGTAAAATTTATTTTGTTCCATGGTAAAAACTTTTTTCATTTCATTCCATTGTAGAATTGAGATGTTTATTGTAACATTCGAATCACAATTAATTTTCGAAGGTATATCGCGTTTGCCAGTGGTATATGATTGAAAATTTAATTATTCTTACCCAACAGTGAATGAAATCCGAACGCAACCTTTGATTTTGATTTCATTTTCTCAATTTTTTCAGTTTGTCTTTAATTTACTTGAATAATCTTGTATCTTGTATAATATAACCTGATGGTTGTAAACAGTTAGAAACAAATGAACGATCTCCTCTCTACTCCATGAACTGCTGTTAGTAAATTAAATTAAGCAGGATGTCCTGGTTAGTTGGTTTTTAGGTCTTAAAGGTGTAAACACTAAGTAATTGTCACCTGTCAATCAAATGTCGGCCTACAATGTGAATTGAAGCACAGCAAACCCGCTTTTGCTGGACACGAGCAAAAATAGGAGAATGCCGATAAAACCATGCTGCTATGAACCATTGACAAGCCTAACTACTGCGAAGTCCTCATAATTAAAAATGGAGAGATACCAGAATATCCTGTCATGATACAAGTGATGCTGATACTCATTTATGTCCGATACGTTTGTATTGAACAGCTGTTCGATACTCCGACTACTGTTGTAACCAACCAACCCTTGACTCCTCTATAACCAATGCTATAACACCTGTATCGAAACATTGAGATTACAAAAACATACAAATAAACATTGATGACGGAAGACCGGTGTATCATCCATGTTTTTACCACGTTCTGTACACCATGAATTTAACTTCGATCATAATTCTAAAAATTTTTTAATACCATACATTGAAATGTATAATTAATTACCTTAAGCTTTAATTTATTCATTTCGTTGATCACATCATTTTTATTAAAAAAATAAAATGTGTCAGAGTTTTCCGTATTATTGTAAGCTAATTTTAAAACAAACTATTATTTAAAAGGTAGATGCGAAAATAAATTCAAATAAATATGGACCTATTTAAATAGTTTTGATTATTAACTTATACAATAATTAAATTGTCGTTTAAAAATTGTGTTTTGTTGTAAATATATTTTTAATCAAACTAACACATGTTTCTTTTTTACCAAAAGTGATTGGAATTTATTACTTATTTTATTACCCTCATTTGTTCTATATTTGATATCTGTTGAAAAAATCGAAGAATTGGCAACTGCAAAGATAAGTTGGAATCAAAAGGGTTACAAGCGGTTGAATCAGTGAGGTATCGATCCTCATCCACTCTGTGTATTTGCTAATTTCCATTGTGTATCATTGGCAGCTAAAGCTGATCCACACACCAGCCCACCTTACTGCCACGGTTATTATTAGTGTCCATCTATCTGCTTCATTTTAACTGGATCTCGCTTAACTACTTATCCCTATCTGATTGATACGTGATTTGATACCTTTCTCACTCATTACTTAACATCCTGTGCGCTACCACAGGAACTGTAATACCTAACGCCGGCCCACTCCTCAATTCTGAGCAGAAGATAACCACTATTTAACTTCTTCTCCGCCTTATTAGAAAAAAGTCCTTTTTTTTTTTTTTAATATAGAAAGTTACATTCAGTTACATAAAAACAGTTCTTGCAAGTCATCACCATTAAAATTAAAGTAAGCGTACTTATTATAACCGTATTATATGATAAATCTTATATGAATCTTGTAATGGTACGTACTCTCAGGTTTGGGATATTCAAAGTATTTCAGGAGCTGTGGAAAATGGACAAAAAATACCATACCTGAAAATGGTCGAGACTAGGACGCTGGTCTATATATTTGAAAATTAGATGTAGAATCTCTCAGCACGCGTATTAATCGATCAACCCTCTGACCTGAGCTTACTTAATCATCAAATTCCAATAGAAAGCAACGCTGAGTATAAAAACACAGAATCATACAGAACGGACTCAGTAACCAATATTAACCCACCATTTATTCTTTGATTCCCAACTTCCTTTGTCCCGTTCAATTTACTTCATAGGTATAACTTTGGACCGTTCCTTCACATTCACAAATCATAAAGCAATAAATACAACAAAACCGAAAATCTCATTAGTATAATGGCACCCTAGTTCCATAGGAAGTCAAAACTGTCACCAGAAAACAAATGAACATTACATAAAGTTGTAATCAATCCCATATTGTCGTAGGCCTTGGATTCGATAAAGTTTGAACATTGTAAGCACAAGGATAGACATCTACCCAGAACCCAGCAGAATGTACACACCCAGATAGAGAATTTCTTTTCAACTTATCATATATATATACATATATATATATATATATATATTTATATACCCATCCGAAAAGCTATTAATAAGAGAAATAGGCATTTACAGTAAATAGATCCTCTATAAGATACATCTACAAACGCACAAAACATTGCTAGAGACACCAGCGCTAACTATTATTTATTCTAATTAATGTTTATATTGTGGGTTTTACCTACATATTATGAAATATGTAGTGACGGACTCAATGACCGAGCATTCATCATTTTAATTGTGCTTCTGAAAAATTTTTTAAATAATTAAAAAAAAAAGCCCCCCCCCCAAGGTAGAAAACGGATACGGTAGTGGGATGAACCCTGACCTTAAGGCAGTCGCATACCTCCCTCCACTCTCCCTTCTCCTGTCTCACATGGAATACCTCACAAATATTATATCAGTCACTACCATATTATTTTTCTTCATTAACTGTAAACCAAACTAATGAGGTAGTGACGAGACAAAGATTCGAACCCGGGAGCTGATCAGCGGGCGGCGCTCCTCGTACTGAACCAAACCATGTCGAATCGACATGGTGCCAGTATGTCATCGTGTATTCCCTTATTACAAGCGAAATTTTTACAAAATGTAGTCCTCACTTGCTGTTAACTCCATTATTTGAATCGTAAACACATATTGCATATACATTAAAAATTAATGGTCACGGTAGATTGATAAAATAAAACTTTATTTAAGTTTTTTCCCCTTACAGATTCATATGGAATTACTGATTGTATTTACATGATTCGGTAATGTTTTTCAAATTATCTTGTATAGCTATATAGTAGTACAGATGATATTCACAAAAAAAATTCTAATAGCAGGAGAAATAATTAAAAACCCACTCAATTAAGAAGTAAAAATAACCTTATTTACAAATTAGAATTAAAATATTCTTTAAGGTCTTCAAAATTAAATATTTGTATTTACATATTTACTATATAGAACTGATGTCACATGTATATGTCGCAGGCAGATAATCAAGACCGTCGTTCGCTATGATGACTACCGCTATACGCTATATGACTACGCAGATGGGAATAATTAATTGTTTTGACTAAATGACTAGACATTTTCTCAAATGCCTAGAGACTCAATCAAAAAGTTCTGCCGTCGTTCGTTCGGTCAGTTGGTCAAACAAGATAGAAACACGACTGTAATCCTTTTTTCTGTTTACTGTCTGTTTGTTTGCTAATTCAACTTCAGCAACAAAATGACTCCTCAACACGAACCTTTTCATCTCGAATTAGATGCTTATTATGCTGAAAGGCCGTTGAAAAACCGGGATGGTTATTGTACCGAAAGTAGACCGCGGGACCGTTAGATTTCAGGACCATCCTTCCTGGGATTTTAGAAGTGAAGAAGGACTGTTATAAGATTGGCACTGAAGATGGTGTTCCCAAGATGAATTAGTGAAGGCGAATAGCTAAAGGAGGCTATTGCGCTAGGTCCCAATGGACAATTGGGACCTAGCCAATGGAAAAAAGTTATTTGTGTCTGGGAAAGACTTTTTGTCTTTCTTTCACCCCCCTTGCTAAATGCAATTGTAAATTTCATAAAAAATGTATAAGTAACTGCTGCATATGTTATAAGAAAAAAATTAAATAGTCTTCAAAATGCCTCGATAGTCTCGGCATGCAATAAATAATCATGTATTTGTTTATTTTTACCGCCGAATTCCCTTTTGAAAATTAATGAAGCGCCTAGACTCTTAATGAAATGCCTAGGTACTTGTCTGGTCATATCCTCGATCGTTTGAAATTTGAATAAATGACTAGGCATTTGTCTAGTCATATCCTCGATCATTTGAAATCTGAATAAATGGATACCTCACATGGAATACCTCACAAATATTATATCAGTCACTACCATATTATTTTTCTTCATTAACTGTAAAACAAACAAATGAGATAGTGACGAGACAAAGATTCGAACCCAGGAGCTGATCAGCGGGCGGCGCTCCTCGTACTGAACCAAACCATGTCGAATCGACACGGTGCCAGATGTCATCGTGTATTCCCTTATTACAAGCGAAATTTTTACAAAATGTAGTCCTCACTTGCTGTTAACTCCATTATTTGAATCGTTGAAACACTTGTCTAGTCATATCCTCAATCATTTGAAATTTGAATAAATGACTAGGTAATTGTCTAGTCATATCCTCGATCATTTGAAATTTGAATAAATGACTCGGCACTTGACTAGTCATATCATCGATCATTTGAAATTTTAAAGGGATTTGAGCTAATGGCGGAATTGACTATCTGTCTGCGACATATACATAAGTTCCGGATACCCTTCCTAATGGCCAAAAATGTTTAGGTATATTTTTTACTATCACTCAATTTTATTAAGATAAAATTACAATCTGCCATTTATTAGGCAATGAGTAATTGAGATAAATGTCATCATTCATACCATATTTACAATTCATCATTCACTCGCTCATTCATACAATATTTACAAACAGCCCAGAGGCCTCCCAAGTCCACATGGTTGTCACCAGGAAGGAAGGGATTTCCCCCACGCCCCTACGTCAGCCGCGTCACTGGATAAGAACCAGCGGAGGCTGACCAAGAGCGCGAGTCACAGACGCTCGGGACATGATTAGAGAAACTGGCCATTGCCAGAACTCCCACAATCAATTAGTTATAGCAGGTCACGAGGCCACTGCCATTTTAATCTCCGAAGAGGATTATAGGGGTGAGTGGTGAAGTGCAATGACTGTGCTAGGGAATTAGGGTGGTTGGATAGGTTACTATGGAATTTTATGAACTTGGAAGGGATGAGTTCAAGAATATAGGGTATATTCAGATCATTGTGAAGGGTTTTGTTGCTGACGTAATAAGGGGCATTTACTATTGTTCTTAGGACTTTTGATTGAAAGGATTGGATGCGCTTGATGTTCGACTTTTTTGCTGTCCCCCATAGCTCTATTCCGTATGTCCAGATTGGCTTGAGTATAATCTTGTAAATAAGTAGTTTGTTTTCTATTGAGAGGTGGGATGTCCTTGGAAGTAGTCTGTACAGTTGTCCAAAGCGTCTGTTTAGTTCTTGTCTTTTTAGTCTCGTGTGTGGGTTCCATGTCAGTCTTTTGTCGAGATGGAAGCCTAAATACCGTACTGTCTCGGATACAGGGAGAGGAATAGAATTAAAATAAACTAGTGGACAAGACTTGCGACAAAGGGTGAAGGTAATGTGGGAACATTTTGCTTCATTAACTTTGATACGCCATTGGTTGCACCAATACTCAATCTCGTCAAGGTGTTTTTGAAGGTTATGGGATGCTATGTCGGGGTCTGGGTTAGATGACAAGACTGCAGTGTTGTCTGCGAATGTTGCCAAGAAGGTATTGGTGGTAGAGGGGACATCAGCGGTGTATAGATTATAGAGGATGGGACCCAGGACACTGCCCTGTGAAACTCCTGCTTTTATGGGATAGTAGTTAGAATATTCTAAACCACAGCGGACTTGGAAGAAGCGATTTGAAAGGTAGGATTGTAGGATTAGGAATAGGGTTTGCGGTAAATATCCTTTGAGTTTGTAAAGCAAACCTGCGTGCCAGACCCTGTCAAAAGCTTGAGCTATGTCCAGAAAGGCAGCAGTGCAATACTGTTTGGTTTCAAGGGCTGAGGATATGTGATCAACAACGCGAAGGACTTGTTGAGCTGTGGAATGTCATTGACGGAAACCAAACTGGTGAGTAGGGTAAAGGTTTTTGGATTCAACAATTGGACGTAGGCGTTTTAATAGGAGTTTTTCAAATATTTTTGAGAGGATAGGGAGTAGGCTAATTGGACGGTAAGATGAGGCGTCATTGGGTGGTTTACCGGGTTTGGCGAATAGGACAATAATGGAATGTTTCCAGAGGAGAGGAAAGCGCGTCGTTCGGATAATGCAATTATATATATAGGTTAGGAAGATTATGGCTTTAGGAGGAAGTTGTTGGTGGATTCGAGGAGTAAGGAGATCATATCCTGGAGATTTTCGGTAAGGTAATTTTTTCAGAAGATATTTAACCTCAGAGGGGTTAACGGCTTTCGGTGGTAGTGAGAGAGGGATAGGTGAAGTGAGGAAATCTTCAAAAGTTGGACGGCGATTATTGTTTTGAGGAGTGAAAGTACGGGAAACATGCAGTGCAAATTCCTCCGCCCTCTCGCCATCCGAAGCCGCCCAGGACCCGTCATCACGACGGACTGGGTGTGTAACAGGATGATACTTTAGGATTTTCTTAGTTACATTCCACAAGGAGGTATCCCTAGTAGACAGGGAGGAGAGATAGGAATTGAAAGAATCGGAACGGAAGGATGCCAGTGCCGCTTTACCAGCCTGCAGTACTGATTGTATGAGCGACGATCAGCAGGATGTCGGGATCTTTGCCACACTGTTCTTGAGTGGCGTTTGGATTGGATTAGGTCTTTGAGATACTAAGGTAAAGGATTTTGATTGTGAATTTTTAGGTGACGGTGGGATCACGATGCCTCCCAAGCCGACCTCTGGATCATAACAGTGAAAGAATGCACTTCATCGTCTAGGTCTTGGGATGGTTCCAGAGATACTTTGAGATCTACGGAATCTGTAAGAAACTGGTGGAAGTGGTCCCAATCAACTGGGCCCCTAATAAATGAAGGAGGAGGCAGTTTGTGAATTGGATTTAGGGAAATGGTTTAGGTATAGACAATATTTTTAACCAATTACATAACTTAGAATGTGGAATCTTTAGGATAAAGACACCTTCTTAAATATAGACATACAATTTTAATTTAACAACACACGTTTTGTGCTTTTGTGGCAATCTGCCGTAGTTACAGTATGTAATCCCATTGTTTATTCTACTAGTTAAAATGGGCAATACATCACGATATATTTTTGTTTGGTTAGTAATTATCAAAACAGAGGCATTACATATCACAGCTAACTATTCTTAGTTTAATATTTTTATATGAGCAATGAAATCAATTAGATGTTTTGTAGAAAATAATTAACAAAATGAAGATTTGATTTATCTTATTGGAACTTGACTTAAAAGCTTAAACTTGACATAAGGCGGAACTACTATGTATTCAATTTGGTCTAAGATGGCGTTTCTTAAAAACTTACTACTAAGATGTTACCTCACCATTTTTTCATCTTTGTATCAAAGACATTTATTTATTATTCCATTTTTCCACAACCTTACATTTTCATAACTAAATTGTATTTTTTTAAAATTTAAATAAACACGCATATATAAATATGCGGAAGGATGAACGGCTGTATATGACGGATTAGAAATAGGAAAAGAATGGGTGGGTGCCGGTTCCCGTAGTATCGTCGTTAAACTCACTTACTGCTTTTGACCAAAAGTACTTAATCATATTTGTTAAAAATTACACATCACACAAAACTCTTATTAAAATATACAAGTAAATAAGTGAAAATTAAATGAATATTATGAAATTTAATAATCAAATATAATAAAATGTTGATAAAACAAAAACAACTATACAATTAATCGGTTCTCAATATTATTCAGAATAACTTTTTGCATTACCATCTTTAATATAGGTCGCCTTAAAGGTAATAACCATGTAAATATATTTTAGATTTAATTAAACTTATTTATTATATATATATATATATATATATTAAAAAGCTTATTTAAGTCCTGCGCTTACTAGAGAAACGAGACTGGTTTAATTTTTATTTTTATTTCTCTTAGTTGTATTTTAAGCCAACACCTAAATACCATAATCAGAAATTTCACTTCGTTGTGAACACTTTCTCAATGATAACGTAGACCGATATCGGCACACGTGATTAATAACCAATAACCGTATAGCCTAATACAGGTGGCGTAGTTTTTCAAACAAATTTAAAAAAGGATCTTTTCATGATAAAAACAAAAAGAAATGAGAAAAAAAAAACGATCCCCCCCCCCTCTAAAAATCTAAAAAATAAATACTAGAACGACCAAAGAAAAAAAGGATAAGTATTGTTCGGAACTTATGCTTCCACGCCTTTCTGTGGCTCAGCAATTTTTAGCCTACATCTCACTTGCTCTTATTTTAGGTGTCTTATTTTTTAGTTTTTTGCTCATCCTATTTTAAAGCAGTTTCAGTAATATCTAGGATCTTGGAGAAACAAATAATTATTAAATAATAATTTCTCCAAAAAATATTTGGACAAATACACACAGTAGAAAAGTAAACATTATGATTTGTCAAAACTATATTTTTGTGGACTCAGATCAAATAGATCCAACAAAAATTAATTTTTTTCGTTTTTTTGCAATACTTTTCTTACCATATGACATTAGCAAGTAAAAGGAAAAGTATTTACACTCTTTTTATCAATTATTAGATCTAGAAATGGTCTTAATTTCTCATGCAAACCATTGAGACCAATAGAAGGCCTTCATAATATGGCTTATCTTAAAATGTAATTCAATTATAAAATTTAACAAATAAAAATTAGATGGCAAGTTATTAAAATTTGTTTCATGGTGTAATATATCTTTAACAAGAGAGCTTTTAAAACAATTTAATGTAACGCATTGAAAAATTTTTAAAGCCAGTCAACAATAAGTGAGATATAGTCTTTATTGTTAATAAATGATGGGAGTCCATATTAATTGTTAACACTTGATAACCATTTTATTCGACGTTAAACGAAATTGCTGAAAATCATACATGCATTCGTCAGTAGGTCATTGTGCTTCATCAACATTTCAATTTTCTGAACCAAGCCAAGCTTAGGTAACATCAGGTGGCCTATATTTACATGCGGGAGTTGCTGGAGACCGCGTTGCGGTGTCATACTCTGTTCGAATAAATTAACTGCGACTGAGGTTCTCGAATATTATGTCCGACAAGAAGGAATAGGTTTTTATTTCATTGCCACATTTTACCATGTTCTCCAAGCCACTTAATAAACATTTAAAAAAAATAAAACGTACACTACGCATTTTGTTTCCGCTAACACGTCCTGGAAAGTTTCAACGTGATTCCCGTTTCTTCTTATTCTTATCTTAACCAATGGCGGTGTCTATTGAATACACCTGTGGAATTCAGATGGAGCGAAGCATTTTAACGACCGCTTAAGTGAGGCAGAAACGAAAGACCTTTTTGTCGTAACTGTGGGAAAGATAGGTGGACAAGGTGTAGTGTCGGCATGAGCTAAACATATTAGGCTAAACATATATATAGATATATGCATCAATTCTCCTTCACTAAAGGCATGCATTTTTCCAATTATTTACTACATAAATTAAAAATAATAATCACCTTCAAATGAGGCTAATGTAGTAAAAACTATAAAATATGTTATTTAAATGAATGATAAATGTTATTGAATAAAAAAAAAAAATGTGTGAAAAATACGTCGGGAGTCCAGCACCTCCCGCGGAAGGTAGTGCAAACCTTGCCTCTTACTGGCAACCATGGCGTCCATTTCTTTTATCCACCATCCAATTAAGCAAATACGTGGCTTTCACTTTTTCCTTTTTTAGAACTGCCCTTAACCGCCCTTGGTCTGCTATGGTTCAAAACTTCTGTTCCTTTTGGTCGCTTCCATTGCTCTACACCACCAGACCAACCCCCCCCCCTTTTTTTTGTATCGTTCCAACCCTCCCCACCATGTCTTTTATATCATTCAGCTTTATTGCGGGTAAAACCACATATGTGGGCACAGGGGTGTTTATATGCCATCCCAACCCTACCTCCCTATCTTCACATTCATGCATTTTTTAAATTTTCAGCATTCTCTCTGTACATACAATCACTTCCAGCCCACTTTGATAGATTACTACAGTTTATTCATATTAATAAGTTATATTAATTCCTTAATAAGTTGCATTACTAGAATCCTGGCCCAAAACTTCTGTATCCTGCGATAGGTGGAGGGGTATGCCTGTACATCCACAACACTCCTTTTTTAAGAAATAGTAACACTTATGTTTTTAATTTTTTGTCTGTTCTAGTCTGTCCTTGCCTTAGAATCTTCTGTTCGACCTAAAGACATGAAATTTTACATTAGATCCAATTAGATATAGCAAAGATATGCAATTATTTTTTCCCCAACAAACATGATTAAGTGTCAATAATTAATTGATTCCTTGGTATTAAAAAGTATGCATATATTTCTATAATTTTGAGAAGGGCATCGAATCAATGATCATGACATCCAGATAAACAATATGTAATTTGTGTTCTATTTTTGACCTAAAAATTATGAAAACTGTCCTTTAGATAGTGTCCACAACCTGAACACAGAGGCCTGATATTTTGCATAGTATTTCCATTTAATGACCCGAAAAGAATAGTTGTTAATTATAATAATTAAATATTGCTCTTCCATACCGATAGGAATATCAAGTTAAATAACTATACATTGCGATCTTGTAATCTATGTACTGGGTAGGGCCGTCACCGCTGTTGATATACACGAGGGAAGCCTCAAGGTCCTTAGTGGTGGAGAAAGAGTTAGATGGTCTATGGCCATGACAACGGCTTAGTGACGGGTAACATCTTTGATCTACCTGAATCCGTTTACTTTTGATAGGTGCCTGTGCCCCGACAGTGCCCTGTGTCATGGAGAAGAGGTACGTTTAGGTTATGATGTGGGGATTTTACGAGCCACGAGCTCATACTCTGAATCATAGGTTAGGGGAAAGTCATCCCCAAGGACGAATGTGAACCGGAAAGAGGGGGAGGGAGGTCCACAATGAAGGTGTGGTACCCCAGGAGCCGTTGTCCAAGGAGGGCTTAACGAGACGAAGCCAGGGAATTCTGCTAGGAAGGTGTTGAGTCTGACAGCGCCGGGTTAAAATAGCAAGGTTAAGAAGGAGATGTGCAAACGTCGAAAAGAAGATGATATTTTGAAACATCAACGCAACTGCGAGTATTAGTCCCAAGGCTCGACTGGAACTGAATGCCTGGTGAGCACAGAATCAGAGCTATATATAACCGGAGGCAGCTAATTAGAACGCCGTTTCTTTCTGGCTTCACTTGCTGCTGCAGTGACAGCCGGCGCCCCTGGCGGTGGCCTGGGAACTAGTCGTATCTTGCTCTTTATTAACATGAATAATTATTTTGTTGAGTTAGGTTTTACCGTAGAAAAATATTTACATCAGACAAAGTATTATTAGATTACATTATAGTATTTAATATAAGACAGAGTATTATTATATATTAATATTTGTATTTGATATGTCAGAATGTAGGAAAACTTGTGTTTTACTATATTATAATTTTTAAATAAACTAGCCAGGGAACCTAAAATGTTATGGGCCAAGTGCCATAAGAATAAAGTAGTGCAGAAAAATTACAACTAAAAGACAAATTTTTAGTGGTCCTTGAAAATAATATGAACATACAATTTTCAAGAAACGTTTGAATGCATTAATTTACTTTGGCATAAATAAAGTGAATATCAGTGATTTCATATATTCGGGAGATGGCAGTACGCCTAGATGAATTTGTTATACTTAGAAATTTATTTTGTATTCTCAGCAGTATAAGGAAGTTATTAATACAAGCCATACTCCAGGATGGAGGTGCATAGGTTAATAGAGGCTTAGCAAGTATTTTACAGAGTATTGGTTTATATTTTATCGGCAGTTTAGATGAATTGCAAAGAAATGGAAACGGCTACGTGATGGCAGGCAGCTTTGCATTTTGCTTTAATAGAATTTATAAAAGTTAAGCAATTATCGAAAATGACGCCTAAGTCTGCTTTTTTAAATCTGAATTTAGGCCTACGTTTATTGAATGCAATTGCTGGCGTTTTTAAAATATTTATTTATGATCTCCTTGTTGTTTGTTCTGCAAAGACTGGATTGGTGCAGGTCCAACCTCCTAGATAACATCCCATTGATGAACTGCTTCTCAGCTTTTTTAAGCATAAATGTGATGGGAAGCCATTTGTTCCCTGGACATTGGTAAAGAGGCTGTGTATGCCTTGGCCTGGTATTCTTCGCCGGTCAGTCTTCCAAGCCAATGGGGCTCTCGAGAAAGCGAAGAAAGAAAGGTGACCTGGTTGACGTCAAGTTTTCACCAGTCTCCATCACCTTCACGGACCAAATGATTCACTTCCATTCGTAACTTTTCAAAAGCTCAAGCGTAAAAAAATAGTGAAATTCTATTCTCAATTCCTTTATATTTCATGACATTTTGATTAGATATCATGTTTTTTTTTTTCAAACAGATGATATTTTTTCGATGAGGAGGTATTCGATCTTAAGAATAACTAATATGAAAATAATAGATTGGGACACTAGATTGATAAATTATTTATAAACAAAGGAAGCAATTAAGGAATTCGATATTAGTATAGCGAAAAGCGAGAAAGATATATACAATAATTTATAATACAAATATTACCTCTATTTATATATAATATTATCCAACATAAATTAACTTTTCTTTACCAGGCAATTTTCAAATTACATGATATAAATCCTTTACAAAAGCGGTAAGTAGAGTAGTGACATTGAACTATTTTATACACGAGAAAGAAATTTTATTGAAGCCTGAGGTTACGCGAGACTGGAACAGGTTTAAGTTCTTGCCATTAATGTGCTCAATGTGGCTGAGATGAGAAGGTTTTTAAGAATTCTTATTTTTATTTCAAGTAATATTTAAACTATTCAAACGACTGTTTTGGTTCACTAACTTCCAGTAGAACATTATATAATCGATATGTTGCTTTCTTTTACCTATTTTAATTAATGAAGACATTAATAAAGGTACTCCATTAAGATAATCCATGAAGTTTTTGTAATTTAAAGTACTCGTTGTGTTCTAAACCGGGCATGCGTAACACATTACTGGTCGGATAAACTGTTTATATGTTAAGGGTTTATTTTTTGTATTTAAACATGATGAAAATAGGGGATACTTTGAGTATAGTGTTTAATAGCTTTGATTTAATGTTGTCGGTATGCATTGAATAAGATAGACCTCCATCCAGCCTCAGCCCTAAATACTGTTTATTTGGACCCCACTTAATTATTTCGTTTTTATAATCTGATACTGGTTGATTTGTGGATGACCTCTCGCATGTTTATGTACTTGCTTCAGTTGTACATATACTAAAATTAAATAATACATAAACCGTGGCTTGGTTACATAGGAATGCGGCATATTTATCTGAGGAAGCTGAGAACATCCATACACTTAGGGGAAACTTATTGAGGTTTCATTGCGCAGTCCTTAGTCATGTTTCTACCTACAGGCCAGAGCTACACAGTTCAAACCCAAGTGTGTGCGTAGGCAGGCATTGAGGTTCCGCTGCGCAGTCCTTAGACATGCATTCTTAGTCATGTTTCTACCTACAGGCTAGAGATGTACAGTTTAAACACAAGTGTGTGCGTAGGCAGGCCTTGAAGTTCCACTGCGCAGTCCTTAGACATGCATCCTTAGTCATGTTTCTACCTACAGGCTAGAGATGTACAGTTTAAACCCAAGTGTGTGCGTAGGCAGGCCTTGAGGTTCCGCTGCGCAGTCCTTAGACATGCATTCTTAGTCATGTTTCTACCTACAGGCTAGAGATGTACAGTTTAAACCCAAGTGTGTGCGTAGGCAGGCCTTGAGGTTCCGCTGCGCAGTCCTTAGAAATGCATTCTTAGTCATGTTTCTACCTACAGGCTAGAGATGTACAGTTTAAACCCAAGTGTGTGCGTAGGCAGGCCTTGAGGTTCCGCTGCGCAGTCCTTAGACATGCATTCTTAGTCATGTTTCTACCTACAGGCTAGAGATGTACAGTTTAAACCCAAGTGTGTGCGTAGGCAGGCCTTGAGGTTCCGCTGCGCAGTCCTTAGACATGCATTCTTAGTCATGTTTCTACCTACAGGCCAGAGCTACACAGTTTTGGTCGGAGAGGTGTCTCAACAGAGTGCGCTGTTCACGAGGAAGCCATCCACCTGTGAGCGGATAGAGATGCTGGGACTGTATTTGATCAGTGTGTGTTAGACATCTCATTGAGAGGACGGTCATATTGAGTGGTTGTGTGTGCCTGCCTCTGCCGGTGCACCGATAAGGAGAGGAAATAAGCAAAGCGACGACCGTGGCCAAGTGGCTGCGCCGATGTCTCTAGAGTAAATATCGTGAGTTTAAAACCCCTAACCAACCATTACATGTTTGTTTTATTAAAAAAAAAAATATTTAAAATTCTAACAAATACTGTTGATGACGAAATGCGTTTCTTTCAGCCACTATTATCACAAAATGAAAAACAGTCATGGGCTCTGGGACCAACACCTACTCCATCACCAATTAAACGAAAGCCGCGCCGTTCAAATAGGAATTTGCTAATAAGTTCGTCTGCAGCTAGCTCGATGGAAGACTTACCGCAGGAAGCAAACCAAAGCAGGAAGACACCTAAAGAAACAGTCAACGAGTCGTTCTTCACCCCTAACAGTTTTGAGGTGCTGAATAATACTGAAGAAGAACACATGCTATCCAGACAGCAAAATAGCCTAAACCACAAGCAATATTTATCCGAAGTATTAAAAATTTTAAATTGGTTTGCTCACAATTGATATAAAATGTGGTTAAGGGCAAGTATACATGTCTTAATCGGTCTCGAGACACTAAAATTTCTTCTGACTGACACCTCTGATACATATAGAGCTATTTTCAAATATCTGGAAGATACCAAGGCAGATTTGCATAGGTATCAGCTAATGCAAGAGAGATCACTACGGGTTGTGATCAGAAACCTGCACCCCACTACACCAGCTGATGATATAGAGAATGAACTACCCTTGTTTTTTGTCGATCTAGAGCGAACACCTGGAGCAGAAAAAAATCTACGAATTAACCCACCTGTATTATACAAGAATACTGCTTTGCTGTCTGCACTCACACGGAATCATTGTTCCACTATCTCTCCTGACCCAGCCACCTATTTTGGCCATCTGATCCCAACCGAAATCTTGGTCTCATTCACTTCTTATTTTACACTTTAATAGTTTAGGAACACTAAACTATTCACTTACGCGCCACGATGACCTCTCCTCCGATCACAATCCTCCTTCTAACAATTTGCCTAAGATCAATTCACAAACTACCTCCTCCTTCATTTATTAGGGGCCCAGTTGATTGGGACCACTTCCATCAGTTTCTTACATATTCCGTAGATCTCAAAGTATCTCTGAAACCATCCCAAGACCTAGACGATGAAGTGCATTCTTCCACTGTTATGATCCAGAGGTCGACTTGGGAGGCAACGTCACCCCGGCGTCATCCAAAAAGTCGCTACTAAAATTCTTTATTACGGCATCTCCAAGACCTAATACAATCCAAAAGCCACTCTAGGACAGTGTGGCAAAGATTCCCGACATCCTGCTGATGGTCGCTCGTACAATCATTACTGCAGACTGGTAAAGCGGCATTTAGCCTCTCTAAAGTGGATAACTCCCTGTGGAATGTAACTAAAAAGATCCTAAAATATCATCCTATTCCATCGTGACAATTGGTTCAGGCCGGCTTGGGCAGCCATGAAGAATTCGGTCTGCATCTTTCCCGTACTTTCACAAATCACCATAATGAAAACCATCATGGCACGACTATTAATGATGTCCTTACTTCGCCTATCCCTCTCACTTCCACCAAAAGCCGTTAACCCCTCTGAGGTCAAATACCATCAGAAAAACTCACCTTAACGAAAATCTCCCAGATATGATCTCCTTACACCTCAAATTCTCCAACAACTTCCTCCTAAATCCACAATCTTTCTAACTTACATCTATAATTGCATTATTGAACGACGTACTTTCCTCTCTTCTGGAAACATTATATTATTGTCCTATTCGCTAAACCATCCAATGACGCCTCATCTTAGCGTCTACTCCCTATCCTCTCAAAAATATTTGAAAAACTCCGATTAAAACGCCTACTTTCTATTGTTGAATCCAAAAACGTCTTTCGTAGTCACCAGTTTGGTTTCCGTTTACAACATTCCACTGCTCCGCTTCTTCCATGTCCGCTGTGGTTTAGAATATTCTAACTACTATCCCATAAAAGCCGGAGTTCCACAGGGCAGTGTCCTGGGTCCCATTCTGTATAACCTATACACCGCTGACATCTTCTCTATCCACAATACTTTCTTAGCAACATTTGCAGACAACACTGCAGTCCTGTCAACCCATCCAGACCCTGATAGCATCCCAAAACCTTCAAAAACAACTTGACGAGATCGAGTATGGTGGATCAAAGTTAATAGTAAAATGTTCCCACGTTACATTTTTACCCTCTCTCCCCCCATCCCATCCAATCTCTCAATGGAAAACAAATTACTAATTTATAAATTTATACCTAAGCCAATCTGGACATACGGAATAGAGCTACGGGCGACAGGAAAAAGTCGAACATCAAGCGTATCTAATCCTTCCAATCAAAAGTCCTGAGAACAATAGTCAATGCCCCTTATTACGTTAGCATTAAAACCCTTCATAATGATCTTAATATATCTGAAATTCTTGAACTCATCCCTTCCAAGTTCATAAAATTCCATAGTAACCTATCCAACCACTCTAACACAGTCATTACACTGCCCCACTCATCCCTATAATCCTCCTCGGAGACTAAAACGGCAGTGGCCTCGTGACCTACTATAAATACGTGACAGTGGGAGTCCTGGCAATGGCCAGTTTCTCCAATCATGTCCTGAACGTGGCTCTTGCGCTCTTGGTCAGCCTCCGTTGGCTCGTGCCTGGTGATGCGGTTGACGTAGGAGCATGGGGGACTTCCCAAGACTCCGCTTCCTCTTTCGAATGCGAAGGAGGTGACAACAATGCGGATTTGGGAGATCTCTAGGCTGTTTGTAAATAATGTATGAATGAGCGAAAATTGTAAATATGGTATGAATTAGAAAATTTATTACTATTACTTATTACCCAATAAGCCAGATTGCAATTTTAACACAATAAATAGGTTTACAAATTCAATAGATTAAACGCAAAAATATTAATCCGAAGGTGTAGGCCCTTCACACATGTAGGCCAGGCTCGTCGGATCAATCCAATTAGACCCAGGTAGTCAAGTTGTTTAGCCCCAGTTGTACCCCCACTTATTGTTGCACACCTTATTTACCTAATAAGGGAGTGGAACTGTAACAACAATGTTGTTTTGTTTTAATTAGCCGCAATGTCAGGCATACAAATTTTCTTAATGTTAAAATAAAAGACCAATTATAAGAAAACTATATGTAGAACTGGAAAATTGAAGGATTCGTCAAGGGATCCGACAAGAAAAAACTAATGGAAAAATAAATTTAAAGGTTCTTAACAGATAAGAATCGGGAGAATACAAAAGCGCCAGTGGGACCGAAGAGATATGTACACGAAAACTGGTTTGGTTCAACTCGGTCCGCCTTTTTCCTGAGTTTTTATCTTTGTAGGTATATAAATTAAATAGTGATGAATATTATTTCTCAAAAAAAAAAAGAGACCCTCCACTAGTATGTACGCAAACTAAATGTACGTGAATTAAAATATAAACAAAATAAAAACGACAATGACCGCATTGTCTCAGAAGCTCACAACCATTCGATGCAATTTGAACAGGCAACATCGCAGAACATGAAACAACATATATAAATAGAACTATGGTTAGCGTGGTGAAGCTAAAGTGGACTGAATAAATAAAAAACTCTAACCTTTATAAATGCAAACAGCAAACGTGTATACGCAAGAAGTTTTTTTTTTTTTTTTTTTGTTTTTTTTAAACCTCCTTTATTCATAAGTTTTACAATGAACAAAATTTTTTTTATTTACAATTTTCTTCTCTTTCTGCGATGCGCTGATGCATACGTAACATTTTAATTTTTTTTCCATCATTCTCTTTTTTTTCATTTTTCTTTCATCATACGTAACAAGCAAGAGAAGGGTTACTTATGAGGATGAGCGTTTATTATGGATTCCGCGAGGTGTATAAACAGGTATTTGAAGCCTCCCCCTAAAGTATCTTCTTCTATGTATAAGTTTTCAGCGATCAGTTTCAAGACTACAACCATCTTCTCCTGACCACAGAGGTAAGGCCACCTCATGATGAGCTAGGGCACAAGTTTATCTTCTAAGCTCCCAATGTAGTCACTGGTTGGACAGCCGGCGAAAAGCGCCTTTCATGGTTCACGTATCTGAACCAAAATTCACTAAGAGGCGACATCTAATGGAGCCAGAATGCACAGGCTGGCGCTCCGAGATGTGGATCAATATACAACACACAGGTGTATATTATCTAATTTTAGTGTTTTCAAATGTATCTTATCAGTCCATCAATGAACAATAACTATTGAACACGGCGCCGTTCGTTCTCAGAATACTTCAGTAGACTATTGGTGTGGAAGTGCCATATTTTTCTCCTCTCGCAATCTAATACCAGAGCCAAAGTTTCTTATAGGATATTCATCATATCCAATTTTAACCCCCCCTCCGTTCCCCCATCGATGGCAGGACGCTGTCGCGGCTGGAACACTTTAGTCTTAGATTCTAGGTATAGATTTTAGTTTGTTTTGTTTTATTTTTAGTGTTTTAGTGTTTAGTGCCGGTAACAAGCTGAAAGCTGAAGGTGAGCCTCATCACCTAGTGTTGTATATGAGACTATGAACTTTTTACCACAAACAAAATGTATTATATTTATGCACTCCTTCGAATGCATCAGTGCATCGCAGTACGAGGATAAATCTTTATTTCAATTATTTTATTATATTATTTTGTTCATTGTATTACATTTTGAGGTTTTGAAATGAAAAAAAAAAAATCCAATTTTAAAACTCCTAGCACAGGGGGAAAGTAGGGATAACAACTCCCAGGTGAACTATTGCTCCTGACACGTTAAAGACTGCTACTACATCATATACAGTTGAAGTATAGTATCCAGCAAATAGCGGAGTGTACAACACTTGGTCAGTTGTTCACACAGCATGTTTCATTGAGTGAGTTTGGTGAAGGCAACAAATGTAGAACCAAAGAACGATAACGGCCAGGAGAGGCCAGCGCATTAAACAAAAAAAATATTGAATTCAAGGTTGCATGGCCCCATTTCACTATATTTCTTTTTTTCATGGAAGAGTAGTATGAGAAGGAAACGTATGAAATAACTCCATCTCAAATAGCGAGCAGACTTTGTATAATAGTGAGATGGGAAATTATTGAATATGTAACAGGGATAGAAGCCTAGATTCTTTCCCCAACCACAATCAAAGCTTTTCATTTTATAAAGTCACCTTTAACGTGTTATTATATCTTTCGCATATTTACATTAATTTATAGGTTTTTATTTATAAAATAACGAAAAATAAATGATTTGATCGTCATAAACTAAATAAATTTAGTAACTATGTAATGAATATAAAACATAACAAGTTGAGAGGCTATCGTGAGGCTGCCCATGGATATATTAGTAATAATTTAGAAGTGTAATTATTCAGTATAAAAATAATATATTACTTAATTATTTTATTACCAAAGGGGTTTAACCAACAAATTGTGTGCAAGTAATACGTGCTGGATGGAAGGAAAATGAGTATTTTTGTTTCATTGCTCAATTTAAACAATTTTATAAAATTCTTCTAGAAAGACCATAGGTAAACTATAAAAATTCATGACAAGTTCAAAAACAAACTACCAAATCAGGTTCATTTGAACTTTTTTTTTTTTTTTTCAATCCCCTTAAAAATGACAAAATTATTATTTACTATAGATTTTCAGGCGAATCTATTCACATATAACATTTTATATGTCCTGTAGCATCGGTACATTCTACACCAGGTCTGAATTCCATAAAAGTTATATAATTAATACAAGTACAATGATACACAATGTACTCGACTTCTTTGAGTACTCTATAAGGTGATGGGGCTCACCTTTTTGATTTTTGTTGTTTGTATTGTACACATGACAAAATACTAATGTAAGGGTGTGGGCCATGTCCATTGTAATTTTCTATATATTATTTCAATGAACACTTGCATTAATACTATTATGCTATCTGTATTATTTACGTTTATAAATAAATATACGTCATTAGTCATAAAAAATCAAAAGGATAATAGTACTCATAAAAGCACTCCAAAATGTTAACCGTCTCAAATGTGAAGAAATTAAATAATTCTGTTGTTATATCTCGCTCACAAGCTATCACTACTCCTAGTATATTTACTTATATTACAAAACATCGCATGTAGCTTGTACTGTATACTGTAAGCTGGCTTATACTATATAGTAGATGTTAGCATTGTAAATTTATATAACAATTACCACAGGTAACAAATGAATCTGTGATTTTGAAATTTTTTCTACAAAACGGAATAAATACATATATGCTTGGTTAATTCACATTGTAAATTTTAAAATGTTTCAATGCATTAGCAATTAATCTGCTATATATTGTATGCAAAATTAACTTGCTATAGAATATTTCCCCTAATAGTTTCATGTCGAAAAGTAGAACTTTATGGTGTAGCAAAAACAGAAGTTTTGTTACACTTTGTAGATATGCATCCAACATGTATATTTGAGCTAAATATACAAAAGAACCCTTAGCATATCATGTTTAATGTGTATACCGTAACATCTAAGCACAGCATATAGCACAACCATACATGCACGACCGGGAAGTGGCTAAATCTGTCCTTTTCCTATTTATCAATAGAAATTCTAATACCCAAACTAAACGGCTCATGTAAATTTTGTTAGGAAAGCCCACTAACTTATGCAGCACTTAGTTGTAGCAATTCCCACTATCCAAGATCACATTTCCTCGAAATTCTTGAGTTTCCAACGAACTCCTCCAGCAAGGTCACTTTCAAGTATCACCCCATCCCTACACACCTCCTCGGTGATCGGAGAGGAAGTGGCCCCGTGATATTTTGTAAATATTTAGTGACTTGTTCTGCCGCTGGTCCGTTTTCCCCCTCATATCTTGAGCGTCTGCGGCTCTCTCGCTCTTCTTCAGCCTCCACTACTACTAAGTGGTGAGTACAGTGGGGGATTCCCTAAATCCTCGCCTTCTTCCAATAGCCGGGAAGGTAGCAATACTGCGGGGGAATTAAAGGACCGTGGGGCTATTTATATATGCGTATGTGGTATGAAATCATATTGTAAAAATGGTGTGAATAAAAGATTAAAGGTAAATTTTAATACGGTATTAACTATATCTTTTATCAGAATTATCTATTCCCCTTCTAGGGCAAATTGTAATTTTCTCCAAATAAAGGTTTATTATTATTAAAATTAACGCATATTTTTGTGTTATTTTTTTGTCTATAGGTTCTATTATTTATTTTTCCTGAATTGAAATTTATATGTACTTCAATGAAGACTTAATTCATAATGAAGAACGTTCATGTCTTTTATGTTTTGACTAGATCCATTGCATTTTAGCATAAGATCATTTTTATTATGTAAATAAATTGGTTTGAGACAACTAAATATTTGAGATATCCAATGATCAAAGCAAATTCTCTAGCATGTTTTATTCTGACTATCGGAATAATTTTGGCCATAAAGACGGTGTACTTAATCAACTCTATTAGAATAAAGTAACTGGATAACAAATGCGTTAAAAAAATATATTTATTATCAAGAAAGGGGTGGATGTCCGATAAAAAGCTAATTGGTGAATTTCTTTGGTTTTGTTGGTAAGACAGCTGCTAGGGCCGGCAAAGGTTAGAGCTTTCCACTTTCTCCGCTAGAGAGAGTCGACCAAATCCGGTCCTTTTTTCAAACGAGGTCGTGGGAACGGCAAAAACAACCCTTTTCTCCCACTTAATTATTTTATCAGATCCCTCCAACCAAAAATACAATTCAACTTTGCCAATATTTAAGGTCAGATAATGTAAATTCAATTTGGACAATTTTGAAAGGCTCCGCATTTGTATATAAATTATAATTATTGAATGAGGAAGCCAAGAGTCAGACCAAAGTATTCAACAGGTTACTGATTTGAGCAATTTCTTCGTTTTAGAATAACATGAATTAATGGAAAATAAAAAGGAATGTTATTTCTTATAAAAATATCGCCATAATAATGCTGACATATTTGATTTCAAAGTATAGATATATGTAAATTGGAACAAAATTGTTTCCGAGCAAGAGCAGATTTTCCCACAAGTCTAAGGACTTAGGATATATTTTAGAGGCCATAGAGAGTAATTTGTCGTGATCCAATAGCTGGTTATATGTAACAAATTTGTAAAATCACTTATCCAATACAGCTAAATCAAACCGGCGGAAGAATCAATCGGCGCGCAATTAAGTTTAATTCTAATAATCATGACATCTTTGAAATTGATGCATAGATGAATATAAAAAAAAAAATAGTCAATATGCCCAGGCAATGAAGGCAATTCCAAAGAGACCGTGTCTCCAACATAATGACTTCAGACATCATTATTTATCGGTTTAATATTTATCATGCACCATTATAAATCCATGGAATATTATTATTATTTAAAAATTTGTTAACCAAGCAAACATAATAGGAAAAATTAAGATAAATTGACACAATTCCATTATACATTGGACATAGATGTAATACATACGTTGAATGTTTTTGTGAATAAGTGCAAGACAAAGAAGATAATAAATGAGAGGCTATACTCACGTGATAGCTGGGCTGAGGAGAGGAAAAGGAGCACGAAAGAGAGCTTCATATTGGGCCGGCGACTGAGGCAGGACTGACTCCAGGCTAGGGGTGCAGTCGGCAGCTCGCGATCGCTCGGCTATCATCGGTGCCTCTCGGCTCTCCGTCTGTCCTCAGCTTCAGCATACCTCGTCTTCGCTCGGTAGTTATCGGATCATCTCGGCTTTCTTCCAGCCTAAGTACATGCTGGTGGTGCCTGCCTCTTCCCCCAGGTCCGACCTCCAGACCTAAGCAGTTTTGTCCGCTGCAGTTGCTTGTTGGTCTCTTCAGCAACACTGGGCTGCTTATCTCATTATTAATCCTACTTATGCGCCTGGTCGGTCCCCTGCCCACACATCGTACATCGCATGCCATCTATTCTACCAACTTGTTCCGTGTTTGTCATCTCCTGTATTGTTTATTCTCAAGGCCATGCTCATTACAGAGGGCCTCTTAGGACCCCTCGTTCCTGCATCCCTGAAGCCCACACCCAGCCCGGTTGGTAGAACAAATTTACCAAAGATTCGAAAGAATTATAGGGTCTATACGTTTAAGCAAATCCTCCATCTCATCCTTCAGGATAGATACGAGGTCTATAACCCCGACCATCTGTAGATTTCTTGTGAAGTCTAGTTCACTTCAACTAGCATCTGCAAACAGTCCAAGTCACATATTTTCGGGCCTCCCGTCAGAGTCGTGGTCACTACCAGCCAAGAATGTGACTTTCCATATTGGACGATATTACGTTTGGCAGCATTGCGGCAGCGATTCTGCCGGCGTCTTCCGATGCAGAGAATGATAGGGACCTAGTCTTGTATGGACACTATTGAACTGAAGTCTGGGTTGCCTCATAAGGTTAGAACCTTAGTTTGAGTTTTATGCGTCTATTGCTGCCTAAATAGGTATATCCTTATTTCCCTTAAGTTGCACTTTTTCTGAGTAGAGCCCCACAATATTTGCTCTTTAATACCCTTGCTGACTTTACTGTTCCTTGAGCTGTGAGTTTTTGGGATCCAATAACGTACTTGAGGTCAAAACCAACGATACACATATTTTTTTGTTCATCCACTCTGTAATCCTTCAAAAAACTATACAAATATTCATTAAGCTTCCTTAATATTGGAAGGTAAGATAGGACTTTTTCCTTCACCCCACCTCTAAAAGCTACCAGAGGTTCTTGGCCTTCTCACGTAAATGAAACTGCCATTCTTCATGCTCCAACAAATTCTGCGTGAACTCCTCTTTTCCATAGCTCTCTTTAACATTGATTTGAATCACATATAGTCACGCACACCGATTAGCCATATACCAGAATTGTTTGTGCTCGGTTAGTGTGAACCGGTCCGCACACGCGAGTGAGTACTGGTGAAGAAGAACAAATACTGTTCGCAGAAGTTCCACCTAGTATTAGTATATAAAAGCAAAATATTGTTCGGTTTTGTTGAATTTACTTGATGGTTCATTGTCTGCCCTGTTGACGCGACCCCTGAAATCGTGCCTTCTCTGTAAAATTCATTATAATTTACCAAATAAGTGTATCTAAATAAGAAGAAGCCCATCGTTGTCAGCAGCGAGCTAATCCCTACGGCACAACTTGTCAAAACTACAATCCCCTCACAACTCCACGCCTCCCACTCTTCTAATTAGCGTTATCAACGCAAGTTGACGCTCGTGCAACAGTGTACAGGATACCAACCCTATCGCAACAAAGGAAATAAAAAAAAATCTCGGATGTGACAGCACATCCAACTAGTCTAAGAAGCGTTCTCTCATGCAGGCGGTGCCATCACCTTCATTTCTAAGGAGTCTTGACGGAAGCTAAGAATACAATTAGCGGTGACTGAAAAAAAATAATGATGCCCGAAATCAAAATAGGGTCCTTCTCATTTCTATCCATCCAGTATTCCAATTGACCATGCTCCTGTCTATTCTCAACGACGGAAGAGACTCAAACGGAAATCAGAGGGTACTGGGTTCAAATCTTGGCAGTGAGATTACTTTTTTATTTTTCACTAATAAACATTAACAATTAGACTGGTAGGATTACAAAAAAAAGATAATTATTATTAGTCTTAATTAAAGTATAATAAATATAATATTAGTTGGTATGTGAACGTTCGTTTTTGTTATTTTAAGGGGAATATGTCCCAGATATCCGTCCATTTATTGGCCCGATTGGCCAAACACAGAAAATTAATGTAACCAATCGTTTGTAATTCAAAAGCCACAATTTGTGATTGAAACTGACACAACATATTGGTTTGATCCCGGTCGGTCGACAGGTGAGAAAACAGTGGTTGCTCTAATCGTAGTCTGTGACATATTGTTTTAAATGTTGCATACAATATTAGTTGCTATTGAACATATGACAGTGTTACGGGATCAGAAAAACAACAACTTGTCTCTCACAATTTGAACTGTGCTCCATCAAAGTTTTTGCATTAGCTGTCTGAATCCAGTCTTATTTATTTATTTTTTATTTTGAGAATGCCATTCGAGAACCAGTTCTACAGCCGACAGTACAGTTATGCCATCGGTTTATATCTTAGACAAACTAACAAATTGATGAGACAATTTAGAAATACACAATCATTACACATGATATATAGAAACAAATTTATATATAAATAAGTTTGTTAGTCGAATACATAAGGTGCAGGGAAATATGACAACATGGTTTCTCTCTCCCCGTGCTAATAGTCCCCCAGACAAGAGATCCTCTTTTTACTTGCTATCATTGCTCCTTGTTTTTAATGCTATCATGTTATTTATAAAACATTTACTCTCGCCACAAATTAAAAATTATGACAATTCTCTGCATTTATGTTACCTCACGTATAGAATCCATTAATTACTGAACGTTTCTCCTGTTGGCTTGTCCGAAGAAACAGATAGTGGTATAAAATGCCTGACCAGTGACTAGTGGGTGATGGCGAACTGAAGCTTCAAATTAAAAAAAATATTTGTTGTCTTCTCTATTTAACCACCCCTAGGACAATAATGAACTTAATAACGGCCCAACATCCTCCTGCAACTTTAATTTAAGTTATTTGATTTAATATTTATTAATCCCTTAGTTAGTTTATAAATAATGGTTTCAATTTTTTTTTTTTTTGTAGTAAATAATAGGAAAAAATAATTTTAATAACGAATCGATTTTCACAATCAAGATGACGCGATTGCACTACTTGTTTATTTAACTTAAACCAATTCATTAATTTATCCATTTTTTTATTCCATCTAATTATTGATAATTTAGTTCTTTATTTTATGTTAGAGTTTTTGCGCATGCGCTACATCCTGAAACACCTCTCAACTTCGCTCGTCCTTCAAACACTTTATTCTACCGTTTTTAGGCCACAGTACATCAAAAAAAATTGTTATACCAGGCAACTTACGTGAGCTGGTCACGAGGAAACCCTCAACACGTAAGTGAATAGCTTATTACATTTGTGCAGAACAAAAGTGAAGTGAAATCGGAGGAGAAGTCGGCCATTTTGCCATTAGACATTAGCACCATTCGGATCGTTCACTAACGTCCAATTCAATTGTTTCTGAGCCAGTCGGTCTTGTGGCTCAGAGCCAAGACCTGTGACTCGCCACTGGAGGTTGTGAGCTTGATTCCCACCGGCGCTACGTACTTTTTTCCTTACAAACAAAAAACCGTTGTTATGATAAAATGAAATTTTATCAACAAGTAATTTCTCAAAATAAAAAAAAAAGATCTAGATCACTAGGTCCAACCCCGACAACGTCGCCTGTAAAGCGTAAACCGAGACGATCAACCAGGAATGTACAAATAACCTCTTCTGCGGCTAGTTCCATGGAAGAGATACCTCCACAGGCCAGCACATCCAATAATGATCCCGCCATAGAGTCACCTTTCTTCACGCCAAACAGCTTTGAGGCGTTGAAAAATATCCCAGCAGAAGAAATGGAAGTCAACAAAACTCCAACACAGCCCCAGCCGCCTCCTATATTTGTACGCAACATTAGCAACTTTAAATTACTATGCTCACAAATGAGCAAAATTGTTGGTGCCGGAAAATATACGTGCCTAAATCGCTCTCGGGACCCGAAAATATCTCCGGACACTCCCGATACTTATCGGGCAATTATCAAATATTTGGACGAAACCAATGCTGACTTTCACACCTATCAGCTGAAACAAGAACGCTCGCTCCGAGTAGTAATTAGAAATTTGCACCCGACCACACCAGCTGACGAAATCGAAGATGAACTCTTTGCTCTTGGATTCAAAGTTCGTCAAATAACGAACGTGTTACGTGAGGATAAACAACAAGAGGGATCAATAAAAACGGCGTTACCACTGTTCTTCGTCGATCTCGAGCGAACACCTGGAGTAGAGAAGATTTATGAACTAACACACCTGTACTATACAACGGTACAGGTTGAAAAACCGTTCCCCAAACGAGACATCGTCCAGTGCCATAATTGTCAGGCATATGGGCACACGAAATCTTACTGCCACCACCCTCCCAGATGTGTAAAGTGTAGTGGGCAGCACAAAAGCGAATTGTGCAAAAAGCCCCTACAATCGCCTGCGGTATGCGTACTTTGCAAGCAAGGCCATCCGGCCAACTACAAGGGCTGCGAGGCTTACAGAACGCTGAAGTCGAGGACCGAACAACGCCGTCAGCCAGAAGTGGAAAAACTTGCAGCAAGAAGCGGCCCAGCCAGAAACTTGAGGCCTACTGTCTCTTTCGCCGATGCCGTTCGCAACAGAGAGCAGTCACAGGCACCACCCACCCCCTGTACACAAGATCACCTTTCCCAGCATTCCGTTCATCCCGTCAACCCGCAAACTCTATCCCATCCTCAGCCACACATCTCGTACATTCCTCCACCTTCAAGTTCTTCGGATCTCACTAGCCTTTTAACCTCATTTCTTACAGAGTTCAGAACCCTAATTACTCCTCTCATTTCCCTACTTACAAATCTGGTCTCCTACCTTATCCCCGTTAAACAAAATCCATAAGTGGATCCTTCCGACTCCTTATCCATTCTCCTTTGGAATGCGAATGGTGTTCGCACCCACACTAACGAACTGACAGCACTACTCCACGACAAGAACATCGACGTAGCCCTCATTACTGAAACAAGACTTACTAGCAAACGACCATTTACGATTCGACAGTACCATACTTACCGAACTGATCACCCAGATGGAAGAGCTCATGCAGGTACCGCTGTCATTGTTCATAATTCCATTTCTCATCACATAGTTCCTTTGGTAGCACATGATTTCCTTCAGTCCACTGCAGTGTCAATCAGCACCTTCCCTTTCCCCCTTACTCTAGCATCAGTGTACTGCCCTCCCAATAAATCCATTTCCGATTCCCAATTCATCTCCTTTCTAGACTCCATAGGACATTGTTTCCTTGTGGGTGGGGACTTTAATGCAAAGCACCAACACTGGGGGTCAAGATCCACGAATACACGCGGACGTGCTTTGCTGTCTGCACTCACACGGAAACATTGCTCCACGATCTCTCCTGACACAGCCACCTATCCAGATCTCCTAGACTTCTTCTTCTACAATAGTTTAGGAACACTAAAATATTCACTCAAGCGCCTCGATGACCTCTCCTCCGATCATAGCCCTTTATTATTAACCATTTCCCTAAAACCAATTCACAGACTATCTCCTCCTTCATTTATTAGGGGCCCAGTCGATTGGGACCACTTCCGTCAGCTTCTTACAGAGTCCGTAAACCTCAAATTATCCCTGAAAACATCCCAAGACCTAGACGATGCAGTGCATTCTTTCACTACTCTGGACCAGAGGTCGGCTTGGGAGGCATCGTCACCCGATCGTCACCCAAAAATTCATAATCATAATAGTTTACCTCAGCATCTCAAAGATCTAATCCTATCCAAACGCCACTCCAGAACAGTGTGGCAAAGATCCCGGCATCCTGCCGATCGCCGCTCGTACAATCAGTACTGCCGATTGGTAAAGCGGCGATTGGCATCCTTCCGTTCCGATTCTTTCAATTCCTACCTCTCCTCTCTGTCTACCAGGGATAACTCCTTGTGGAATGTAACCAAAAAAATCCTAAAGTATCAACCTGTTTCACATCCGCTCCGTCGTGATGATGGGTCCTGGGCGGCTTCGGATGGGGATAGGTCGGAGGAATTTGCTCTGCATCTTACCCATACTTTCACACCTAACCTTTCTCATCAAAGCCATACTCACAGCACAACTGTGGAAGATTTCCTCACTTCACCTATTCCTCTCTCTCTTCCACCAAAAGCCGTTAATCCCTCTGAGGTCAAATACCTTCTGAAAAACTTACCTTACATAAAATCCCCTGGATATGATCTCCTTACTCCTCAAATTCTCAAACAACTTCCTCCTAAAGCCATAATCTTCCTAACCTATATATATAATTGCATTATCCGAACGACGCACTTTCCACTCCTCTGGAAACATTCCATTATTGTCATATTCGCCAAACCCGGTAAACCACCCAATGACGCCTCATCTTACCGTCCAATAAGCCTACTCCCTATCCTCTCAAAAATATTTAAGAAACTTCTACTAAAACGTCTACTTCCAATTATTGAATCCAAAAACCTATTTCCTACACACCAGTTTGGCTTCCGCCAACGGCATTCCACTGCTCAACAAGGCCTTCGCGTTGTTGATCACATCTCCTCAGCCCTTGAAACCAAACAGTATTGCACTGCTGCCTTTCTTGATATAGCTCAAGCTTTTGACAGGGTTTGGCACGCAGGTTTACTCTACAAGCTCAAAAGATATTTACCACAGACCCTTTTCCTAATCCTACAGTCCTACCTTTCAAACCGCTTCTTCCAAGTCCGCTGTGGTTTAGAATATTCAAACTACTATCCTATAAATGCAGGAGTTCCACAGGGCAGTGTCCTGGGCCCCATCCTCTACAACCTATACACCGCTGATGTCCCCTCTACTCCCAATACCTTCTTGGCCACATTTGCAGATGACACTGCAGTCTTGTCATCTAACCCAGACCCCGACATAGCATCCCATAACCTTCAAAAACACCTTGATGAGATCGAGTATTGGCGCAGTCAATAGCGGATCAAGGTTAATGAAGCAAAATGCTCCCACATTACCTTCACCCTTTGTCGCAAGACTTGTCCACTGGTTTATTTTAATTCTATTCCTCTCCCTGTATCCGAGATAGTACGGTACTTAGGCTTCCATCTTGACAAACGACTGACCTGGAACCCACATACGAGACTAAAAAGACAAGAACTAAACAGACGCTTCGGACAACTATACAGACTACTTCAAAGGACATCCCATCTCTTAATAGAAAATAAACTACTAATCTACAAAGTTATACTTAAACCAATCTGGACATACGGAATAGAGCTTTGGGGGACAGCAAAAAAGTCGAACATCAAGCGTATCCAATCCTTTCAATCAAAAGTCCTGAGAACAGTAGTAAATGCCCCTTATTATGTCAGCAACAAAACCCTTCATAACGACCTTAATATACCCTACATTCTAGAACTCATCCCTTCCAAGTTTACGAAATTCCACAGTAGCCTTTCCAACCACCCTAATCCTGTAGCACAGTCACTGCACTGCGTCACTCATCCCTATAATCCTCCTCGGAGACTGAATTGGCAGTGGCCTCGTGACCTGCTATAATCAAGTGACAGTGGGAGTCCTGGCAATGGCCAGTTTCTCCAATCATGTCCTGAATGAATGAGCGAGTGAATGACGAAATGTAAATATGGTATGAATGATCGTATATCTTAATTACTTATTGCCTAGCAAGGCAGATTGTAATTTTAGCACAATAAAGGAATTTTATTATTAAAAAAAAAAATTTATGTTAAATAAAAATAATTTTCATACTGCGCTGTTCACGGGTAGCATACCTCCTCCAACTTCGCAAAATGGCAAACAAGTTGTCATCGATCAAATACGTAAATTTTCAGCATTTTTTCGACTATAAAGCAGAAATTACATAATGCAGCAAGATACTTGGCAATCGTAGATCTGAGCGAAAGGCCGAAATATTAGACAATCTCTACCAGATCAAGGCATTCAAGAATGGTCAAGATGGGACTGGAATCATCAAGGATCTGGCAATAATCATTTTAAAGCATGCCAACAAAACAAAGCATTTAACTAAAAGAGAAAGGCTCTGCTGGAATCCAAATGGACTATCGCAATTTCGGCTTTGCCTGGCATGATATAAACATCTCGTCCGCTTTGGTCTGAGTTTAGTTCGGGTTTCAGTGTGCTTTATGTGTTTTTGGTTGGGGGGGGGGGAGGGTATACCGGTCTTCACACTAAGGCGCTAACTTATTTTTAGCCTAGGTCCCTTATTTTTTAATTTTTTTTTTTAGGCCGACCCTGACTGAAGTCTCACGGATCTTGGGTCTTCACCTCCGGTCGTTGATCCTTCGTTCTTCCCCTTCTCCAAGAAGATGCAGTGTCGAAGCGCCAGACGGTAGGATAGGAGCCGGTTTGCCGAAGTATATCACTAATAGGAACGGGAGAGGGGCGGATCCCGATGGTGATCGATACCTCCTCCTCTCCAAGAGAGCCTAGGACACCCGAGAAAGCCTGGATCGATTAATTGCTGCCTTCGGGTCAGAAAAAAAAACGAGGATGTTAAAAATACTATGGTTGATGGTCTGGTTGACGAATTAAAGAAGCTGCAGAAAATGAAAAGCTGCTGATAGTCCCATACCTGTAGAAATGTCGCAGCAGCTTTTACCCACAATAGTGGAGGATGCAGCCAAGACTATCATGGTGGATGATGCCTTCGTATAGAACGTGGTGAAGAGTGTGGTGACCATAACACGAATGACCATGACAACCAATGGTCAGGTACCTGGCCCGAACATTGGTGGATGAAGACCGACACCCAGCACGCTTGATGACATTGCTGCATCCTCGAAGCCCCCTAGAGATGCAGAAAGCCGGGGAAGGCTGGAAAACGGGCCCACGCCTGAATACGAGGGACGATAAATATTCAACCCTAATGGCTGGAACATCCAGGGTTACTTCTATACCTGCGACCACACTAACAGAGGTTAGTGTTAGAGAGATGGCTCCTAAGGACAGGAGAAGAGGAAGAACAAGAAGTTCCCAGCAACTGACGTAAGGGAGCTCACTACCAAGCTTCCAGTCACTAGAAAGTATCCGGAGTCTTTATCACCATAGAGGGCAATAAGGGGAAAATAATGAAGACGGTTCCTGCGAAGGACCCTAGAGCTCCTGCAGAATACTAAGAGAAACGGGAGGAAGGGGAACTCCTAGTGGAGACCTCCAGAAAGGAGAAAGCTGGATTTCACAACTAGTGCAATGAGTGCAATGAGGGGTAGAAGAGTTTAGTAGCCGAGACCACCCCAACCGAAAGGTTTGCTCTGATTGAGGTTGGCTTGAAGGGTAGCACAGGGTATCGTTGAGAACTAACTCTATGCACAACAATGTGACCTGCGGTCACGGAAACTCCAACACCACCTGCATTAGGAACCAGAACAGCAGGTGGTGTGCCAAGGAGGGTCACACTGCGGACCCGTAACTAACATGTCATATTGATCCAGGAGCAGTCAGAGGAACAGAGTTGCTTGTTTCTGAGCATCGGTTAGGCAGTTGACTTGAGCAGTGGAGAAAGTGAACTAGGGCGGCGGTTGTGATATGCAACCCCACACTGACCTATATGTTCCTCGATCAAGATAATAGTATTATCTCTCTGTCTCCAGGGTAACAATACGGATGCGTCAGAGCTGCTCAAGGTCCCCCCAGGAATGTGCCACACTGAGAAAATCTGATACAAACGCCTGGCACATTCCGTGGGGCTCCAATAAATTCACGAGAAGGGTGGTTATGGCGTCTTTCCTAAAAAAGGTCCTATTAAAGGCGATAGTTCCCCCCCCCCCCAACGTTCACGGGGTCCCAGGGCAAAAGCTGGATAGCCACCAACATGTCTTCGATCTACCTCTCAGGATACATTGTAAACTGGAGGTTATCCACTGAGACCAGCAGCGATCATAAATCCATCTTGTTCGATGTTGCCTCTGGGGTAAGTGACCATGTCGTAGGCAACCACCCGAGATACGTGACGAGCGGAGTAGGGTGGTCCGCGATAGTTCCGTGGTTCGAACTTTTTTAAAAGCACAACTAACACCTTGGACTTGATAAGGACTGGGCACTCACTCCAAATTTCACATGTTTTTGAATTATGACATTCTCGCGTTCGATATAGTGCAGTGGTTATACGTGATGAGGGAGCTGCAGGAGGTTCCTATTAATCTCTACGAACTGGTAGGCAGCTATCCGAATGAGCGGAGGACGGTTGTCAGAAGGAAGACACGAGTAGAGGAGGGTTCCATGGCCTTGCCCGGCTAAACAAGTACTTTATATCCTTGGAAGGAACCGCTTTGCAGACAACGATTTCTGGGGCCCTACAAAGTGTACCTAATAGCTCTCCCCCAGTGGTTCATTCAGCTTCTTTGGAATCCCGACGGTTTCACCTGCCCTCAGATACCGAGTGTGAATTCATGGTCTTTCCGTGACCACCTAAACTACCCTGTACCTCATCTCCTGAACACAGTGCACTGTCGGGGCACACCTTCTAAGATCTTGTGGAGTCAGATCAATGAAAAAAATACGAAATAAGCTGCTGACTAGGACGCTAGCAAAAGTCAAACCCCTCAGGTTGGTCTTGTTATTTCTTTCTTGACAGCGGCCGGGTCGACGAGATCCTAGCCCTCGGCGGCGCCCCCTTACCCGACAGTTGTAAATGGTACGTAAGTACACAGATTTATTTAGGATTATTTTATTTTATTTTTTTATCATTAATAAAGAGGGCTTGAAAGAATAAATCAAAGAACCAAGATCCGTTGATAGGTGCAACAATCCCAGTTGCACAGGAATACGCGGACCACAGGCGAGGATAACCGCATGGGCCATGACGGGCCATGGGGAAACCCAGTTTTGAGGTGACGATCTAAGGTAGCATGGAAAAAAACAAAACAAACATCTTATGCTGGTTCTGCTATCCTGATCCAACCTTTCCACTCCCACCACGAAGGTCCCTCGTAATCTCATCACCATTTCCCGTCGACAACTGTGTCAATTAGCACTTACTCCTTTCCCGTTACCTTAGCGGCAATTATCTTTACCTGCCCTACAAAAAAATCCTTCTCCAACTTCCCTTAGAGACTATTTTCTTCAAGAATAGAATAAAATTTATAAAAATCTTTATTCTGGGACTATATCTCTTGTAAATAATAATAAGGCACAACTAAATAAAATAGTAACTCTGGCTAACTAAAAACATAATAGCACTTCACACAGGGGGTAAAATAAATATTTGGCATACTTCAAATTAGAAAATATTTACAAGTATTCCAGTAAATACATCAATACTTAAATTGTTAGGAAAGTACAAAAATAAATGTATGATACACGATTAAAGTGAAAAAAAAAGAAGGAAAAAGGAAAATTAAAATATTATAGGGTTGATGCCGGTTGTAGATGGATATATTCAAACAAAAACTCCTTAGTCAACCCACAAGATAGTTTATTAATCAATGACGTTTTTGACAACTATGATCAGACATCCTCAGTTACTAAAATACGTGATAAAAACATGAAAAAACATTTATCGTGCTTATGCAGGCAAACGAATCAGTAAAAGCAACAATCAATATCCTATATATATATATACACACACAATTTTGAACGGCTAAACTGCACATCAATTCAATTAACATCAAGCAATAAAATCAGCGCGCAAGTTATGCTTAGAACGATGCAACATGAGACATCAGTATTGGTTAATGATGAAATTTACATTGTAATCGAGTTTAGATGTGCCGTCATGTCAGAGAGGAAAGCGAAATCACAGAGCCATTCATTGCCTTCAAGGAGGGGAGAGATTTGAGAAACAAGAAGATAATTCCATTTCCTTTGCACCAAAGTGCTTCCTGGTGAATGATGCTGAGTTTAGATAAGGTATTTTTAAATAGTTTTCCAATAATGCAAAAAAACAAAAAAAACAAGGGCTTTTACCGACCATAGTAGGAGTCCCATAGTAGGAAACGCTGTCTAATTTTTCCCAGCCCAAGTTTTTTCCTTCAACAGCAGTTTTTAGCACTTGAAACATTTCTCACCCGGTTTGAAATTAACGGAGGGCAAGGTTGTAATGTTGCAAGATTCTCGTTGACCATAAGAACGTAAAATTCCAGCTGAACATATGATTTATTGTTGCAACTTTCGTCCAAAGCCAAAAGAAAATATTTGCAATTCAAAACGTTAGATATTACCTACAAGCTTACCTCTCATCTCATCAATCTGGATACCATATTGTAAGACATATTTCGCCCACTACAAATTTTCATTTCGTCTGTTTTCCGAACTATTTTAAGCTGGGCTTAAAATGGGCTCTCCATCTCCGTATGGTTTTATTTGTTGAGCCAGTAGCAAAGAGATTTCATAGGAATCTATTACTGCTGAAGAAAGCTCATTACTTAGTTTTTGGAAAAGCAAGTGCTGCCCACATAACGAAATTTCTTCTTTTTTTTTTTTCAATGAAATACGATCTCAAGACTGAAACAACCGGATAAATCAAAATCAGAATCATTTTAATTGGAGGGCCTCTACAAATTGTATTTTTTAGCCACTGAAACATATCCAACACAGATCAAACAACAAGTTTGCATCAGTAAACGGAACCAGTCCTTCCCAATCGCCATTAAACATTCTCGTATTAATGATCTTTTCGTATTTCCGTTTGCTCATTTTACAAGTAAAAGGCCAACAATCAGGGTGAAGAATTCTTAAAGGTACCTATGGAATCACCTTCACGCTACGTAGCACTAAAATTGTACTCTTTAGGCACTTTAATCCTACTAAAAAACGATTTCACTCGTACATAGGTAGTGTAACAGAGAAAGAAAAGGGCTGAGAAATAAACTGAGAATACTTGAAGAAATTGATCGTAAAAGGAGGTCCGGGGAAGGTGGAATTCTAGGTGAAAAGTGGGGAATACGTGTACCTGTTCATTTTCAGAAAATAACAGACGGTACACTTCCTTTGTCTTTTGCCATCTGGATCAAACGCAACGAGAGATCAAGAAGAGCTATGCCGGACAATATTATTTGTTATAAAACCTTCCTACTCCTTTAGCACTTGCCTATTTTTCTTTAAGTTTACCAAATCACACGTTTGTGGGGCTATAATGCCTTGATTAGATAATTAGACCTACTTTAACTGTAGGTAAGCGCCTAGCCGTGGTGTGGTCTGCGGAGGTCCACCATATCCAGTCCACTGCCACTGTTGCCAACAGGGCAAGGACGTCTCCCGAGGGTAAACTAGGCTGCCGTGGATGTACACCGACGTTTCGGATCTCCGCTCAGCTCTGATTTGAGGAATTTTGAAAGAACCTCAAGGTGGGTCTCTCGATCAGCTCGTCATATGCGTTGAGAGAAGTTTTGATAACTGTATTGACAAGCTACTCCGGCCGGTTCAACGCCACAAGCACTTCTATCTTGGCTATATGCATCCTTTTTGCGATGTGTCTGTTGGAGTGCCTCTGGTAGTCAGAGCTCCTTAGGGCTATACCAGGAGAAAGTTGTCTGTCCCGTTAGATGGGGGCCAGTGGTCCACTTCTTGTGCACCGCTTTCTACCGCTGCACCGGCTGCACTGCTACTGTACCGTACTCTATTTCCTTTAGCCAACTTTATTATTATCCATATTGAACTATCATATGCTGTTGTTTTTTTTTTCAACCTGGGGCTTTCTACATCAATTATCAACTAAATTATAGATATATATCGATCATGTTAATCTATATCTTTAATTTTAATTGTTTTAACTGCTTTACAATCAATCATTAATTTGGGAATTATGGTATGAATGAGATCATTTATCTGTATTATTATTGCCTTATAAAAGGCAGATTGTAATTATTTCACAATAAAGTTCTGTTATATATAAATTTGGGAATATCTGTCTGTATCTTATAATTATGTTTACCGTATCTTTGTAAATTTACGCACTAATTAGGGCTACGCCAATAAAAAAAACTTCGTTTCATTCAACACTTAAATCTTTCTTAATCTCCAAATCACTAACTATATTGTCCAGCCACTGGGTTCTATACCTTGCAAAAGGTCAGGTAGAAGATTTTATTTTTTAACTTGTAGAAATCAGTAGTGGTAAGAAGAATATGAGCCCCCCCCCCATACGAATATTTAGTGGCCAAAAAAACACAAAAATTTTGAACTTTTTTCGGTGTTTGAAAAATAACTTTTTTCCGGTCAATCGTAGCGATAATTAATTCCCTATAAATTTGAAAAAGTAACATTTCCCACAACGTTTGTTTGAAATATTTTTTCCTGAACCCAATAATTGGCGAGATGCAGATCATCCATGTTGAGCAACATTTTCTCTAATTCACAATCTGCAGGGGTATGAACAACGGGCAAAGGTATAAAAAGCATAGGCTGTGAAATAGAAAAAAAAATTTAAATAAATAAAGACAACTTATAATAAATGTTAGAACAGCAAATAAAAATAATACAAATAAATCTAAACTAAAAAAGTTGAAAAAATAGAAATTAGTGAAACTTATAAAAAACAATTCAAAAACTAATCGGGATTATTTTATTACAATTTTTGGCATTTTGTAAAAAACACTTGAAATAATTTTTATAATAAAATAACATGAATATATATAAATTGAACATGTTAAAATAATAGAAATTATTTATACTAATAAAATAGTACCTTCTTGGCAACATATGCAGATGACACTGCAGTCCCATCATCCCACCCAGACCCCGATATAGCATCCCTTAACTTTCAAAAACACCTTGAAGAGATCGAGTATTGGTGCAATCTATGGTGAATCAAAGATAATGAAGCAAATTGTTCCCACATCAACTTTACCCTCTGCCGCAAGTCATGTCCACTAGTTTTTTTTAATTCCATTCCTCTTCCTGTATCCGGACTGTACGGTATTTAGTCTTCCATCTCGACAAAAGACTGACATGGACCCCCACAAACGAAGCTGAACTAAACTAAACTAAACAGACGCTTTGAACAACTATACAGACTACTTCAAAGGACATCTCATCTTTCAATATAAAATAATTTTTCTAATTACGTTATACTTAATTACGTATACGTTTCTACAACGTTATACTCAAATCAATCTGGACATACGGAATAGAGATATGAGGGACAGCAAAAATTTCGCACATCAAGCGTATTCAATCCTTTCAATAAAAAGTCCTGAGATCGATAGCCTCGTGGCCTGCAATAAATACGTGACAGTGGGAGTCCTGGCAATTGACAGTTTCTCCAATCATGTACTGAGCGTCTGTGGCTCTCGCACTCTTGGTCGGCTCTGCTGGCTCTTATCCAGTGACGCGGCTAGCGGAGGAGCGTGGGGGACTTCCCATGACTCCACGTCCTCTTTCGCATGCGAGGGAGGTGTCAAACATGTGGACTTGGGCTGTTAGTAAGTACTGTATCAATGAGTGAGTGGATGAAAATTGTAAATATGGTATTAATGAGAACATTTATATCAAATACTAATTGCCTAATAAGGCAGATTGTAATTTTATCATAATAAAGTTTTTATATTTACATATATAAGTTAATGTTAGTTGACTTAAAGACTTGAAAAAAAAAGAGAAAGGTAACGTGAAGTAACAACAACGAATGTCAGAGCAAGACTCCTTTATTCGGTCAAGTAATCCTCAATATATATCTTGGGGGTGTTTACATCTGGAAGTTTGGATATTAAGGCTGGCTACTGGTGGACTTTAACCCCCCTCCCTGCCAGTTTACAAACACCTTTTCACAAACTTTGAAGTCCAACCTTCGGACGTCTTAGTTGATATAATTATCACTCCACTAATCTCACTGGGGAGCAAAGGCGAGTCCAAAGAGTACATAGCCTATAACCCCTTACATTTATTCTTAATCCTATGGAACTTAGAGTCCGTCTGTCACTTGTTAAGAAGAGATAAAAAAAAACATTGCCTCTATCCTTGCGACTGCTAAGTCACACAACAACACAAAAAAATAAAAATCTCATTCTGAAAAGAAAACACTGTACTTACAACCAAAGCATAAACTTTGCCTTATCCACTAACTTATTTTTAAGATAACGTAAAAAAAAAACTCCTAAAATGTGACGACAAACTAGAAAAAAAAAAAATGAAGTAAATCGTGATAATTATACTTAACTACCTTGTAACATCAGACAATCACTGCTCTAATTTACAATATTCGTCGGGTGCAGAGGTGAGGGCACCCCGGCTCCCTCCTGATCTGCAACCCCCCCCCTCCCCCCGGTGGAAGTTTTAACTGTTGTATGGGGACAGTTCCTTTTCTTCGGGGGTCTTAGACTCTCAATTGTGACATCATGTTCTCTAAGCACCACTACTTTGAAGGGACCCTCATATCTCACCGGCTCTTAGCTCAACCCTAATTTTCGATACACTACTATCCCGATTTTGATATCCCCCCATTCGATCCCGGACTTAGATGTTTTCTCGTTCTACCCTTTTCACCTTTTCCCTCTCTATCCAACCTTGAACTTAGCCCCAAAGTTTGCCTACCTCTATGTTATTGCTCACCCATTCCTCTGCTATATCCGCGTCCGCCACCGTCTCTAACCTATTTCTCCATCTTGCGCGCAGCCCGAAGAGGATCTCGAATGGCGAGAATCCCGTCGTGGTGTGAATGGAATAGTTGTAGATGGGCACCCCCTTCGGCATCGCCTACTTCGCCTGCAATCCCTTTTCCACCTGATATAGCCGCAGGTGATCACTCAATGTGCTGTGTAGTCTTTCGATTCCTCTTCTACTCTTCGGGTGTCCTGGGTCGTTAACATCCCACGACACATCGAGAGTCTTCATTTCCACCTGGATCGAATTCGTGGCTTTTTTTCCTGGTGGTAGGCAAGCGTCACTTCCCGCTGTTGTTCTACGCTCCTGAGGGTCTGTACCATCGACGTACACCGGATGAACGACATATCTACCCCTAGGCGTTCCGTATACCAGAGGTTCGTGATCTTGTCCCAGACGGTGGCGTTCCCTACAAATAAGTGGTGGGTCTTCCCCGGTCGAGAGGTATCTTGTAACACTTGAAAAATGTGATTACCCCTAACCCCTGGTTTCAACCAGATCGTTGTGATTTTGCTCTTCCCCATACTCCTCGTATGTGACTTTCATCAATCCGGAGGTTTTTGTTTTCCAGATTATCTGCCACCGGTTGTCATTTATGATCTCTTCCGTGGTCTCCATTTTGTCCGGCCGTTCTTCCGCTGAACCGTCCTCTTCATGGCTTTCCCTCCCCTTACTGACTCCTCGCGTACCGCGTCTTCTATCCTCCACGGGCGTCCATTCCTGGATAAATTGTCGGAGGTCCCCAGATGGCTACCCTTTCTCTACCACATTCATGGTGGTGGCTCGGGATAGCCAGTCCACCACTACGTTTTCCTGGCTTGTATACTATGTCCATATTATACTGGGATAGAAATTCGTTCCACCACGTGACATCGGTGTGCACTCAGAATCTCCTGTCGAAGACATACGGACGGAAATGGCCTATAGCCCATATGATGCCTAGTAATTTTCTTTCTAAGGCACTGTACCACGCTTCGATGTCTGTGAGCCGTCGACTCGCGTACGCCACCGGATGCAAATATACGGGTCCCAGTGCGTATTCCCTGGCATCGGTGGTGATTGTGAATAATTTGAGAAAATCGGAAAATGTCAGTATTGGTTCTTCTTGTAATCGTGCCATAGATTTCCCGATGTTCTGCTCTATGATTGGTGAAATCACCCCCCCCCCTTTTTTCGCAGCAGATTACTAATAGGCGCCATATATGCTGCCATATCTGGTAAAATCTCCAATAATAGTCTAATGTACCCAATAGTCTCCGGAACCCCTTTACAACCCTCATCACCGCCATCTTTCTGATCGCCTCGACCTTCGTAGCATCCGGCTTAACTCCCTCCCGCGAGATGGTATGGCCCAAAAAATTGATCTGGTTTTTCCTCAATTCTCCATCAATAATTTGAGTCTGAATACCACACTCTCCAGAATACACTTTTTAGATGCTCTACACGCACCGCCTCCGTTCTGATGAAACTTAGTTACATCTTCTGTAGGAGCCAGTCTTGCAAGATTAAATTTAATTTTTAAGGCAAATTTTGCGAACACCAGTTATCTCAATTCGTCTATTGATACGTTTGTTTCCTAATCTTCTACCTGACCTTTAATAAGTAAGTAAACTCCCATTTTTGCTCCCCAGTGACTGGAGAATTTCACGCTAAACTGTTTAAGTAAAGTAAGGTGTGTTAAATTAACTGTGGATAACGTATAAAGATGGGCAGTTGTCTATTGTTAGAAAAAGGAAAGTATTCGCAGGAAATGTCATCTTACTTGCCGTATAGTCGTATTTGCTCCAGCTTTTATTTTATTTATTTATTTTATATGAAATTGTTTCAGCTATTCCCTTTTGAAATATAATAATAATAGCTGTTGAATTCATCTAATATTTTGTTCTAGTGTAAATAATGAAACCTTTTTCCGTCAAATACATTGATGATTCGCTTTCTCTCCAGTTGTGAAAAAGATGACAAGCAATAATCTACCCTAGGCGAGGTGATGAGGTTTAGAATTAAAAGGTTCTGCTTGGTAATAGATTTGTGTAAGGGTAAAACCGCCGGTTAGTAGCGTCAATTGATTTGTACAGTTCTCTAGGAGCCGTTATCCACCGAGCAACTGTACAATCCTCCGTTTCTCTATGGGAAAATTGAACAGCCAACTGTTTTCTTAGCACTACTAGTGTTACAGCTATTTAGCTGAATGTTGTCTCTCCAGCTCATTTTACTTACCGTCTGTCTAAACATATTTACACCTCATTGCTTATTTTTTAATAATTTATATTAAAAGGTATTTCACAGCAAATAGATTGTGTTTCAAGGGTATATCTCTGTAGAAATTACTTGACTTGGCTGGCGACTAGAGAAGACTTGCTATTTATATACAGGCAGGACTTCCTGGCTCTTCTTGACGGCATATCTTCAGCTGTGCTGCTGTGAAGAGAGAAGGAAATGATGTTTTGGCACTTGAGATCTTGATTGTCATCCAGGAACATCACAGATATTATTAGTTTGTATCGTTTATTTCATCTTGTTTCCTTCAAATATACTTTAGCTTCATTTTTTTATTATTACTCGATCAAGTAGAGTAGTTATTTAATCTACTACTGTTTTTTTGTTTTATTTGATTTATGATAAATGTTTGTCTGTAATAATAATGTTATAGATATTATTTCTATGATATTTATTAATATTTATTTTAGGATTTTTTTTTTAATGAAAAATGCATAGCTGTACAAATATAACTTTAATTATGAAACATACAGTAACTAACAGATACCTACGTTGGAGAGCTTACTTCAACGAGGATAAATAAAGCCCGAAGAAACGGAGTTGGCCCCCAGTACAATCTCAGTGCCCATAATTGGACGTTTCGTTAGACATGTGGACCTTCTTCTTATTTTCATCAAATTATTTTATTTATTTAATGTCAAATTTAAATTTAGTTGACTTAAGCATTGAATTCGCCCCTCTAGATCAGATAAATTATGTTTTTATTTAATGACAATTAATAATTTTTATGTTTTTTTTAATTTTATTAAAATGTCTTCGGGCCTATGTGCATCTTCTTGTCAAAATGTCAAAAAGCGAGAAATTACAATATTAATGACTGCTTTAACGGCTTTTATTCTTATTTACTTTTTAATTACTATTTTTTTATATCTCTCGTTATCTATTAAATTATATCTCTTTGTCGTACTATTTTACCAGCTGATAATGACAACCAAACCTGGATACAATACCATTGAATAAAAACATAATATTGTACAGGTATAATTTTATAATAAAATAATATATTTGATAATAAATGAAAATTATTGAAATACTATCGTTTCGGATGCTAAAAAATAAAATCTTAACATAACTACTGACGATGGCTATGATAGTAATGACAATTTAGTTAAATGAAAAATAAAACAATGTTATCTCCGATCTTGTAGCAATCTGGGTTTTAGGTTTAGCAAATAATTTGAATTATTTTTTGTGAGGCTGGCAGTATTTTTACAGCGGTTAGCCCAATGTGAAGTGCCTCACACAAAGGTCTCAAGCTAAGCACTGAACCCTAATTGTTGGATATGTACTCAGTCGGATGGTGGACCTGAATGTACACATTCAACTTTGGTAATAAACAGAGGACTGTATGAGTGGTATTTGTGGATTGGGCATTGAAAAGATAAGCTCAATTTGTCAATGATATGTTTAATGAACAGAAAACTATGATGTGTACAAGCGTGATGAGGCCCAAAAAGAATATACAATGAAGTAAAAAATTTGAATTGATACAATGAAGTGAATTTGTAAGTAAAAAAAAAGGGGGGAAATTATAACATAAATATACAATGAAATTAAATTCTTCTGGAATACAACGGTAGGCATATGGTATGTTCTATTGTAGGGTGGTGTAGCTTACTGGTATCTATGGCGATTACTCATTGTTCTATGGTGAATATTCTGGATGAACTTACATGTAAATAGTTGCTGCCCAGCCATTATTCTCCCTCAGTTTAAAGGTCAGATTTTTCTCAAATATCTCGCAAACTTGTGAAAACCCGAAAAATACTTTATACACTAAATTTTAAAAAATCCTATAAAAATGGAACATTTATTTATTCTATTTTACATTTAGTCAATGATATAGGAGAGAGCACAGATTAATAAACAGGAATTTTCAGAATTTTTGTAAGGTTTGTGTATCAAACTATGCCAGTTAAGGCAATGTAATTGAGTTCTGTGGGCCCTAATCGGACGCCCCCCACTACAACACTACAATTTTTGTGGGCCAATGGCAAGTGCGACCTTTACCACGCAGCATGAGTGGCATGTCATACACGACGAAGAGTATGTCAAGAATCATGTCTGGCATCCCAGACCCTCTTGAGAACATCTTCTTGTATCCTGCCACTGGCTAACCGCATCCACCGTACCGTAAGTGTCATTTTACATCGAAGACGCTAGAAACACGCCAACCGGAAGAAAGAGACGCCTGAAAATCCGGAAGTCTGTGCTTGAGGGCCGGGACAGCAGATAAATCATTACCACTTATATTTTACAACCATTTATTGTATAGTTACACAATGCTTTGAATATTTATGGGCCCAACTAATACCGCACTTTTCCTGTCTATGCGTATATAAAATATAGTCACTTCAAACTCAATAACTTCTCTCATCATTATTCATGTGATTCATTTAAGTCATGGTCTCAGTTAAGACCCTCACACATGAGTAGCAGGTCCCCCTGACTTTCAATTCTAGGCGACAGCCTCTGTCCAACAGGGTATTCATGAGAAAAAAAAAGGAAAACCTAATATTGAACAAAATAAAATATTTAAAAAAAAAACACCAATACAACCACATCAGTCAGACTAATGTACACACATGGGCATTGCCTTTGGTAATCTTATTCTTCCTCCTCAAAACTAATGTCCAATTCTTCATCTTAGAGAGGTAGAACCTTGGTACATGATCCATGGCATTAGTCACAAACAGCTGAGGATGGAATCCCACATTACCAGAATTCACACCTTCCACTGCACCCAGTTGAACAACGACAAAAATGAATTTTAAAACTGTGTCAGGAACAAGTTGGCCCTTCGTTGTAAGTGGATACAACGATTTATCATCTCCCCAGGCCTACTCCCACTGTCATCCCATTACTTTTATCTTGTTTCATTCAATTATCATGACGATAATATATTTGATTTGTTCAAACTGTAGCTTAAGGTGTGGACGTCAAGTAAAGTATGTGAATATATACATACATCATTTCATGTATTTTCGTTCACCCCGGCGACCCAACGTAGCAATATTCAGGTAAGACATTCTCAAGTGAAAGATGTGGAGACTAATTTTGTTGAGAGCTGGCAGTAGACAGAGTAGCGCTATTTGTGATAAATTTTTTTTATTTATTTAAAATTTTTTCAGCTACAAGAGGGGTGAGGGGGCTTTCATATTAATTTGTAATCGACCAGAGAGGCAAATTGCTTGCAAAAGTTTACTTCATTAGAGTGACCAACCAACGGTTCACTGAAATCAACGATTCACTCTGTTATATGTTCAACCCCCGACATAGGAAATTTAGTGTAAAATTATAAGTAATGTTAAGAGACAGAGGTTGTTAAAGTGGGGCAAATCCGACTGTCATAAAGTCGGAATCCCATAAACCCCTTTTGGGGACGTCCCCGGCAGAAATCAAGGGTGACGTCTGTTGCGGAGTGGCGTTTAATGGCTAGAGTTTACAGTTTACAATCTTCATTTTTTTTCCTTTCATGAAAGTAAATGCCAGAAGGGATATTGGACTCAGCAGCTGGGGTGGCTCGAGAATGGTGTGCGTAACTCATTCCCAAGGAGGTTGAAGAGGGATATACGAACACAAAGGGCCATAAAGAAAAAAGCCTTACGTTTAAGAGAGAGAAATACGGTCTAAGGATATATACTTCGGGACGAGACAGTGGAGAGACAAGGACACAACAGTGAAGGAGTTCATCCACCGGAGACACATTAAGTTTTTTGACTCGTAGCAGTCACCTCACAAACCCAGTGTTTATCACCCCACCACCTGTTCCGCATCGATGGCAACAGACTGTTGGGGAAGATTAGGTTAAGATTTAGTTTTTATTGTTAGATGTAGGTTAGTTTTTATGATAAATAATGTGAGCCCCATAACTTTTTAATTATGTTCAATAAATTAATGTATAATGTACATCATTATACTTTTGTACAAGCGCAGACCGCAATGTCAAATTATTAAAAATTGTATAAAATGTAGCCAAGCTACAGGAAATACATTAAATAAATTCATTGTAGAATCTATATTGAATTATGCAATGATTTTTTAACAAGAGGATAGGGGAAAAAAAGCAAAAAAAAAAAGCGGATATACAATAAAAAGTGGAGCTTGGTTTTGGGCTTTTGGCCGGAGCGTATGGCACGGGCTTGGTAAATTTTCTGAAGGCCACTTGCTTAACAGCGAGTCTAGAGGGGCTTCACGCGCCTCTGGGTCACCTCTACAGCTTTTGACTGAGCACCTCAACCGTACCCCTCATCATTAGAGAAGCCATGGATGTACAATAGTTTCTTAGGTATGTTTCTTAGTTAACTGCTATATTTCTATGATGCTATCCATATCATGTAAATTCAATTAAAGATAACATTTATAAACATTAGTAATAAAATATTTCGTTCAAATTTCTATTGTATATAAATGAAAACCTTCCATTTTGATTACCAAGTTAATTTATTAACGCACGTTACTCTGGGTTCAGATTCCCCTTGGGACAGTAGAAAATGATTTGAGTAAGGCATAGTTTGAGTAAGTACAAATTCACGCGAATGCTATACGCTCATGGTTTCATAGAAAAATCAAAGCGGTCAGTAGTTTAATAGTTAGATGGTATCCCTGTAATTCAAGTATTCTAATTATTCACTAGAGCGTAACAGCGTGGTATTGCGGGTAGGTCTGGTAATATAATATTATATATAAAAAGGATATATGCAACCTTAGAAAAGATACATCGTTTATATATTTCCTTAGAGTTTTATGTGGTCGTATACAGCTGAAAATCAGTTAAATTAGTGTATCGATATGCGGTAAGTATCCATATTTTTCGAATTAAAATAAAAACCCTCAGTTCGCCGAACGTAACATTATAAATAATAAATTTATAAGATAATATTAATAAAAACATGTAAAATGTTAAAATTAAATTGATATCATAATTAAATATTCACGCATAAGTATATGTCTAAACTAAATTAAAATCTTTCAATCAAAATATAATTTTATTTCTCGATTTTTTTCCTGTTTTGTGATTATTAATTTATTAAAATACAAGCTTCGATTGCCTATTTCATTAAGAAATCACAATTTATATTATTTATAGTTTATAGGTCAGTTGTTTCCCCTCATGTCCTGAGCGTTCCTCTGCTACTTAGCGGTAATGCGGCTGCCGGTGAAGAAAGTGATCTCTCAGCCCCTTGAGTCCTTCTCTATAGATGGGAAGGTGACAATTCCGTGGGTGAATTACTTATGGTATCCGTGCGTAAAGTGCCCCGGGGCTATGCTTGTATTGTATAAATGTATATTATAAGTAAAAATCGAATGCGAGAATAAATGTGAATTTGTAAATATGATATGAGTGCGATCTTTATTCATTATATATTACCCTTTTAGGAACGATCGTTATTTTCATCAAATTAAGATTTAAAAAATAAGAAAAAAAAAATCAGATCTAAAACACTTTTTTTCTATCGCGTCTTGGTTCTCCCATAATCTTATTTTTCTTACCAATCACTTTACGTGGTTATACTCAATTTAGAAAATCGGGAGAAATGATTCAACGGGTCAATAGAAAATAAAGCGTATTATCACTCATTTACATTTACATCATAAACAATACACAATAGGCTTTTCTCCTGGAGAACGCCGACTTCCTTCTGTAATCGTCACTGATTTCTCTCCTAAGGGACCATTAGCAGTCCCCTAACATGTGAGGATCCCGCATCCCCTCATACCGTCCTTCCTTGGCCGTGATGTCTAATTCGAATCGATCTTCTAGTTCATCATGAAACTGCTTTAATCATTTCTTCCTCCCATTCCCATGAGTCCGTTCCCGGCATTGATAAACTCTTCTTTCTTTTAAATGCTTCTTTTGTGATAACAACTGGAAATAATCAAATCCATCTGAAATTTTAAAAGCGCATATTTGGTCGGATTCAGATCTGATCTCGGATGGTTCGGATATACAAAACGACATACACTCTCTCACGCGAACAAGAAAATATGTATTTATGTAACAACAAACCGTTCTTTCACTTTTATGTTTAGCACTTTATTTTCTTCATATACTTTTTTAAAATGGTGAGATAAAATGTTAAACTAAATACAAATAATCTTCGATACTATGGAAAACAATTGGGAAACTAGCATACTATGTGCTACTTTATAAACGTTTTATGAATAAGTTAAATGATACGGTTTAGTATCAATTAACTAATCATTGAACGGTTGTGCAGACAAATCTAATAAAGAATGACAGAAGAAGCAGTGAAAGGATTAATTGCAGTAATAACACGACCGTTATTATTGAAATCCATCCTTCCAGCATTTATCTCAATAAAGAGAATGTTCATTTTAACGGATCAAAAAATGGGAGACAAAATAACTAAATATGTATTTTTAATAATTTTACACCTCTTTGGTATAAACTAAAATTACGTGAACTCTGAATCGCTTACTGATCGCGTTCCTTGAAGTAATGGCCAAATGTACAAATGTGAATCCTTTTTGCCCAGTGCTAAACTAAGGAGATCTATATGGCGCGTGAGATTGGTGGAATTTGTTTGTAAGAATGCTGGCGGGAACAGAACAAGTTCCGGTTGTGCCAGGGCCAAGTGGGACGAGAGAGAGAAACTGCGTCCCAGATGTCGGTAATTGTCCTGTTCTACTGTCGACTAGTCTACTAGCATTTCCTAGGATAGCACTCCCCTCTATGCATCTTTCCTTCGCCTATATTTTAAAGCATTTCAATTGCTAATTGCCCTGTCAGGCTAATTACTATTACAAGTAGGAGAAGTTCTTGAGTTTTCCACCGCGCAGTCTAAAACCTTCTTGATTTTCCCGTCGTTTGCGGGGAAATCTTGAGACCACCGGTCGAATGTACAGTCCCCGAAATCCCGATTGAAACACATTTCTTTATATATCCGGAAATGTCCAGTTTAAACCCTGAGGTTTTGGTGATTCCACCTTGCACAGTTGTCATTTAATAACATCGTGAAATTTTAGCCGTTTTTGAATGCCTTTCCTAAGGCATGTCAACTTAACGTATTGTCGTTATAGGGGTATCAAGCTGGCCGGGAAAAGCTACGAGGTAAAATGGAGTGTCACCAACGCCGCGAAAGCAGGCCTCATCGCAAAAATTAACTTAATTAAATTATTTACAAACAATCCAAAATTGTCAATAAGGTGGTTTAGGTACGCGATGGAGGTTTACTCGAAGAAAAATATTTCCTGTACTTGTGCGCGCAAGGGTTAAGTTTTCTCATGGAAATCCAGCAGGCTTTTGAGGATTTTCTGCAAGTGTAGGAACTTACATATTATGTATACATTGTATACATATACTTACATGACCTCCTTTACATTATGGACCATTTTAATAGCATTTCCTAACCAATAACTACAGTGAAGGAGGATAGATGAGCCCGTTGACTCGTTTCAGTTTTAGAAAAATTTATTTATGATTGTGAAAAAACGCTTTGGTATTTCAAACTGTTTCAAGCTCTGATCCGTTACTAGGGAAAGGTTAAAGTAAAACGGAACATACGCGTTACATTTTTCTTATCTACCATCTCGCATTCTGAATTACCTGAGGCTCCTTGGAATATAGCTTTATGATAATAGTTATCATGAATTTGTATAAAATGTAGCCAAGCTTCAGGTAATATAATGAAGCAATTGTAAATAGATTTGTTTGTAGAATCTATATTTTGTAACATATTAATCATATTAATCAAGGGGATACGAAAAAAAAAATATATATATCATGTGTTTCATTTATTGCCCCGATGGTGCTAAAAAAACCCAACCCCGTTGTAAAATGCAACGTGTCATTAATTATTGGTAATTAAAAAAGTAGTTTAGTAGGGTATCAGATTAAAATAAAGGTCTTGCCATTCTGAACAATGTGAATGTCTCTGGATTTCGCTGGACTATAATCACAAATAAAAATAAGTATTAAAACTATGTTTAAAATTGTTTTCGTAGTCGTAACAACACCCTTAATTGTGTAATGAATCACATTTGATTTGGTTTTGGTCATTTGGATTTTAATTTCTATACAGTTATAGTGTTTACAAACAGTTCAATAGCAATTTTAAGTTGTCGATTGCAGTGATTTTGCCCTACAATGGAGTGGCATAAAGTATCACAGTCTACTCACATTCACCGCAGAAACAATTGAACTACATTACATTCCTAAACCGAATATGTTCATAATTGTGTCCAGTCAAAAAACTGAAATGTCGCAAAACGTATTAACAAATAAATATTCATAGTATTTTATAGACATCTTGTAATTTCTCTAAATAAGAAAAGTCAAATAATATAGGAGAACAACAATAAAAAATAACCTTTGCCATTGTCAATTTAGTTCGAAATATTGTTTTTAATATTACATTTCCAGCTTTGTTGCATAATTACAGTTGCTTTGACATATAAAATATAGTTTAAGTTATATGTATTATAAGTTGTTAGTGTTAAGAAGAAAATATGTTATCCAGCCGGTATAATTGGCAGGAGCCATTAAAATATTCTAGGTCACCGCCTTGCCCTCAGTATTCTCTAAGGGCCTGTTTCTTTTCCTTTTCCCTGTCCGCTAACAACCTTCCGTCTACAAACGCTTTTCTTTCATTCTCCAATCTTTTTCGCATAGCCCACCCCTTTTTGAAAAACATTACCCCCTTTTCTGAAACTAACAAAGTCCGATACCTAATCTATACTGAGTCCTAATACTAAAACATAAATAAAACCCTAATTATTATCTAGTTGGCGTTCTAAAAGTAAATCATTTTAGAATGGAGATAATTAAAATAACAGTAGCAAGATATTCTGTGCAAACAAATTAGATTTAAGGGTATATATAATTCAGAAAAAACAGAAAAGCGAACGGTCCATATTGCGATGGGGTAGGGAAGACAAGCTATCGCATCATAAATTGATGTTTTTACGCAAAGAGGTTTTTTGAGAAAGGCTAGGTATGATAAACCTACGAGACCATAGACCCCCAGAGCTGAAAGACAGGGGTCTTAAAGACAAGGCAAGGTGGATGTGGAGGAGTATACACTTGACTTTAAAAAAAAAAAACACACTTCTTTCTAAGTCAGTTTTTTTTCGGGAGCAGATCTCTGGTTCTGTGCTCTTCTCTCGCAGTCAGTATTAAGTACGTTACAAAGGTCAGACCGGACCTTATGGTGGGGATGGAGAATAACCACACCAGAACGCTCTTCTAAACGCTTCACCACAACACTCACCTCTCAAGACATCATATTAGGAAAAATAGTCAAGCTTACATAAATTGTTATTTTATATTGCAGTATTTTTATATTAATGTTTAAGGTTTAGTTATTCCGTATATTATTACGTTTTTTAAAGAAATTGTAATTTTATTTTTAAATTTTTCTTATCTTATTATTTATTATCTGAGGTTTTAAGGTTCTGCTAATAAATAAATAATTCTGGCAAAAAAGTGAATTTAATATTACAAAAAAAAAAAATAAACTTATATTAATTATATAAAAATACTTGCCTATAAATTCTCTTCCTTTTCTTCTTTAATTCTCTTCATTTTTTAAAAAAAAGTAATACTTCTTCTCTTCGTGCAATTTCTCTTCCGTTCTGCTTTAAGTCAATAACCACTAACCAACAGAATTTTTAAGTTTTTCTTACTCACAATCTCAAGCTAATAATATGTATTACGGGCTGATCCCAAAACTAGAGTGATAACTTACTGTGTTCTCTTAGAACAACAACTAAATAGCTATTTTGTTTTTCATCCTTCCTCTTTTGTTTTTATTTTCGACTTCTTGATACAAGGTTGGATTAAATCTTTATATTTCAATTTCTTTATACACAAATTTTACAATATCTAATATCACAACAACATATTGGACAAAGAATAGGGACATATTTAAATCGATGTTAAATTTTTTTTTTTGTTCCATTTCCCCTTGTTACAAATTTATATATGTACAATATATAGATTCTACAAACGAATCTATTTACAATCGCTTCAGTATATTTACTGTAGATTGGCTACATTTTATACAAATTCTAGTATACAAAATAGTGATCTGCATTGTACAAAAGTATAATGATGTACGTTAGTGATGGGACTCACCTTATTTATCATAAACTTAAAACTAACTCACATCTAACAATAAAAACTTTAACTAAATCATATCCTAATTTTCCCCGACAGTCTATTTCCATCGATGCGGGAAGGGTGGTGGGGTCATAGTGTTAAACACTGGGTTCGTGAAGTGCTGCAACGAGTCAGAAAACTTGCTGTGTCTCTGGTGGATAAACTCACCCACCGATGGCATACAAAGCAACTGGTGCAGGTCGGCGTTCTTTAACCTCTCTCGAGAGGTATGTCTCGAGAGGCCCATTCTAGAATTGTTGGAGACTTTTAGCTGTATTGTCAGTCAAGTGAGTATATAGCAGAGCTGGCCGGATGACACATTTATATATCACTAGTTTGAGAGGCAGCGACAACTCGGGTGAAGTTAGCAAGTGGTGAAGCCTGTAATACCTGTGTCGTACTTTTTCTATTTTGTTACTAAAATGAGTATAGAAATGGAGTTGCCTATCCATTTTGATACCCAGATAGTACATTGAGAAAGCCGGTGAGTTCTCTTGCCCTCCTATAGTATAGGATTTTGGACTGGCTTTTTTTCTCTTTTGGAGAGAGAAGATTACGCAGTCGGTCTTCCCGGCATTCACACTGATGTTTAACCTATCCAGTCTGTCACTGATTACGTTACGAACTAACTCGCCCTGTACAAGAGCTCTTTATGCGCTCATACTACTGCTGTAACCGCAATGTCTACGGCGAAAGCGATTACCGTAGCTTTCTTGTAGTTTGTCCCAACAGTTTGAGATGTGTTCATGCTAAAAAGCACCGGAGGCGAAACCACTCGGAGACAAAACGGAGGGGTATTATCTTTTCGAGAGTGTTTTGTTTTTAGACTAGATACATAGATTATTTGCGTCATGTAAAAATTGAAAATACACTGATTCGATAATCAAAAATAGTCCTTAGATGTCGTCTTTCCTTTTGTTGAAAGGGTAAAATAAAAAAAATGGGATAAAAAAACTATTCAATTATGTGTCCTACTGTACTGTTTGAGAATAACCTTAAAGTAATTAAATATAAAGGGCGTATTTGTATTATTTGTAACGTCTATTCTAATTTTCAGATGCTCACACATAAGATTGCTAATTAGAAGTTACTCTAAAAAAAATCAAAAATAAAACACAAATATCTTGTCGGTCAATCAAGAGGTTTACATTTTTATTTCGAAGTCCAACTCAAAATCAAAGAAAATTATATTATATTTTAATACCAACTAATTAATTAATTAATGACAAATAAGTACTCCTGTTACATGTTACATAGATATGGCTAAAGGGAATTCGTTTAATTGAAATAAAAATCGACACTCTAACATTAGTTTACTATTTTTATTAATAACTAAGCAAAACATATAAAAGCAGGAAATTTTGACCTTTGATTTAATACCTTTAAAATCTAAGACAAAATGCATAATTTTTACGAACCCTATTGAATAACATAGGTACAAAAGGCAGACAAAAAAAGAGAGTCAAACGAAAGAAAGACACACAGAAAAATAGTAAAACGAAAAAGATTGCTCTCTAAAGATGTGACCTCCCTTGAGGCAATGGCAATTATAAATATCACCCGCTACAGTTCCATAAATGAAACATGATTCTATGTCACGAGATATAAAAGTGACGGTTAGGAAAGTTTGTTTTGATTATTCATACTATAGTTAATACTCTATTCAATACGATTTTAAGGGTGGGGGGGGGGCTGGAATTTCGACTGACGATGAGAGTAACCTAACCCTGCTGTAGAGGGAGTAACTCTACCTTGGAGTAGGTTCCACCAGTTCCATTCCAGCTTGAGAACCAGTTCCGAAAACCGTTTCGTTCTGGAACATAGTTGTTTAATTAGTCGTCAAAAGAGAGGGCTAAATGTGCCAGTTATGAGTAATTTCAATAGATGGCGCTACAATGGTACTTCCTATGTCAACTAACAGATTGTAAATGTAAGTAATATTTCGAAAACTTTTAGTTAATGATGCATAAACACATACCTTAGGATTAACAATTAACCAGTATTAAGTTATATTACTATGCAAAATTTTAACATGCTCATAAAGTACTGTTTTTTAGCATTGTTGTTAATTAAATATTACAGCAAACCCAACTATATTATTTGGGGACCCAAATAGATCCTGAAGATTCTTTCACGGTCCCTCATGAAGACAATATTTGAGGGACCCGTCTTAACCTCTTTGTAGCCTGGTGAATAATAATTATTCTAAAAATGTATTGTCACGAATTTAGGTAAATTTGTTTATTTTTAAACAGTTAATAATAATTATTTTGTCATCAAATGGTTAACAATTTATGTTTATTTTCTATGAATAATGAAAACATGTATTTATTTTAGTAAATAAATTTATCCCTTTTTGGGCATATGCCATATTTTCGACCCCCGACATGGGGAATTTAATGTAAAATTATACGAAAGACAGACACACAGAAAGATAGTCACACGAAAGACAAACCTAGAAAGACATTCAAACGAATGAAGATTGCTCTCTAAAGATGTGACCTCCGTTAAGGCATGGCGATTATATATATCACACGTTGGAGTTTTATAAATAAAATATGATTTCATGTCGCGAAAGGTATAAGTAACGAAAGGAAAGCTGGTTTTGATTGTTCACGGATTGAACAATAACCTGAGGATATATGATTAGAGGGGAATAAGCGAATATTGATTTACCTGTAGAAAGTGAAGCTATTGCTACGAGCTAATGAAATAGCCGGTAGTAAGTGAAAGTAGCCATTGACAATGGATCATCAACCTCAATGATGACAATAGTTAATTGCGATCATCTATTTTCGTACGCAGTCGCCTTATCATTACTCTATATACCACGTATTTTTATAAAACGTTTTTTTTTCCAAAAATTGGAATTTTAAACTGTTCGTTGGACCAACCGATATATTACATGTTATAATTGGGAATTCGAAATATTAAAGTTAATACTCTATTCAATACGATTGTGAGGGGGGGGGGAGTGTGGATTTTCAAGTGACGATGAAGGTCTTAGGTTCAAGGTTTTGGTTTCAGTTTTTCTCCCACATTTGTAAACTGAAGGTGAGCCCTAGCATTATATTCATTGCATTGTAATTTTAACGACAACCTGTATTGTTATGTAACCCAACCTCCTTCGAATGCATCAGTGCATAGCAGAAAGAGGAAAATTGTTAGTTTAAAAATTTGTAATTTGCAAATTGTAAATTGTTAAAAATGTTTAATTGAAGGGGTTTAGAAAAAAAAAAATTTAAAGACCGTTCGGTAGACTCTCACTACCGTCCCGAGTCCACCCGCCTTTTTTTAGGCCTTCCACACTCCTCATCCTTCACATACATCCTTCAAAAGGGACTCCCCCTAGTGAAAGGCACCCATCATTCCAAATAATTTTCCTTTATTATTTTTCCTACATCCTTTTATTATTTTTGAGAGATAAAAAAAAAAAAAAAAAAAAAAAGACTACACCTACCAAGGGCACCCGGCGATTAATACAGCTCTCACAGCTAGCCATATTTCTTAGAATATTTTTTATTTATGGATAGTATTATCCTTTATCATATACGATGATATGGTGATAACTACAGTTGGTATTTCGTGCAGTAAAAAAATTATAAAATGTCCAGTAAAAAAGCCAAAACGTGCAACAAAAAATAAAATACTGCCATTCACATCCTTGAGAGAGAGAGTGGGAGAGAGAGAGAGAGAGAGAGAGAGAGAGAGAGAGAGAGAGAGAGAGAGAGAGAGAGAGAGAGAGAGAGAGAGAGAGAGAGAGAGAGAGAGAGAGAGAGAGAGAGAGAGAGAGAGAGAGAGAGAGAGAGAGAGAGAGAGATAAAAAGGTAATAATGTCATAGAGGTATACAGCCATATTTACTGATACAATCTTTGACGGTCTCACTGAAATTGTGGCCTCTGACAAAATTTGTTATTTAATTACCAAGTAATTAATTTTTTATTTTGTTTGGAGCTGTTATATTTTAAGCATCGTTGAGACAAATGATATGATAAATAATAAGAAACCCTTTGAATGGAGTCGAATGAAGAGCGTTCGTTGACTGGTGGTGAAAGGAAATACAAGATTACTTAATAGTTGTATCGCTTTAGATTCAATTGGATTAACACAGTTAAAAAATAGGCTCAACGAGCTACGCCCGAGGGGCTATCAGATGGAACATTACGTGGTAACAGTCTCCAACGATGACGAGCTAGTGCGTACTTCCCAGCTTAATTCCCAAGTCTCGAAATCCCTATAGCCCAGGCAAAAAAGGGTTCAACCTCAGAATGAAAGATATAATGCTCAAAATTTAAATGAACTTTGTTTTGAATTTCTAAATGTTGGCTAAAAAGTGACATAAATTGTTTTTTTGTAAATACAGTGGAATCCCGATATTTCGTACCCCGATTATTCGTATTTCCGGCTAATTTGTACGAATTAGCCGGATCCCAGAAAAAATCCCGGTAAGTGGTATAAAAACAATGCATTTCAGTCCCCTCGGTAATTCGTATTATTTTTATGCTCGAGGTAACTTAAAACGCCTTATAATACGTATTTCCAGCTTAAAAACCTCGTTAATTCGTACTGTTTCAAGAAAGGGAAAGAGGACAGTGAGAGACCAGTGAGCAGAATGAGTGCGAGATAAATGTTTTCTATAAAATCCCATATGTAATTCGTACTCTTTTTACTGAAAGGAAATAAGGAGAGGAGAGAGGGAAAGGTTTAGGAATTGTACTAAGCTTTTCTTTCGTTTCTACAGTTCAGTCTCGTTTTCGTTATCGTTGTGACACGTTACCATTTTGACGACGGCCTAGCAGTAGTGTGAATGCTAACCGACAGTTATGTAATATTCGTTTTCAGCTAAATGTGTACTTCAGTTGAGGAAGGTCATTCCTTCCTTTGTATTTGTCCCTCTTTTACAACCCGCCTAGCCCTAAACTACCTGCATCCAGCAACCCGCATCCAAAACCCGACACTTGTCCTTTTGCCTTAGGCAAGGAATGTCGTAATGCTGTAATTCATTAATATTTGTATGTATACCAGTGTTTTGATTGTTATTCATAATAAAGTTTTTTAAAATACTATTCTCGAACAAGATTATTTAACTGGCGCACCGAACAGGCACCTGGCAGTATACTCAGTAAATTCACGGGAGTCCACCATTTAGAGATCCCTCATTTGGCAACGGACAGTGAGACCACTCCAATAGCGTGAGAAGACCGATGCAAATATCTCTGGAAAGAAACCCCACAGGACAGGACTTCGCCGATATTGGGTACTGATCTATTTCAATAGATTTTCACCAGGTAATACCCTAAAGAAATTTGTTACATATCTGAGGAAGTTGAAGGAAAAAAGAAAACTGGACTTCACTGAAGACATCATTCACTTGGTAAATACAATTATTATACACATTCTGACTTTATGACATCAGTAACCGACAGACTTAACCTTTTAAGAAACATTACAGAAACAGAAGAAATGGACGGAACTAATTACATAATTAAAGATTCAGATTTTCATTTGATCCCTACTTTCGATGGGTCATCCGACACTTTAGTAGATTTCATTGACAGTATAAACTTAGTATTCGAATATTCATGCAATGTTAATAATTCAAATAGAATAGGAAACCATTAAAGATTATTAGCACACGTCCGTAATAAACTTGTTGTAGCCTTTCCAACCACCCTAATCCTGTAGCACAGTCATTGCACTGCGCCACTCATCCCTATAATCCTCCTCGGAGACTGAAACGGCAGTGGCCTCGTGACCTGCTATAAACGCGTGACAGTGGGAGTCCTGGCAATGGCCAGTTTCTCCAATCATGTCCTGAGCGTCTGTGGCTCTCGCGCTCTTGGTCAGCCTCCACTGGCTAGTATCCGGTGACGCGGCCGACGGAGGAGCGTGGGGGACTTCCCAAGACTCCACTTTCTCTTCGCGGTGGATTTGGGGGGTCTCTGGGCTGTCTGTAAATATTGTGAGATCATTTATCTTAATTACTTATTGCCTTATAAAAGGCAGATTGTAATTATAACACAATAAAGGAATTTTAATAAAAGAAACTTTGACCCTCATAAACATTACGAAAGAAGAGAACAATATGAGATAAGAAACAAATACCAACCAAGTTATCGTAGGGAAATATATGAACCAAGACAACAATATCATAACCAACGACAAACAAATCCCAACTACCTAGGAAAAAATTATGATCCCGATTTTAAAAGAACATGGGAACAAAGACAAGACCAAATACAACAACATCCGCAACAAAATTACCGACAATATACCCCAAACTATAACCGAGACAATAACGAGAGACACAACCAATCATGGAAACCTCATGAACAAAGAAAATATTTCAATCCCCAACCAAGACAAGAACAACAAAGAGAGAACCAAACTGTCTCTATGAGAACAGCTAGCAATCGCGTTCACTATACAGAAAACGATAAGGACGAAAAAATCAAACAATTAAAAGAACAGATTAATAAGATATCCCAAACATTTGAACATTTTTTAGACTTCGGTCGCAATGACAAAGAACCAACCCCCCGACCGGAATTACCCAAACTTAAGGATAAAACAGAAAAAACTAACGAAGTAGCCGAAATAAAATGTCATAATGACGAAATAATAATAAACGGTATTAAATTAAAAGAAAAAAGAGACCACGAATACTCAGAAAATAAAACAACAACAGAAAAAGTAAAAAACAAATACACTCAAAATAAGGAAGAGGAAACTAACTATAGTAATGATGGCATGGACATTGAAGAAATAGAATCACTCCCAGTAAAAGATAGTCCAGAATATGACACAATAACTATAGATTTAGAGCAACTTATTCCCCAACAAACAGACGAACAGATAATACAAGACGACTTATGTTCTAATGAAGCGACTGCTTATTCCCAACGCTCTTCTAATAAGCAAATTTGAGTAGTAAATGACGACAAAATAGTAAATATAGAGAAACATCAAATACTCATAAAAAAGGAAAAAAGGACTATTAACTTTTCAAAACCGTTTCATTTGTTTTAAATATTTCTCCATATTTTTTTAAGAGTACCACAAGTTCGTCCGAAATCTTGTGGTCAGTTGTTATTAATTCTTTTATGACATTTAGGTCATCTAAATAGTAGATTTAATTTTTGAGCATATGTTTTATACCGTTTATTATTATTTTGTCATTATGACGTTTTATTTCAGCTGTTAATTCCTTCATTATTTCGTATCCTAACAGAATATCGAAACGGTTGCTGAATGGATATATTAAAATATTTACCTTTGCACTAATTCCTAACAGCGGGTATAAGTCTATTATTGCACTGTGTGTACCTTCAGCTTTTCCCTGTAATTTGTATTCATATAATTTCTAGAGGCTCCAGTGTCAATTAGCCAAGTTTTGCCTTTTTTATCTATAATTTTCAGTAACAAATCCGTATAATTTAAGTGATATTCTGGTTTAACGGAGGTGGATCGTTCGTGCTGTAGTCTAAAAAACCATTTTGTTTAGCTTCTAAGTAATTTAAACGTTCAGTAAGTAATTGTATTCGATTGTCTTTATCGTTTTTCGTATAATGAACTCTGTTACTCCCGGTTCTCACAGTTACTGTTTGATTTTCGCGATCTTTTTCTTGTCTTTGCGGTTAATTGAAGTATGCTCTTTGTTCATGAGGTATCCATGATTGATTATGTTGTGCGTTATTATTTTGAGCATAATTTGGTTGGAAAGGAGGTTTATAGTCCGTTTTATTTTGTTGTTTATTGTAATATTCACGTTTTTTCTCGTGATAATGTGGGTCAAATTTATTTACTATTTATTATTATTCAAAATTAGTTAGATTGTTGAGGTCTTTTGTTATAATTTGTGTCATCTGTCACTATTCTACCTCCTAATTCATTGCACAATGTTGTAAGCCTAGCGATAAACAGTAAAGGATGTTCATTTTTGTTTATGTTAGTTCCTAATATTTCTGTTAATGATACTTCAATTGTTTTATTATCCCTAAAGTGTATTTTTAATTCTTGTAATAGTTCATTAATAGTGTCATAGTTTCTTTTGCCACAGAATTTAGCTTGATCAACTAGTTTATTTGCTTTTGTGAAGTTTAAACGTGGTCTTAAATTGTAAGCACTGATGGGATTTTCGGGATCACCAACGGTCTGTGTAACGAACAAAAGTTGGCTTATAAATGTTACTAGATCACTGGGATTTCCATTGAATTCAGGAATTTGTTGAAAGTCAGTTGATTTAATAATATGGTGCCCCATTGTTATAGGAATTGTTTCTGTTTCTGTATTTTTGTTAGTTTCTTGAATAATTTGTATGTTAAGTCCCTTACAATATTCAGTCTATCTGTAAGTTTTGATATGTATATGTGTACATAAAATGTTAATAAACCTTATAATTACCAAAACACAAAGTTGTTTTTCACTTTCTTTGTTCCTTCAGTCTTGATGTCTTCTTCTTCAACAACCTGTGGTTCAGAATACCTTGGTGGATGTATATTGAAATATACCAGTGCTCTATTCCGTCCTGAAGTCATGTTAATATTTCATCAGCCTTCTCTTGAATCGGTATAGAAGTTGTCTCAGGTCTAGCTTAGCCAAACGCGGGATCACTGAATGGAGAGATTTTATTGAAGTTACTTTACAGTGTCAAAGTACTGGGTTCGGCACCAGTTCTAGAATGTCAAAGCAGACAAGACTTTTTAAAAAGTTTATAATGAATAACAACAGAGTATAATGGTAAATTATAGGACAATAACAAAGTGACTGTTACAGGTCTAAGTGATAAGGAGAAGAAGAGCTAATTATTCTAGAGGAGGTTTTATATAGAGGAGAATAGGCAGGATATGATTCAGTGCTGATACAGGCTGTCTGCTTCCATAACTGTCGTTAAAGGTTTCTATAAAACTGTAGGAAATGAAATTCTCTAAAACTTGGTTTATTTATGTATTTTTTTTATGCTCAACGGCTCTCTAGATAAAACGCGGAGTGGGCAGCGAACATCCGCGTGTAGGATCAAGCGATGTAAAATGCGGGCCCATATGCATAACACTCATTACAATGCTAATTATGATTATTTATTACTGATAAAAATTATAATTATATATTTTGAAACAAATTTTTTTCGGGTGGGAATAACAAATTCAATGAAATAATTATTATTTAATAATTAAAAGAACCATTATTCCAGATTATTATTTATTTTTTTTTTTTCTTAGCTCTCAAACTTATAAAATAGGATGTGGGAAAAATAGAGGAAAATTATTTTGGGCTAATGAGTGCTTTTCACTAAGGGGAGTCCCCCATTTGAAGGATGTATGAGAAGGATATAGGGTGTGGAATGCCTGAAGGAGGCGGGTGGAATCAGGAAGGTAGTGAGAGTCTACCGAGGGTGGAGCCTAGGGGTACCAGGTCAAGCCTGGCCTGAAATAAGTCGGCCTCTCGGCCGGAAGGTCGACCCTGCTTAAACAGGTAGATGGGGCCTTGTAGCTTCGGAGATCGGCCTCGATCTCTCGGCTGGGTGTAGAACTTCAGTCTCCGTCAGGGAGCATGGTATATGGAAATAATAAGAAATGGTATCAATCAGCTTATAGCTTAATACGGCATCGGCGCTGACACCAAATCAACATTAACATAACATAAAAGAAATAAGACACTAGGTGTTATAGTAAAAAGTACTGACGTGAATGATTTATCGATAAAAATATTAAATTCAATAAAAAATGTGATTTCCTGTGGACAAGATACGTTTGCTTACTTGTCTTTCGACTATAAATTACATAAATTGTTTACCATTTGATGACAAAATAATTATTATTAACTGCTTAAAAATAAACAAATTTACCTAAATTCGTGACAACACATTTATGGAATAATTATTATTCACCAGGCTACAAAGAGGTTAAGCCGGGCCTCAAATATTGTCTTCATGAAAAACCGTGAAAGAATCTTCAGGATCTATTTGGGTCCCTCGAAAACACATCTATACCTGATGGCCATACCTTTTTTGGTGCCTTTTAGCTTCCACTTCGCAAATTCTATCTCTTAATATTACTTATCATTTTATATTAAATTCCCCATGTCGGGGGTCGAAAATATGGAATATGCCCAAATAGGGATAAATTTATTTACTAAAATAAATAAATTTTTACATTATTTATAGAATTAATTATTTATTGAACAACTTACACGATGCCCCAAAAAGAACCAACAATTAATACAAGAATGCTGACTGACTGAAGAAAAAGAAAAATATCTAATGCATATAACAATCTATAAAACTAAACCCAAGAACATACAATCAAAACAAAAAAATACAGTATACACAACAATTTCTAAATACATCCTAAAAACTAATGTATCAATTCTTTTACATTATCACAAAATAACCAGTGGGTAGATTTATTACTTCTAGGTACACGTAATATTATACTTACTAACATTCAGTTTACCTTTTATTACGGCCAGGGTGCCGCTTGGTAGGTGTGGTCTTTTGAAAATAATGAAGTTGGGTTTGCTGTAATATTTAATTAACTACAATGCTAAAAAACGGTACTTTATGAGCATGTTAAAATTTTGCATAGTAATATAACTTAATACTGGTTAATTGTTAATCCTAAGGTATGTGTTTATGCATCATTAACTAAAAGTTTTCGAAATATTACTTACATTTACAATCTGTTAGTTGACATAGGAAGTACCATTGTAGCGCCATCTATTGAAATTATTCATAACTGACACATTTAGCCCTCTCTTTGGACGACTAATTAAACTACTATGTTCCAGAACGAAACGGTTTTCGGAACTGGTTCTCAAGCTGGAATGGAACTGGTTGAACCTACTCCAAGGTTAGTTCCCTCCACAGCAGGGTTGCCCTCATCGTCAGTTGAAATTCCAGCCCCCCCCTTACCTTACTTGAATAGAGTAGTGATTACTTATTAATAAAAATAGTAAACTAATGTTAGGGTGTCGATTTTTATTTCAATTAAACGTATTCCCTTTAGCCATATCAATAAAACATGAGTACTTATTTGTAATTAATTAATTAATAAGTTGGTACTAAAAAGATAATATAATTTTCTTTAATTTTGAGTTGGACTTGGAATTAAAAATGTAAACCTCTTGATTGACCGCGAAGATATTTTTGTTTTGCTCATCTGAGTACAGAACATCCGCTTGTGAAGGTACAGACGGAAGCCACCCTCGGTATCAACAGGAACACAGCAACTGCTATGATCTCGTTGGACTGCACGCAGGCTTTCGACTCAGTGTCCCACGGGATGCTCTACTGACAGCTTTGCGACTGGTAATGCCCAGAGCAAGTATACAGCATGATGGTTTTCTTCTTGAAGGACAGACCGGTGAGGGTACGGGTGGGTGATTACCTTTCTAACCCATTACCTCTGAGTTGTGAAGATCCTCAAGGAGTGCTTTTTTCTCCGGTACATTTTAGCATGAACACATCTGAAATTGTTGGACAAACTACAGGAAAGCTACGGTAATCGCTTTCGCCGTAGACATTGCTGTTTACAGCAGCAGCATGAGTGGGAAAAGAGCTCTTACACAGGCCGAGTCAGTTTGTAACGTAATCAGTGACTGACTGGATAGGTTAAACATCAGTGTGAACGCCGTGAAGACCGAATGCGTAATCTTCTCTCTCCGGAAGGGGAAAAAAGCCTTGCCAAAATCCTATACTATAGAAGGGCAAGAGAACTCACCGGCTTTCTCAATGTACTATCTGGGTATCAAAATGGATAGGCGTCTCCATTTCTCTAATCATTTTAGTAACAAATGAGGTTATTTAATAAAAAGAAGGACCCTCGGAAAATTCATTCTTATGGACGAATTTTCCAATAGAAAATATAAGAACTATTACCGTATAATCCGTGAAAAGAAATACACTGTTTTTGCTGTTGATTCCCTCTCATTAATGACTGTAAAATTATGTAAAAATGAAGATATGTATACACAAAAATTAATCTTTAAGACGTAGTTTAAGTTTTCTAATACTTTTTTTTACATTACTTTCACCCTCTGCCGCAAGTCTTGTCCACTAGTTTATTTTAATTCCATTCCTCTCCCTGTATCCGAGTTAGTACGGTACTTAGGCTTCCATCTCGACAAATGGCTGACCTGAAACCCACATACGAGGCTAAAAAGGCAAGAATTCAACAGACGCTTTGGATATCTGTACAGACTACTTCTAAGGACATCCCATCTCTCAATAAAAAACAAATTACTAATTTACAAAGTTATACTTAAGCCAATCTGGACATACGGAATAGAGCTATGGGGGACAGCAAAAAAGTCTAATATCAAGCGTATACAATCCTTTCAATCAAAAGTCCTGAGAACAATAGTAAATGCCCCTTATTACGTCAGCAACAATAACGATCTTAATATACCTTACATTCTCGAGCTCATCCCTTCCAAGTTCATGAAATTCCATAGTAACCTATCCTACCACCATAATCCCCTAGCACAGTGATTGTACTGCACCGCTCATCCCTATAATCCTCCTTGGAGACTAAAACGGCAGTGGCGTTGTGATCTGCTATAAATGCGTAACAGTGGGAGTCCTGGCAATGGCCAGCTTCTCCAATCATTTCCTGAGCGTAAGTGGCTCTCGCGCTCTTGGTCAGCCTCCTCTGGCTCGTATCCGGTGACGCGGCTGACGGAGGAGCGTGAGGGACTTCCCAAGACACCGCCTTCTCTTCGCATGCGGTGACAACCATGTGGATTTGGGAGGTCTCTGGGCTGTTTGTAAATACTGTATGAATGAGCGAGTGAATGAAAATGGTAAATGTGGTATGAGTGAAAACTTATCACAATATATTATTGCCCAATATGGCAGATTGTAATTTTATCATAATAAAGTATAATACTAATACTGATTCAAGTTATGAATTCCAGATATGAAGAGCGAGGTTTTTGAGGAACAGGATAAATAAGAACCAAAATATCTGTTTAAAGCTAAAACTAAAACTCAACCACCTAGGCGGTAACACCCGGAAGCCAGGAAACCAACTCAACCTCCCTCACAAGAACGCTGCTCGTTAAAAACGCCGACTTATACGTTCGTGATGAATGAGTTTATGGCCATTAGCAAATCACTACTTGAGACAATTAACCAAGGTAGAAAGTACTTAGGTGTTATATGTATATCTCGCCTCAGAATATATAATTTGTAGTAATGAAGAATGAAGAAAAATAAAATAATAATAGCTTGATATTATTTGCAAACAAATTAGGTTTAAGGGTATTAATTGTTTGGATAAAACATAAAAGCCCCCAGGTTCCCCAGGCCCTGGGTGTAGAGTAGCGTGGAAGGACCAGATAGGCCATCATGAAAACTCTTTTCGATGGTAGAGAGGGCAGATCATATAAACACCCATGTCGGGCTCAGGTTAACTGAGTATCCCCAAAGTGGGAAGGAGACGCCTGCCGTAGGCTAGGGTCATTGCAACCTCTTAGCCGCCGTCCGGCGAGCGTCTAGAAAGAGATAGAACGGGTGAACCTGTGGTCTTTCACCCTGGCCGCCGGCCTAGTCGGCGGGAGCCAAATTCGCTTAGATCTGACTCCATAAGATCTTTAGAAGGCGTGTGCTCCGACAAAGCACTATGTTCAGGAGAAGAGGTACAGGGTAGGTTTATAGGTAGTTTATGTGGTCTTGGAAAGACCACGAATTCACACTTGGCATCTAAGGGTAGGCGAAAACCGTCCGGATCCCAAAGGCAAGTGTGAACTGGAGAGAGGCAGACTGGATTGCCATGGGAGACACTGCTAGGTAAATTTGCAGGGCCACGGCAACCGTCGTCCGCGAGGGAGTGGTCTCTCCCTAGGAGGTGCTAGTTTTAGCGAGACGAAGGCAGAGATTCCCACTAGGAAAGTGTGGGGTCTGACAACGCCGGACTAAAACATAACGAGGTTAGGAGAGAGAGATGCAGAGGTAGTTGAATGTGAAGACCATGGTTTCAGTAGAGCAGCAAACGCCAGTGCAGAGAGAGAGGAGAGATTAGTGTACCAAGTGACGGTCCGGTCCGTTATGTTAATTTTTTTTTTTTTTTAATTTCAAAACCCCTTTATTGATCAAAACTTTTACAATTTACGAATTATCGATTTACAGTTTTCTCCTCTGCATGTCTGCGTATGCGTTCAAAGGAGAGTAGAATTACAATAACAATTTTCTATTTGAAGACGTGCTAATTTTTTTTTTTTCTTTCAAAACCTCTTTATTGATAATGTATATACAATGACAAAAATAAATAAATAAATTTGGAATTTCAGCTGTCTCCTCGTGCTGCATTCGCAGATGAATATTAAGGAGTGCATAAAATATAATACTTTCAGATTGTTGTTAATAAGTCCAATACACATACACTCACTAGGTGATGAGGCTCACTTTCAGCTTGTAACCGTGGAAAACACTAACACTAAAACCTAAACCTAGAACCTAAGACTAAAGCGTTCCAGCCGCAACAGCGTCCTGCCATCGATGGGGGAACGGAGCGGGGGTTATCGTGTTAAACACCGGGTTTGTCAGGTATTGCAGGGAGTCGAAAAATTTGATATGTCTACGTTGGATGACCTCATCCACCGTAGGCAGCTCAAAGATCTCGTGAAGCACACTGTTGCTCCGCTGCTCGAATGAAGTACCTCTGACCACTTTCATTGGTATACCGTTTTGGAATTGATGGAGTTTCTTAGCTGTTGTATACGTCAGATAACGAAAAAGCGGTGCACCGTACAGCAGAGTAGGCCTGAGTATGCTCTTGTAGATCAGTAGCTTAAGACGCAGTGTTAGATTGGGGGAAGTCAATACGTGCGTAAGCCGGTAAGACTTCATGCGTGTTTGCTTCAACTTCTTCGTAAAATGGTCACTAAAATGGAGGTGTCTGTCCATTTTAATTCCCAGATATATTAGGTCGTTGGCTGGTGAATTTTTCTCCGTTCCTACTATGTAACTAGTTGGGAGCGGGCTTTTTCCCTTTTGGAAAGAGAAAATTACGCAGTCAATCTTACCCGCGTTTTCAGAGATATTGAGTCTCCCAATCTCTCACTGATCTGGTTACAGGCTACTTCAGCCTGTCTTAGAGCTTCCTTGGCACTCATGCTGCTACTGTACACCACTATGTCATCTGCGAAGGATGTAACTCTGGTATTTTTGTAACGGGCGCCGACAATCTCAGACGTGTATACGTTGAATAGTGCAGGGGATAAGACGGCTTCTTGGGGTACTCCACAGGTCAGTGGCACAGCTTCGGAGAAGCTATCCCCCACCCGCACCCGCAACGACCTGTTTTTCAGGAAGCTAGCCAGAATTGAATAGAGTTGTTCCGGGCATTCCCGGTCGCAGAGGATTTGACACAGTGTCCCGTGCGACACCAAGTCGAAAGCTTGGGTGCAATCTAGGGATATCATAGCCGTGGCTATGTTTCTATTCATATTATGGGTAGCCTCTGACTGTACCTTCATAAGGGGGTGCTCTGAGCTCATACTGGATTGGAATCCAGTCTGCTCTGCCGGAATGATGTTGTTTTCCGAGCAGTAATCTTTGAGATAATTCAAAAGAATTTTTCCTATCTGTGGTAGCAGACTGATCGGGTGGTAGTGGGCTGGGTGATCTCCGCTCTTGGCTGGCTTTAGTAATGGGAACAAGATGGCTTGTTTCCATGTTTCAGGAAAGTACCGCAATCTCATACAAGAGTTGTATAAGTTTGCTAATTGTACTATCCCTCTCCTCGGCATTTGTTTGAGCAGCACTGTTTGTATCCCGTCGTGCCCTGGTGCTCGGTTTCCCTGACACCGGCGAAGAATCGCCTTGAGCTGCTTCGGTGATACAAACATGTGGTTCTGTTCAGCATCTACCGGAGGAGGTATGTGGTAGTATCCCGTCCTAGCCGCAATATCCCTAGCGTAATGGTCGGCCAGTTTTGTTGCTTGTTGCTCAGCAGTCAGAACATTGTCACCTTTGTGAAGACGGACAGTGGCTGTCTTGCCTTTTGTAGTCTTCAACAGCTTCCAAAACGTTCTGTGATCTCCATGAGTGCTACGAAGTTTCTCATGCCACTGCGCTGTTTTCCAGAGTTTCATCAAGCCCCGGATTTGCGTTGTGAGAGAATTCACAACGACCTTGGCTTGCTGATCTCTCGTCCTGTACCATCTATTCTTCCAATTATGGCGCAAGGCAATAATTTTAAGAATGTGGTCTGGAGGTGGTCACAGAGACGGTGGCATGGGGATCGCAGTGTAAGCTGCGTCTATGATCACATCAGTTATGAAAGTTAGTTGAAGCTCTACTTCTTCTTTCGTGCGGAGTATTGGCACCGTATGCAGGTTTTGGTAAATCTGCGACCGATACATATCCCAGTCGGCACGACGGTAGTCGTATCTCGTGGGGCGAGATATCGCCACTTTACCATCCACTGCATACAGTACTGACCTGTGGTCAGAGGTAATAAAGTCAAGGGCGGTGCAACTAGTGATACGGTGGGGTTGTTTTGTCAGTAGTAAGTCAATCGTCGAGGTAGCTTATGGGTTACCTCTATGCCGAAAAGTAAAAGTCTGGGGGTGAACGACCGTAAACGGCATTCTCAACAGGAGTCTCCCAGCCTTGTTTGTTACGGTGTTATAACACATGGTATATTTTGCGTTGAGATCTCCCACCACCCAGTGGTTAGATCTCTGCGCACATGCGTGTAGCAAGGCTGAGTACTGCTGCAGAGACGCGTACGGTCTTCTGTATAGGGTGGTAAGGTAAATGGGTCTCCCCAAATTTACCTTAACTGTCAAGTGGTGAAGCTTGGGATCAGTTGTAGTCAGTGGTGAAGCCACTTTCTTCCAATTGATACCAAGGCGTATAGCAATTAAAACGCCTCCGTAACCGTTAGCCCTTTCAATGGCAGTTGAATAACCTTCAAATTGGATCGATTGTGTAGACACCCTAGTGTCTGTCAAAACTACAATATTACAAAGATACAAAGAGCGCTAGCAGCACTTCTACCTCATGTATTTTGGTCAGGAGACCATCAACGTTAAAATTTAATACTTGGTAATCTACCATTGTTGATGTTTTCCAGATAGTATAGCTATGAACATTTGGCTACAGAAGTCTACTAGGGCAGTTACCCATTTCGGTCCGCATTCAAGATCTTGACGCTGATCGTTTGTTAGAAACTTTAGCCTAGGATCTAGGTACTTACAATTGATGTTTTCCGAAGTTCTGGGGGCCGTTCTCGCAGAGGTGGGGGCCGCTTTCGACGTGGAGGGGGCAGCTCTCGACGTGTTGGAGGCATCTCGGTCTTCGTTACTGTACTGGAACAACCTGTAGAGCGGGTTCTGCGAAGCATTTGTAGATGGCGGTGGAGCCGGCCGCATCCTTGGCTCGTCCTGTTTTCGTCTCTTCTGCTGTGGCTGCAGTTTTCTTGCCGGTCTATCTCTGGCGAGAAGCTCCTTTCTCTTCACGCAGCCTCTGTACGACGCCGGATGAGCTTCACCGCAGTCGGAGCACTTGAGTGGGGCTGAATCATTCCTTGGACATTGCGCTACCTCATGGGGTCCCGCACATCTGATACACTTTAATTTCCGGCCGCAGTGGTTTTGTGTGTGACCAAATTCTTGACATCGATGGCATTGCGGGGCGCCTCTCTGTTCCTTGAACGTCACGACACGAACTATGACGTGGTTAATGGCGTGTATCTCTTTCATTGAATTCAACGTGACGATGGTGGTAAAAACAAATGGCAGCAGACGACGTAAACACTTTAGCTGCTAGCACTCGACTCTCCCTAAATGTTAATATTTGTCCTGTGCCGCTTCTTATATAGCCGGTCCACCCTGGAGGGGATGGGCCCCCACCAGGCGACCTGGGGAAGTGGGGATGGCCCCCCACCTGCGGCTGTTTACTTCATTGGCTCCTCCCCCTACTCTCACTGACGTCATAATCTTTATTAACAAGAAAATATGGAAACATAGATAGTTATAATATGATTCGAGAAGAGGGGAACTTTTAATTATTCCTAATAATTAATAATATAAGCCATGCAGAGGACTTTGAGTAAGTGAATTAGGACTATTTTTGAATGTTAGTGAAGGAAGACGCATCGGTTGTTGTATGTGTAACTCGCCACATAAAGTATAATTTGTAATATAATAGAAATAAGAAATGCAAATTGACTACAGCTAATGTATTTGTCGGTGGGTGATAAAAGGAGTTTGAAAGACAAATTGACGGACCAGCAATAAGCACCCCTTTTGGACGGGGTTTTAAATAGGCCAAGCCAGATGGGGCATCATAAAAACCATTTTCGGTACCTTTGGAGATAGAAGAAAATATCCTTCCTGAGAGACGCGGTAGAAGAGAGCTCGAGGTGAAAGGAGAGAAAGGGGGATAACTTATTTGGACTTTTGGGATGGAGCAGGAGAGAGAGGAAGCGAATTGAGGAATGAAGTAGAAGAGAAACCGGCTCGGGATAGACCTCTTTTTTATGACGACGCCGATTTATTATAATTATAAGACACAATGTGTATTCATATTTAGTTCATAAATTGAATGTAATCATCCATCATTTTATTCATTATATTTTTATTTCTTTTTAAGTTTTTACCCATGTGAATACATTATTTACCTTATCGTAAATTCTATTTTACTATCTAAATTTCTTCTGTCAATCAACACGAGATTCACTGTTGGATTAGAATTAATCGGGAGAAAATCAAATCAAATCAATATGAATCAATTTTATTTTATTAGAACTTTCCACCAATGCAGTACACACAGAGAGTAATGAAATCTAGCAGTTTTAATAATTAAATGGCTTCCCAAATAAATTCACTTTAGATTTAGTTAAATAAATTACTTTAATTATTTGACCTAGGCGTAGAGGCGTGGTTCTCCTGATAAGGTAGGTGAAGATATATATGTATCGATAGACATTTTCATACATTTATTTTTATATGCATTTATAATATATTTGCCAGAGGGCCGAATGTAGAGTGCCAAAAAGTGGAGATGCAGAATTCTAACCTTCCTAACCGGTGGCCATCATTTAGTGGACTCAGAGCTATTGCCGCGCTTTCATAAATCAATTAAAGTCAATAGTGGCTATCAGCAATTAATGGACATGAATAAATAAATATAAATTTATTTTGTTTAAACATATTGTACCCATAATTATAACATGTAAGTGTGTTTACATATTTATTTTTCTTAAAAGAGGATTAATCAGGGATCATTGAAACAATTAGACAATGGTTGTCTGGTTGAAATGGGAAGATTATTAGAAATACATAATGTTTACATATTAACCGTCATCCTGTAGCTCCAGCTGTGCGACAAACAACCAGTTTAACCTAATCATTAAAAGATATGAAAAAATGTCCTCCACTTCTATGAAGAAGGTGAATCCTTGTCTTCTGAATACAGTCATATTCTTTAAGGTAGGTAGAGCGGTGCCGATCTCTCTCCATGGTCAATGCTGTGGATGTACCACACTAGGTTATTTTCATGAAGGTCATGGTGATTTCTTTGGCAGTAAAATTGGATGGAGTACATAGTCTTCTGGCAGCTTTGCAGTTAAATGTGATGTTTCTTCGGCTCTGGATGGTCGTGGAATGGTGTTGGAGATGATGTTTCTTCGAGTTGTGGGATGGTAGCAATTCACTGTAAGGAGAGGATTCTGAGTTGGCTGGTGTCTCAGACACTGTTGTGAGGTAGTTGGTTGTTTGGACTGGGAGGTTTACCCAGTTTTGGTGCACTCTCGTGGGAAGATGACATATCTATTGAAAACAGCTAGTTGATATGGAGTTTTAAAATACGTCCTGAATCTAACCTGACGTGATAGTGACGGGAACCCAGGTGACGGATAATTGTGCTTAAGACCCAAATGTCCTCATTGTTTTTAAGTTTAAGTGGGCTTCAACTCTGGCACCTTTACAAAATCTACGGGACAGGAGCCAACAACATCTGCAGTGAAATTTGTTCTATGGTTGTTGGGTAGTAGGGGGGCGCTCACCGCGGGCTAGGGTATTCTACGACCCGGCCATTGTCCGACGGGCGTCAAGGAAGAGATACAATGGGTAAACCTGTGGTCTTTGAGCTTTGCTGGTGGTCAGATTTTCGTATCGATCTGACTCTATAAGATCAGTGCACTATGTTCAGGAGAAGAGGTACAGGGCTACAGAGAGATACAGCTGTTTTCTGGGCCGAGAAGAGGGGAACTCCTATTTATTAGTGGTGAAGAAGTTGGTACAACAATGGTTATTTCAGTATCGATCTGATTTAATTCTAAACCAAGCTCTTCGTAGAGGGCGTCGTGAGCAGGAGGTGCGAGGTACAGTTCAGCAAGTATTGTGCTCTGTCTTGTAGTACACTGCTATCAGTAATTTCCCTAGTTACAAATAAGCTCTGAAGTTGATATTAGAGGGTGTGATGTTTTTCTTAATACTGAACTGCTGCAGTTTGTCTTCTAGAAGAATTGTAAATTTTTCCTAGGGGTCTACTTCCATTTATAAGAGTTTACCATTCACTGAAACTGTAACAATATACTTCCCTGGAATACAAGTCGGTTTATATAAGTCTACAATCCTGCAAGTGACATGTGAAATGTCATTGCTCTTATAAGAAATAGTTGAATGATTAGAGTCAATGCAGACGGATGTATAATTTAAATGTTTGGTGTCAGCAGATTTTGCCAATGGTTATTTACTTATAATAAATATACTTTTGCAACTTGTTCCTTGGTAGAATATGATAGGCAATGTAGTTTATTAGCATCAACGTTTCGGTCGTTTTGCTCTATGAGAATTTCAACAAAAACTAAGTTCACCAAACAACGGTAGAATTCCCGTCACTGTGATAGTGAATGGTAGCCTGAGCTGGAGCTCGGTTTTCATAGTCTGAACACCGGGATCGTGAGATTTTTCTTACACCACTGAAGGCTGAACTGTTTTATGGCAGAGTGGGCTCTTACAATGAATTCGGGACACTTCCAATGCATTGCTTTTTCCGGAATTCTGTGATGTTGGACTGCAACAAGGGCTCATGAATCCAATCATCGTGGATCTCCCTGACGAATTGGGCCCTTAGGAACGTTTCAGAAACAGAGAGACCTTATTTGCGCATGAACATTAAACATGAGTTCATAAACTGGGAAGGGGCGTCGAGTACACCACGTGTTCAGAAAAGATTTGTATCTCACTATGATAACAAGAGAAAAAATGATGCTGGGAAACCACCACGCTTGTAGCTGGTTTTAGTATTTTAACAAATTCTGTTTAGGGAGTTAGTAGTTTTTAATGTTTTTTTAGAGTCATGATAAAAAGCGAGATACTGTAGTGAATAGGGCCTATTGAAAAAATAAGCAACTGGGTCTTTTTGGTCTCTGCCAGTTGCCAGTTCAATGCTAGAGCCTTGCGGACTGTCTGGTAATTGGCTTCATTGTCCGCTATTTGACTGCATACCTATAATCGTGTTCTCCAACAGTGGACGACGTGCAGGGGAAGAGCTGCAGGTAGATTGTGTGGTCTTGGAATGACCACGAATTCACACTTGCCATGTAAGAGTACACAAAAACCGTCACGATGCCAAAGTCGGGTTTGAACCGGAGAGAAGCTGACTGGACCAAGGTGGAAGTGCCACTAGGGAAGTTCTGGTACCACCGCATGGGATGATACACACTTAACTTCCGTTATTTATATCATATATTTTCACCACTTAATGGGGATTCATTTTAAAAATTCCCTTTATTTCGACCAATTGGTCTTTAGTGTTATGTTAATTTTATTATATTAAGAGCTATTCATTTCTGAATGGGTGGTCATTATTTTGGTCTGTTATAATTAATTTTTTGCTAATAAAACTTAGGGGTTGCTGGTTTCATAAACCACCCATTATTATACAGTCCACATCTTTCATCTTACTTTCATTCTGGCCGGACCCGGCCCATTTACATTAATTTCTGTTGATGATCCTCTTTATTAGCAATTAATTTTCCCACACATTGGAGCAGATAGATTGTTTCCCATTGCATTTGAAATAGAAGTAGGCAAAGATATGAGTATTTAATAAAAGAACCGTTATGGCTCGACCAGGATGTGATATGAAAGGCACAATGGTTGGATCTAGGGGCATTTATCTGCTCTATATGGCAGTAACTCTGCTGGCGTCCCACTTCCAAGGCGAAGGGCTAATGGTGCCACCTTCAACGTTTACATTCTCGGCAGTAAGTTAGCCATCCAACTACTTGAATAGTTATCCATGGTTATTTCGTTACGGGAACCAGCTCTCTCTACTTAAACAGTATTTCTTCTCGCCCTAAATAAATTGTAATGAGTAGATTACTGTTTCTCTTCCCTTAGCTGGGAATTTGACAACTCAGGAGACAACAATCTGGCAGATTCCTGGCCTACGTAAGAATGTGTTATGTATGTGTATTGTAAATATTGTATGAGTGAGATAGTTAATGCCATAATCTTTGTGTGGTACCAATGAGATTGTTTAATACAACTACGCTTGACCTATAAGAGCAGATTGTATTTTTTTTTTTCTAATTTATAAAATTCAAAAGAATTTGATAAGAGACCTTTGAAACAAAGTCTGACGAGAGGTCATTCGTGTGTCTCTCTGTATGTATGTGAGTTCTACGATTACTGCCATAAAATAATTCAATCTATTTGACATTTTAAACGATTATTTTACAAAAACACCAGATTGGACATATGGTTGGTACGAAAAATACACAAAAAGGCAATTCCGTAATATATACTTATAAGCTTTTCCCAAGTCTTACTTCAGAAGCTGTTTAGTATAAAATGTTCTGTTTTTTTTCCACACGATAAAAGAAGGCAGCGCAAAAATAAATTCAAAGATTTTCATTAAATACTATTTTGAAAACAACAATTCATGAGATTTTTTTTTTTAACTGGTGTTTTTTTACTGGATGACTGTCCCTCATCGTTCTCTCTAATGTCCCTCTCACAAAGTGTTATGCAGCAAATCCACTTAACTTATCTTCAAGATTATATCTGTTGAAAAGATTTTCAATTCTGTGAAGAAATTATTTAGTGAATTGTGCTTAAAAGCCAATTTTTGTGGTCTATTTTATTTTTAGAAGAAACATTTATTCCTGGTAATTTGGCAACCATCTACTAAATGACTGTATGTCTATTATGAGTATAGTATGTATGTACCGGTAAATGTATGTGTGTATATCCATCTATGCCTGCGTAGGTAGCATTTTCATCATTAATTACTTTCATTGATTATATTTTATGTCCTATTTCACTGTGTACAGTGAAATTTTCTCTTTGCATAAAGATTTTATAAGCCCTGTAGCAACAACTTTTTAAGAAGTAACCACTAACTTGCTTTTTTAATTTAAACTTGTATTATTTCATTTTTTATAACCATTTATGTGCGTAATTGTTTACTGCAATGTTTGTTTGTTATTTGTAGTTAAAAGCCGTAAAACCAAATGATCATCATCGTGTACGTCTCGGTATACGTAGTTAAGTTAAGTGAAGTCGTTTTAGATGTGCTGAGTTAAGTTGGTTTCGGTTAGGAATTTATTTATTCTGTCAATTGTAGTAATATTATTTTGAGTGACAAGCATCAGTAAGTTTCCTGCAATAGAATGGACAGTTCTGAAGTTAATGTTTTATGGTGAGCATATCGTTTCACTTGGTACACCTTGGAGGTGGTTTCTGTCTTGTGATATATTGCTGGAGCAGGCTGCTGTCTCCTATCCTCATTCTTGTCAGGACAGCTTCAAGGCGGAGGTTGCTGTGGCACGAGCATTCCCATATTTTCACCAGCTTTTTGATCTCTGCTTCGTAAACTTTCATCCCGCATCTGCTATTTTTCTTTTCAGTGGGAGTTCAGAGTATTTCATTGAATATTGATGAGGGCGTGTCATGTTTTCGGAGTTTTGCCGGTTCCGATGAGTCCATTTAGGACTGTGAAGATTTGGACAAATAGATTTAAGGGGTAGGGCTGTGGCTGAAATTCATTCGGCTAGAAGTCGAGTTCCTGGATTTGGTTTCTGGTTACCTATATTTTCTTGAGAGCTTCGGTTGGAAGTTGTAATTATATTCTGGAAGGGATAGTCTCAGGTACACTATGGAAATGTAATTTGCGTCTTCTGCATAGTAGAAGGGTTAACCCGGACTCGGCGCACAGGCTTATGATAGAGTTTGTACAAAGGCTCCTGTTAAGATTTGAATTCCTGTATGGTGAATAGGGTCGAGCTTCGTCATGAGGGAAGTGCGTGCAGAACCATGTATAAAGCACCCACATTCCAATTTGGAGCAAGCCGACGATTGAAAACTTTAAGCAAGCTAGTCCCTATCTAAGCCCTAAATGTTACTTAGGATGGGGATGTGGATATTCTATGAGAGCCGTCTGGCCAACCTAAGTCCAAGAAACCGGATGGTTTCGGCATAGAGTAGTACTGCAGTTCTTAGCAATAAATAGTTCCGTCGATGGTGGTGTGTTTTGGAACCTAATGAAGTGAATTCATTTTGTTTTGACTGTTGAATTTTATTCCTGGTTTTTGTGACTAGTCATATATTACATTAATTTTTTCTTTGATTTATTATTTTATGTCAAGGAGTTTGAGCGGTAAATCACAGCAAGGTCATCGACGAAAAGTATTGGTTTGATGCCTCTTGTGAAGTTGATATCCAGCTCATTAATTGCCAAGCCAAACAGTGTAGTACATCCTAAAGAACACAGCCTTAACAAATTGGTCCACCGGACAAGGATCTTAATTATTTCATACATTTAAGATAAACCTAGTTAAGCAAAAGAAAGGGTTTTAAACAGGTCTGTCATTTGGGAAACTAAAACTAATTTCATTCCCTATTAACTAAACAGTTTCATTACCTTTTGTTTTCGTCATCCAGAACACCTTACTTTCTATGATTTTTTTACTTATTCATTATGGAAGAAAGTAGGATACATACATATAATTTAAGTTGAATGAGTCACTGATTAACTCAAATGTTACTAAACACACTATTGAATTCGGTTTTAATTATTGTTCTTTGATTTACCTACCTTATTCCTGATGTAAATCCATTTCAATTATTGGAAGGACTTATAACTTTCATATTGATTACTTAGAAAATATTCACTTCTTCTGTGAGAGAAAATATTCTGTTCTTGGTGTAAACATTTTCTCTTACTTGGTTACTACCCTTAATGTTTATTCATTTATCATTCAAATTATGTCAAGGAAAAGGTATTTATTTAAATAATTTCCTAGAAAACCTCAAGAATTTCCTATGGCATCCCTCGCCTTAAGGATCTGGATCCTCAATCTTGCAGGAGCTCCGAGATCTCTAGAGGTTCCAATTCCTCCTTGCCTACGTCCGATAAAGTTATTCAGTTTATCAGGCAAAAGAAAACTACTGTCACCATGGCTAGAGATTTCAGTCCAGAAGGGTGAATTCAATGATCTTGCTTCTGGAGACTCCCATTTTGGACCATCCAAACCCTCGTTTCCTGTCACAACTTCCTAGGTACACAGCAAACCGAGTGCCCTGAATAAGAAGTCGATTCCCCATTCTTTATTCTCGTTTGAAGTGAACTCTGCCACGAATTAGCACAAGTTCCAGAATTTTGAGCATCAAAATTGTCCATTCTTGCAGAAAGCTTCAGATTCTGCAATTCACCCCTAAAGGAGAGATTGGCAGTAATCAAGTTCCTCAGATGTTGTCGAAATCGTCAACGTGTTGGGCTTGTTGTAGCTGACTGTAAGTCTAAATGGAGCTGCGGATTCTGCAAGGAAAGGTATCATAGTCTTATCCATTCAGAAAACTCCACCTGCAACCCTTATCAGAATTAAACTCTTCTCAATCAAGAAACCATGCAGGCTCAACAAGATAAAATTTTCATCGGACTTGATTATGTCTAATCTATGTGACTAGCATTGACAACTGTTTATTCCATATGTGTGCAGTATTCGACTCTGGGAGCAGTATACGTTCATGACTACCTCCCTCGCGAAGAAAATGGGAACTCTATTGGATAATATCAACACCCCCCCCCCCTCTGAACCTGCAAGATCCCTCAGCTACCATCTACATCCATCTCGGAAAAGTTCTTTACCAAGGCTGTTGTCGTCAACAGGATTACTCCACCACTTCCGAATGTTTCAGTTCTGCACCACATTGCACAGAAATTTCTTCACTCCAGGCTTATTGACAATCAATTTGTCAAACCTAGAACCATTGATGGCCTCATTGGCATTGATGTATTCCCTCTTTAAATCGCTGGAGCTCTATACTTCTCAGGAATTGATCAATTTCACCTATTGCCGTCCAACTTTGGTATCTTGATCATTGGCAAACTTAAAAATAAATCTCGTCCACAAAGAGTGGTGTTCTTAGCTTAATCTCGTCATCGTCGATCTAGCCCGTCAAAATCTATAACCACCAACGATTTTCAGGACCCAAAACTGAAATGTGTCTACATCATTTATGGACAACACTGCATGACTTTAACTAAGCTAAAGCAATTTTTTCCCTTTATTGAATAATGGCATAATCAATGTGGGTGAAACACTGCACTTATCTCCTCTTGTACCACCTTCCAAACCCCCATTACTTCTAATGTGTGTGTGCCACAAAAGTATCATTTATTACGTATCATCATACGAGACATGTACGAACAATACCTTCACGGTGGTCCCAACATGACACTATCCTTGTGTAAGTGTCACTTCTCTGCACTGAGTACTCTGGGTGCTGGGACCCGCGGTAGTTATGGTTTTAAGAGGCAGGTCTTATCAACTGCTCACGACTACTTCCGGGGTAGGTTTCGGCCGCAGCATCCTAATGGCTTTTTTCTTCGGGACAGGCAAGAACTGCCGGTGGGAAAGCCTGCAGGGTACGCTTGCGGACCGGGCCGCTTCATGTACCTCCATTTTCAGTTGAGTAGTGTCCCCATGCCCGAACATAAAACTATACTCTTCGGAAAGCCTTGCTGGCTGGTCTGTCTATTCGGAATGGGGCACCGACCCCTTTCCCGGTGGAACTATACTGGTATGTGTACCTATGGAATATAGATCATTTGCCATTACCTGGCCCGTGCTGTCCAGCGACGTCCATAATTTTTAGTACTGAGAGGAACTTATCTGCTTTTGTGATGCAGTATCCAGGGTCAGCAACTCACTAATTCACAAAACTATGTATGATAACACGATGAAAAGTATAAGTTAATAACCTTTCACCAACCATATGTTTTTTTGTTTGTTTTTTGCGCAGTGGTATTATTTTAACCGATGAAGTACAACTGAGGTGCAATTATTGCTTATTGAAACTTTTGTGTGGTTTTTTTTTTTTTCCTCCTTAGCTCTCAAACTTATAAAAAATAGGATGTGGGAAAAATAAAAGGCAAATTATTTTAGATTGATGGGTGCCTTTCACTAAGGGGAGTCCCCCATTTGAAGGATGTATAAGAAGGATATAGGGTGTGGAATGACTAAAGGAGGCGGGTGGATTCAGGAAGGTAGTGAGAGTCTACCGATGGTGGAGCCTAGGGGTACCTAGGCAATGGTTTGTAGTCGGCCAGGGCAAGCCTGGCCCGCCCCAGCAGGGGCCTTTTGTGTGGTGACATTGATTAATATTTAAGTGCGAGTAGAATAATTCGTAATGATTGGGAACGTGTTGGAATGAGTTTTGACTTGCTAAGTAAAACCTAAATATGTCCTAAAACAATATGATTGTTAAGTGTGAGCGGTGGACATTTGAAAAAAGGCGTTAAAAGGTTGGTAAATGACGACCAGGAAGAATTCCAATAGAGAACGTTGAACAACAATGAGAACATGCATAACATCGAAAGTTAATTTATGAATGAATGATTCCAAGTAAAAAATTAATAATGAAAATAATTCTCCTTTAATAATTGGTCAAGTTCCGGAAAAATAATTGGCAATAAATAAAACTAGGAGTAGACGGCGCTTATCTCCTGACGGTGTATTGAGCGGGAGTCCATGCGGGGAATTGGATGGCGCACACTGGTTCCTAACGACAAAAAACGGGACAATAGTCTGCAAAACAGTAAAGTTCGCCTCAAAAAATTTTTTTCACATTTTTAATGAAGGTATAGATTGCCTTTGATGGAAAACTGGTGATAAATTTTCCAAAAATAGCGCAAAAATAGTCCGAAAATAGACACAAAAAACTTTCACAAAAATCAAGTGTGACCCATGATTTTCAAAGTTTTTTTTTACGCTGAATGCAATGGTGTTAGTTTACGCGACTTATTCAACAATTCAAAATATTAGGTAAGTTTTCCACATAGTCATCATTGGTTTTAGTGTGAAAAAATGTATTGGTAAATAAATACATGTAGGTACACAGCACATAAGCATAGGTAGGTCCTCACAATAAAACTATTACCACGATTAATGGCTATATTTGAAAAAAACAACATGATGAGTGAAGTAGTAAAGTTGGTAAACATCAGTTTTCAATTCCGTCTTCGTACATAAATCCAGAGAGTTCGTGATTATTATAATGTTACTTAGATGAAAGTTTGTAAGGAGATTTTTAGACTCTTCCTCAAGTTCAATTATTGTAGATTTTTGCCAATTTGTTCTCAATCTTGCAAGGAGTGGAGAACTATTACCCCGATTAGTGGCTATTAAAAAAAAAAGTACTTATGGGCAGAAAAATAGTATATGAAAAAAGTTATTGAAAAATAATGTATGTAAAATGATACCCGCTCGCAATAAAGTTGGTAAACATCAGTTTTCAATTTTGTCTTCGTCCAGAAATCCAGAGTCTTCGTGACTATGTGTTGGACGAAAGTTTGTAAGGAGATTTTCAGCCTCTTCCTCAAGTTCAATTGGAGATTTTTGCCAATTTGGTCTCAATCTTGAAAGGAGTGGATCAGAAGAAATAATTAAATTATGTATGATGTCTTCGCTTGTTGTGGTCCTCGATATTTTGTGGGAATGGTTCAGCCGAAATCGTTTAAAATCCTTGTTTTTACTTTCTTGAGCTTCCTCTGATATCCAACCAATCGGTAAAACAGTAGAATCCAGAATCGCTTTTTCGTGGATCAAAATTTTATGAACAGAGGATGGCATGTAGTACCATTCATACAAAGAAACATATAGCTCTGCAGTTTTGTGGCAGTATTTTTCAAACTTGGAGGAGTCCACCGAAGCACCAGAAGAAATCACTTGAAGAATCACATAAAATTTTTGGATCAAGTTTTCGTTAATTTCGGTAATCTCAGCAACAGTTTTCCAATCTCTGAAAAAAACGTCGCGCGCTGTTTCCATCGTTGGTTGTACCAGATCCTTGTTTCGGCACATCCACTAAAATACCAATTTTCTCTTTCAAGCTGTGCTGGATATGTTCCTTTGTAGTTTTCATTCTACGCTTTTCGTCAGGTAATCTCGCACTCCATTTTTTGATTGGCAAGCGGTAAGCTATATGTAAAATACATTCCATCAATTGTATCTAAGCGTGAAGACTCGACAACCCATACTCTGTGCTGGCTTGATCGATAGGCATGGACTTTACTCTCTCAAGATTGTTCATTTTTGATGGTTTGATACCGCCTGACATACTTTGCCATCTATCATGGTTAACTGCAAGCTATGAACCGTTTCATAAGTAGTGTTTTCGATCAATGTTATGGAAGGTTTCAAATTTTTGATTTCATCTTTTATGTTCTCTACTTCTGCTATGATCTTTGTAGTGTCCTCTTTTTCGAACTCGAACTTAATAGGACGGCAAAATTGGTTAGAGGAAAGGGAAGGATTGACCCAGCACGAACTGTGGATGCTGGTGCTGATGTCGCTAGTTTCAGACAACTTCAAAGGTACGAGAGATACAATGAACAAAGAAGCGTCAGATATGTCAGGGGCACTGGAATTTTGCTTGTAGGTCCCTTGGCTGGAAGCTCCATCGCAGGCCCATTTTGAAATCAACATCAAATTTTTACCCTGAGGGAGATCAACAGCCATTTTTAATGAAATCGGCAACCTAGTGACGGTTTTGTCTAATAAGCTTTGAAGTGCTACACTTGCCTTTGTTTCAGAGACAAGTATATCCGGTTAGCAATCCTTTTTCGCTTGCAATAGAACTTTATATGAAGGAAATACATTGCAACCTTTGCTTAAGACCTCGGATCGAATTCGGTTGTATTGGTATTTTGTTTGTATTGTTTCGACAAACAGAGCAAGGGCTTCTTCTTTTGATAGTGTTTGGATGTAATAAGTAACAACACAAGTTAACAAAAGAACCAAGTTTATTAATCAGTTCACACACGCATCACAACATTAGCAATCGGTTTATATACATACAAAGCTCTGGAGGTAACAACCAGGTTCAGGTTATAACTTACAAATGTTACCAACCTAACATCCCCCTCCTTAAGTTTTAAATAAAAAAATAAAAATATAGTATACATTACAATCATGTTCATATAGTATGTAACTTATGATCTAATTTGTAACAAATTATTTGGAAGTAATTACAATAAAATAAAGAATAATAAAAAAAAAAATACTTATTAGAATATATATATTAGAAAAAATATTAGAAAATAAAGGTTTAGCCACAAAATTACAGAGCAAGAGCTTACAAATACAAACATTACAAATCTAACCTTTCTGGTTTTTTAATTACTCTACCTGATCTAGTAGTAATAGAGTCAGGTAAATTCAATGGCAAGGAACAACCAGAGTTATTTAAATCTTCAACAGACCTATCTATGTTTACATTATTCGAGACAACAACAGTTTCGTCAAAATCAAAATCTTTATGTTTGTATTCAGCATCCTCTGATGGAGGAGCATTGTATTTCTTAATAAATACTGAATTGCGCCTATAGATTTTGCCGTTAATGTTTACCAAATATGACCTAAATTTAAGCTTTTTAACAATGAGTGCTCTTTCCCACAACTTAGTATACTTGTCTTGTACTAAAACATTATCACCCTCGTTAAATTCTACTGATTTTCTGCTGTGCTCATTATAATAGGTCTTTTGAGAATTTTTATCATAAACTTGTGGATCATCAACAACATGAGGTGCCAGACAGCTATCTCTTATAGGAAGTTTTGATCTAAGAGTCCTACTCTGAAGGAGTTGGGAAGGTGAATATTGTAATCCTGCAACAGGAGAATTTCTGTAGTTAAGTAAATATAGATCTAAGTCATCATTTTCATGGTGACATTTTTTTAGCATGGATTTCATCAACCCTACTGCTTTTTCTGCAAGACCGTTACTTTTGGGATAATGGGGACTCGATGTTGTTATGACGAAATTCCACTGGTCTGAAAAGTTTTGAAATTCAAAAGAGCTAAATGGATTATTGTCAGCGACTATGATTTTGGGGATTCCGTAAGAGGCGAAAATTGGCTTTAGACACTCTATTAATGACGATGACGTTTTGTCTTTGAGTTTCTTTAACTCAACCCATCTAGAATAGTAGTCCACCACAACCAAATAGTGCATGTTACGAAATTCAAGAATATACATACCAACTTTATAGAATGGGATGGGTGGACGCTAAAGGACGGTGCCCAGCATTTGGTAAGCAGTGTTCCTACTGTAAAAAATTCAATCATTTTGCAAAACAATGCATCGGAAATAAGCGTAATAATCGCATTCGACAGGCTCATGAAGTGGTGGAGTCGAGTAATGATGTTTTTAAGTTGGATTCTTTAAACCTGTGTGCCTGTGATGCTATCACTCAGGGGAAAGATGAATGGCTGGCCTTGCTTAAAATTAACAAAAGAACCAAGTTTATTAATCAGTTCACACACGCATCACAACATTAGCAATCGGTTTATATACATACAAAGCTCTGGAGGTAACAACCAGGTTCAGGTTATAACTTACAAATGTTACCAACCTAACAGATAGCGTATCACTTTCGTCCTTCTTCGGTAAAATTTGAAAGGCTTCTTACATTGCTCATAAGCTCTGAAATTTTTTGAAAGATGTGTGAGCCCGTTTTTTGTTAAACTATACTTCATTGCATATTGATGTTCAGAAATTGAATATAACTCACTCAGTTCCTTACCTTTGCGTTTGTTCGAACTCCAAATACGGCACTTTTATGGCAGAAACCATGATTATTATCTTTAGAATGGTGGTAACAACTGATTCAGAAGATCAACAAGGAATGGACCACATTGGTATATTTCTTTCATTTTTAATAGCGAGTCGAATACTCAGAATGTAAATAAACAGACGCGTTTGTCTCCACTAATAAGGATCTAGAATCAAGGGTCGCACTCGGTCGCAGCTAATTTGTGTTTTAATCGCTTCTCCATACTTGTATGAACACGAATCAACTTCATTTTAAAAAGCGGGTGGAAGCGGAAGATTCATAAGCTTCTAAAAGCGTAAATAATGTATAAAAACTAGAATTTTTCTTCTATTAAACAATTTCAGCGCACGTTATCGTTACATTTTCCCGAGTGTGAATAACGTGCTAGCTTCATTTTTTGCCCTGTAAAAGAAAGCCACTGAAAGACAATTTTAAAATAAGCTTGAAATATCTTTTACCCGTCATTACAAAACTTGGCTTTTCCTCGCGATTTTCTCGTTTATTCTTAGCCCCTTACTCTTTCTTCAAGTAGATGAGCTTACAATATAACGACCAGAGCTTAGAAACCATCGGTTCTGAATACCTTAGGTACCTCTCTAACTGAATTATAATACCATTTTATGGCCACGAAGGTGTCAAAAATGGGACAAAAGTCCATTTTTTCGTCTTTAGGAACCACTGTGCGGCGCGGGAAGATGAGTGAAAGACCTTTTTATTGATTGTTGATTTTTTTTTAGTGGAATTCTTTTTATATTGGCATTGTGGACCCAACCAACAGTCTTTCCTCTTTTATATCGTCATTTATGTCTAAGATATCGTTGGATAAATGCGAAGTTAGCATTATGTGAAGACCTCCATATCGTCAACCATTTTCAGCTATTATTTATGAGAGACGAAATAAATTCCAAGGATAGGAAGTGACATTGTAGAGAGGAAGACATCATTTTCAGGTGAGTCATATTTACTTTTGTCATTTTTTGTGCTTTTCCAATCAGAGTTTATGAAATAAAAATTAATTTTCTTCCATCAATGTCATTAGACAGACAAATAAAATTACCCCTATCTCGGAGTCAGTTCACATCCTCACAAAAGCTTCTGACAATTATTTAGTGCGTTTACGGGGCGATTTTTCCTTCATTTTTTCCATATCATTTTATTTTACTATTAAATTTTGTATATAATCTAAGCCCTCGTCAAGATTATAACAAATTGATAGAAATGACGTGGAAATAGAAATTGGGGAGGGGAAATTAACATGACGAACAAATCTAATATGTCGGAGTAGAACAGAATTGTCAAACAGGCAAGGCTTTGATAAATCACCGAACGAATGAAGCGACTTTTTCGTAGCCAACAGGACCAAGTGAGAAATAATTCGAAACAATTTCAAAATAAAATAATAACAATTTTTACAGACAACCAATTTTTATAGAACGCGTACCGAAAGTTAGAGAGGGAGAGGCGATCAACAATTTGCTCCACGAACATTCAAATGTAGGGAGGAAGTCCCTGCTCCACCGCAACCAACCCCAATACAATGACGAGCTCAACGTTCCGACACCACCTCCGAAAATTGTGAACACCTTTCTACTACGCAATAGTTTCACAGATCTCATTGTTGAAAGCGAGGAGCCAGAATTAAATAATAAATCAAAAACCAAAAGCCAATAATTCAAGCAACGTCAGTGTACACGCCGAAATACCCAATACCGCAATAAGTGGTCTGTATAATAGGAATTGCCACAATGTTGCCACACCTGATCAAATACCTCTGCCAATAATGTTCCTCTTGACTTTTCGTTGTTGCGGCTCAGCACACCACTGCTTGACACCACCTTCGAGTCCTACAATAACAAGGTAAGCGAACGGGAAAAACAATACCTCGCGACTAAGGCTCCCGATATATATCATTAATGAGGGTTAATTATACACCGGTAAGATGGCTACTTACAGGTGACTCAGACATCGATAAGGTTAGTCAACCTAACCTCCCACCCAGTGGCATGTGACCTTGACCCAGAATGACAATTTACTGGCGTGAACATTAGCTAACATTGAACTTGACATTTTGATCGACAATGGCAGGAAAATAAATGCCATTAGTCAAGATTGCCTTATAAAACTTCAGTGTATAGTTTGGAATTTACAGATTTTACCATGTAAAACTTTTTCAGCCAGCAATAGAAATTCCAAGAACATAGATCAACAACTGTACATATATGTTTCTTTGGGTAATAGCAATCTAGGACTGATAATGGTAGTGGTGCCGGAATTGAGTTGCGAATTTTGGGATTTGAATCCTTGTTTTATCCAACATGACTCACACATTGAACATTGGTTCAATAACCGAAACACCTCTTTTCAAATCGACGTTGTAACGACACTAAAGGATACCAAATCCAACACATTGAGGATATTAAAACAAATAATAGTTTTTCAAAATTAGCCAAACACAATCAAATCAAATATTGGATCATTATCGTGATGTATTCAAGGCCAATATCTGTGTTTCAATGGATGCACCCATGAAATATTGGTCAATCACAAATTATCATTCAGAATGCGATCATACCTAATAAAACCTCCATTATTAGAGACGGCAAAATCAGGAATCCTAAAATGGTTGAACCAAGATATTATTGAACAATCAGACTCATCGTATGTGAGCCCTTTTGATGTTCATCGAGAAGAAAAATGGGGAAGTCAGACCATGTATTATTGATGCTAGACACCTCAATAATCGAAAATTACCGGAATATGACTGCCCACCCCAAATTAGCGAAACCTTCCAGTGTTTCAAGGGCACAAAGTTCATCTCAACCATCAGCTTAAAGTCAAGTTTTTTGCAAGTCGCTCTTGAAAATAATTCAAAGCAATACACAGCATTCCAATTCCTAGGGCACACCTACCAATTGAAACCAGTTCCGTTCATGAATTCTTTACCAGCGCTTATAAAAGAGTTACCAAATGTAATGCCTTCCGAATAAGCACACAACATCAGTCCATATGTAGATGACATATAAGTTCACCATCACTCCAAGACCACTTAATAAGGCTTCGATATTAAGAAACTTAGACGGCCATGGTGTTACTGTTAACCGTCATAAATGTAAATTTTTCCAAAAAAGAAGAACCATTGCTTTGACTTATTATTTCAAATGAAGGACTGGAAAAGTATCCGTTTTTTTGGAAAATGACCAAGACGCATGGAACAATTGAATAAGTTTGTTAACCAGAGAATACCCTTTCTTGGTAGCTTTCAAACCTTTCAAGCTATTTTTGCATTGGTTCCAGTTTACTAATCAGTTTACGAGGGCCTTCCTGAGGGCTATTGGTTGAAATCAATTAAAACCGGAATGTGATCGGATTTTAAAGCTGGTATTGTCTGGGATTTCCTGGTAACTGCAATTTTTTTGTTAGCATATCTAAAATGTCAGGGATAGTTCCGCTTCTAAAAAATAAGGGCTCTGCAGGCACTGGAATGTTATATCTCTGGAGCAAACATCCAGCAACTTCCCACTAGGATTTGGCTTCATGCAGCCCCAAAAAACTGTATTAGATCTTCTAAAGCTATTCGATGCCGATTTGGAGGAAGCAGATTAATTATTCCTGCTTCCTGAATCTTTTTGTTTGGAGGTTTGCACACTACTACTGCTTCGGGACTCGTTATATTTGTAATTATATGCTCCTCGAACTTTAAGTTATGTTTCATTATTATTACTTCACCAGAAGCTGTAGATTTTCTATCGTTGCGTACAGTTCTTTATTGTAATACACTGAATTTAATTATTTCTGAAAAGTGGGTTTCGGATATACATGAAATATCAATATTATTAGATTCTAGAAACTGTTTTAATTCGTTCCTTTGGCTGGTGATGCCACGAGCGTTCCAATTTAACAGTTTTAATTTACGAAATTCATTCGTCATCAATGTATTTAAAGCTACTAGTTTCACCTGCGTGAAATATTTACATTGAATCGAATGGATTCTAGAGGTGTTATCGATAGCTGATGGGCTATTGTTAACATTAAGGTCCATTGTCAAAACACGACGCGACTAATGAAGTAAAACACGTAATTATTTGTGGCGAATAAGGTTTAACTGCATCAGTTATCATTTTGGCGATGAAAGAAAGGAGGTTTTCGGTAGTAGGTTCAATGTGATCTAAGTTTACTAAGTTGGTGGCAGCCGCGTAAGATAGATTTGATGTTACATGTCTAACTAGTTTACTAGATGGCTCATCTGCTGCAGGAAGATCACTAACTCCCGACGGCGTTGTAAAGTTATTTTATTTCTAATTAGTTGATATTGCCTACAGCCTTTGTAACTTGCTACATGGTCCTGATGACAATTCAATCAAAACTGTCGGTGAATTGTAGCGGATATTTGGAAAAGTGGTGTATTTCTTTACATTTTAAGCATCTTGGCTCCAGATGACAGTCATTTTTATCATGACCTATCATTGGACCGCTGGCAATTTTTCCACATGGGGCTGTCACCGTTTTAAAGCTTCGGGTTAACGTTTATAACTGCTTGAAACAATTTTTTTAACTCAAATATATTTATCACTTCTTGGTCAATTACCCAGAATCACGAACCAAAGAAGTGTAGACATTTTTTCCTTGGTAAATATTCATGAAACGTTGACCACTTGGAATTTTTTGTGAATTAATTCATTGTTAACTTCGTCCTTAGTGAATATGAAATATTTTAATTTTTTTTCGATGCATATGTATCTTTTATTTCATCCTGATCAAAATAACTAGTAATGGTTTCAAAGTATAATTTAAATGTTTTGTCCTGCCAGTTTTGTTGTGAATGGCTCTATACTTAACGAGTAACGTTGTGAACGACTTAACGAGCCGTATAAATATTGTTGAAATTTTTATAACTGACTTATTTTGTTAACATGGACAAACCATTAATTGCGATTGGTGGCATTAATAACTGAAAGGCCAGGTTCTGACAATTGGTAAAAACAGTTCTTATAACAATACGAAACTCGGAAAAGCATGATGCCCACACAGTAACAGAGGCCAACTGTCCCAAAAATATTAATAAGAGGTTGTTAGAACGCCATGTTTGCCGCGTTGGTTCGGTCGGGGAAATTCTCAAGGAAATCCAGGACGTGTAAAAGCCGCCTTAGTATATTTGTTTATGTTTACACGTTTGTCTGATTGACTGGGGACGTTTGGAGCCATTTTATCTACTTTTACCTAATTTAATTCATCGAATTTTGTTATTTTTGTCCATTTTCTACCGACTAGTGTCCGTGGCATGCCCCTCTCTCTTACTCAAATCATAACCCTTAGCTATTGCTACTTTCTCTCTGTATTTCTACAAATCCATTAATAGAGAAAAATTTAAAAAAACACGCATAGAAAGCCCGAAGATTATACCGTTAAAAACCACAAATATTATCATTTTGATAACTCACAAAAATCTAAAGGGAAATTTAATATTTTTTTCTGGCTAAGTAGACGTAGTTATTTCATGGCTAAAAGGATATAGACACACGCTCTATTTCTCATTAAGATCTAGAATGGATTAAAGAGCACGAGAAGGGGGAACAGAAAAACCAGTTCCCACGTCAGGGTAAATGACACAGGTCGTCGAGAAAATTTACATTAACCATTTCACCCGCACACAAGTCGGACATGTTTTATTTTATTTTTTTAGTTTGCTATATTATATTTAACGGTTGAGAATTAATGGCCCGATCCAGGCTAAGTTTTGAAAGAAGAAAGTTTGTGTTCAAGTTCTCCACTTAAACGCGGTGGAAATGCAAAGACAATTTCGGAATGAATTTCACACTGATCCACCTGATAGAGTTGCAATAAGACCAATTAGAGATATTTGAAGCAGATGGCACTGTTGAGAATGTTCTGACACAACATTGCGGAAGACCAACATAATTGGCTAACACAGTTTAGGAAAAAAAGTTTTTCCAACAACATCGCTGCGGGACCAGAATGTCGTGAAGTGACAATTGCAAAGATAGTGTCCATCGCATTTTGAAGCGATTCAAGTTGAAAAGTTAATCAGTACACGTTCTCGATAAAGACGATCGAGATAGAAGAATTGAGAGGAATTTGATGAAATCTGAAGACCAGGATTTTCAAAGACGATTAATTTAGAGCGATGAAGCCACTTTTAAATAAAATGCACTTCTAGAGTTTTTTAACTTTCGACAGCAATAACATAAACTCTGTTTCTTCAAAACTTAATGTGTACTCAGCTACTATTTTTCAACCATTAAATCTGCAACAAAAGTCAACTGATAGCGTTTACTGGAAATTTTCGGTTATAGCCTGTTTTAGTAGGACCGGGACTCGAACCTTAAAAGTTCTGTCTAATAAAATAATTGAGTCTACTTCGTTACGATACCGAGTGTGAACTAGTGGTCATCCTAAAGTCACGTAAACTACCTAAAACCTAGCCTGTACCTCTTCTACTGAACACTGTAGACTATCGGGTACACACCTTCTAAGTTCTTATGGAGTCAGATTAATATACAAATTCGACTTAATCTGCCCACCGACCAGGCCGCCAGCAAAGGTCAAGGACCACCAGAGGTTTATCTCTTTCTCTGACACCTGCTGGGTAGTATGTAGGGTCATCGAGGTCTATCCCTACTGCCGTGCCTAGCACCTTTTAATGATTACATGATGCTAACAGGACCAGCCCCATGAAAAATATGGGGTCGTTAATAAATGAATTATTAATAAAACAGTAAATATTTTTCTATCATATCAAGGAGCGTATCAAATTAAAGAACCCAGTACCCTGATTAATAGCACAGGCCTACAAGAAAAACTCCATTTTGTGTAGTTCTAAATCATATATACAAGAATTAGATCCTGTGATCTTCTCCCTTCTTGTTTCAAGGAGACAATCTTGTATTTTGTCACAAAATTAGAGACTCCTGTAAGAAATGGGTCTTCTTGACTATTTTCCAGATGATTAGCGCCTATTTATTGACAGCTCAAAGCGAAGTTTGAAATGTGTCCTTCTACACAATAGGAATAAATATGGTCCAATACCAATTGCTCACTCAACCGTAAGAAGAATATAACACCATAGGTTTGCTCTTGGAGAAGATAAACTATCATAAACATCAATAGGTGGTTTGTGGACTTAAAAATGGTAAACTTTCTCATTGGACATTAAAGTGACCACACCGAATATCCTTGCTTCTTGTGCGTCTGGGATAGCAGAGACGAAACACACCACTGGCTTAAAAAAGAGTGGCCTAAGATACAAAACATGGACATTGGGGAAAATAATGTCATTAACAAACCTTTCTGTTGAACGAGAGAAAATCATCTTTCCTCCACTGCATATAAAGCAGGGCCGTACAAAGCAGTTTGTAAAGGCTCTTGATAAGAACGGATCATGCTTTGCTTATATTGGGGAGAAAATGCATCAGTTGAGTACGGAAAAAAATAAAGCAGGAATATTTGACGGCCCACAAATAAGACAACTCATTAAGGATAAGATAACTCATTAGGGATTTACTGCCTTAGTAAATTCGATGAATGAGGCTGAGCGAAAAGCCCGATCTTCATTTGTTGCAGTTGTAGACAATTTTCTGTGCAAACGCAACCCTGAAAACTATGTAGAACTGTTAAACGAGATGCTTAACAGTTCCAAATCCCTTTGGTGGAACATGAGTATTAAGGTACACTATTTACACAATCACTTAGACCGTTTTCCTGAACGGATTTTAGGAGACAACAGTGAGGAACAAGGTGAAAGAGTTCACCAGGATATTAAAACTATGGAGGGCCACTACCAAGGAAGGAAAAAGGGACTGTTCCAAAATGCATAGAAAAATTTCACGGAAAAGAGGCTTCCCAAGTGTTCAGTGACTAGTTTGTTTCATCGATGGCTTTTTCCTCTGTCTTGATGTATAATAATATTTGTATAATATAATAATAAAAATTCCGTGTAACATTTATTTCAGTTAAATATTATATCTTAGAATTTGAGCTCCTAGGCAAAAACTAATGCCATATTTGAATTTAGGCTATCATATTCATATGTAATCAGCTCCAAATACTCCGGCACCAAATCACCTGTTGGCCTGAGTAATATGAGTTATGTGTTGAGTTATGGGTAATATAAGTTAAGTATAATTATGGAAAGTCATTAAACCTGTCATCAAAGGCATATCCAAATTTTTTTCGCAGCTCCAGTTGTATATGGTGAAGTTAAATTTCCCAAAAAAGTTGTACCTGATACCAAAAACTTACAAAAAATAACAAATCATCCATTCTTTGTAATAAAAAAAATAAATAGGTGTTAGGCTTTGGTTGACTATTATTAAAAAATTATAAAAACTGTCAATAAAATTATTTTCCCAACTACAACGAAACCCTTTATTTAATTACTCTCTATTTGAATTTTTGTATACTATGGGCTCTACTTCTTCGCTGGTCATTACGTCGGGGTCACCAATCTAATAACCATAAGTAATAATACTTCAAGCAGTCATTTTAATCAATTTATTACTGACCCAGTGGATAGGAATGTTCACAATATATATTATACAGTCGCGTTCAGAAAGGAACTAATCGTCTTATTATAACTTATAATTTTTTGCCAGTATTTAAGTTATTTACACATTTTTTTGTTTTAAATTTTTAGTGGCTGAGACAGTTTAAGAATAAAATAAAATAATTTTGGTCAAAAATAATAAGGTATTTATTGATAATCGTGAGTATCCGGACCACGTCTTAATCGTATTTTTTACTTTCTAACCCTTTCTTTTCTTTTGATCGCATAAACTACCACCCACCATAAATATTAACATCAAACGTAATTTGGGACTGATCCATTACCTACCTGTATTCAAAATTATTACCCCATTATGTGAAATCACAATGTGCTAACAGACATCAAGTTTATGATAAGAAGTGATTTTTTTGTAATTTCATCGTTTCTTATTTCTTAAGTATTCAAATCATCAATAAGTTCTAATTGTTAAAATGAATCTGTTAGAATTATCTAAATTGAACGAGATAAAAAAAGCTCGACAGCAAAAATGTATTATTCGCATCAGTAGACTGTATAAATAATCACAACATGGTTCTCTATATCGCACTAATCGAGTATTCGGTGGCATGTCTAGACCAACTAATGAGTGCTCCTCATTGCTTTTTAGGTAGAACTGCTAACAACTTCCACTGCTAATTAAGAAATATGTAAGGACTGGATCGACCGGTCATTTATAAAAATTTTGATGTATATGGAGCATGGAAATAAAATATATTTAGGAATTTATGGGCCTCAGCACCTGGACGGTAGGCGTGCACGGTGTAAACCGCAAACCACATACCGCGTTGTCTTTTCAAATTTCATATCCATTGTAACTCCATAGGACATGTCTATCGTATTCTTCCAATACAGTTGCATAAATAATGCACAATAGTGCATGTCATCCATATTAATATTGGCATATGTACATAAGTGTATTACCGTTACCTAGAGCTTGTACATTTTTTTCCTGTTATGTCGGTCCTCAACGCCCCCTAAATTTGCCCTGGACACAAAAAATTTCCTTAGATCTCTTCAACTTCCACCGGTGGGAGATACCGCCCCCGTTGGGAACCACTCGTCTAGACGTATCATTTAGTTAACGATCCTCCGCCAGGTGCGACACATGTTTCGTTCGCCAAGTCACCACTAATAACGCTGATTTTCCTATAAAGATTTGTTGTTCTTACTTGTTTCTATCTTAGCTACAGTAAATTCAAGAAGCACTAAGTACAGTTTTAGTTCTTATAGAATCATTATTTTGAACATTGTAAATATACAAAAATAAATAAAGTGTTTATGAAAAAAAAAATGTGCGTACAGCACCTTTTAAGTTCGCCCTGCTAAGCCGTCTCTCCTCGTGTTTTTATGACTAGATAATTCATGTTTTGGTAACTGATTAGGGCTTCTCCATTTTTTATTCTTTAAAAAAACTTTTATAATGTATGGGATAATTTTCTAAATATTTTTCCATGTCAATGTTTGTAGTTAAATTTCATAAAATGCCTATGTATCCACTGTTAATAACTGTAAGTAAAATAAAGCAATTATTCATCATTTTATTTTTGTTCTCATTGGCAGTGAACCAAAGAAATGGTGAAATACTGAAATAAACGAAAATTCCCACCTCTAGTGAGTACGAATTATTATTGGTTTATGGATTCAAACTAGATCCACTTTAATTGAATGACCACTCTATAAGAAATAACCAATTATTTCCTTTGTGACCAATTATGTACTTGGTAAGCGATTATCGTTTGTTTAGCGCCAGCCTCATATACCAGGCTGCGATTTAAAAAAAATATATTTATTACATTGTGGCAAACCTGATCAGCTTCAGAGTTTTTTCTGATAATTTGTAGATTGTCGTTCTATAAAACATGATATATGAACTAAAAGATGAATACAAAACAATATAAATAAATTTTGGGTTTTAGTGATTAAATAATTAAAATAAACATAAAATGTAACAGAAATATATATTGCGTTACATATATACGAACGAATACTTGCGTAGCATTATCAAATAACCCCCCTCCAAGGAAAATTTTTTAGTGATAATGTAGCGAGATAATATGGTATGATAAGCACAAACTCAGGCCTATTTAAAATAAAAAGATGTAAAAAGTTTTAGAAAAATGTATTTGAAGTACATGTTACAAATGTACGAAGTATGGGATAAGCTTTGCTAATCCTAGAGATTAATCATTATTACACCATTATAAGATTATTTATCAAAGTCAATTAGTATTTATTTATTTTTAATTAATTCATTGTCTGCGTACATAAATTTGTTACATTATAACAGTGAAATTGATAAAATGATAATTTATGGTTGTCTTGTCTAGAGCTGCTTTCCAAGTATAAGGTTATAATATTATTTTATAAGTACATATATTGTTTTGGTAATATTATAGTGTTGTTGTTTCTTTCACCTTTGTTTTTCCTCGAAATTTTGTATTTATTTTCACGTTGATCAACTTTCAAGCTCGGGAATCTGTTAATTCATTGTAACATTTGCGTCAAAATAATTTAAACTAATATTTTTTTAATATTAATTTTTTTGTAAGTTTATGGTTGGGTTACGCCGCAGGCGCAGTGATCTGTACGGTTTTTTGGAATAAGGAAAATTCACTAGTAGCTGTTTCCCTATAGTTTAACCCAGTGGTGTATTTTTGAAATGCCGACATGCTTGCCGCACAGTTTTTGAACGTAGTTTTGGAAGAGAACGATAAATCTGAAGACGAGAAGTTGGTATTTAAATAAAAACTAATATTTTGAATATGACACTTTTATAATTAAATTAAATTTCAACAATTAATTATTAAATTTCAAAAGTTTTAAATAATTTATGTTATTACATAATGAAGCAGTTAGTTTTAGCATTGATTTAGCACAAAATATATTGTTGATCATTTATTTTAAATAGTAGCCATCTTATTAAATCCATTATCTTTTGAGGTATTTGATAAATTTGTGATCCAATTTATCCAAAATTGGATAAGTAAATTTGTTGACATTTTCACAATTATTGATTTCCATTTTATAAACGTTATCGAATGATATAAAAATAGAGACAGAAACACGATTTTAAATTCCGGCGTTGTCGCAATTTATTTTCTTTGGCCAATATAAAGTTTATTTTGCATAAATATTGCTTGTTATACCATAAAGGTGTTTTTTAGTACAAAATCACACACATAATGGGTTGGTTATGGGGACTGCCTAATTAGCCAAATTTAATTATCTTGATAATAGAAATGTAGACCGCACTCCTTCGTTTTAAGTTATTTCTGTACAGTATTTTTTCATTGAATCATGAAGATTTTAAATATTAGACAAGTTTAAATAAGTTGAAGGTGTTTTGTTACTTGCATAGATTACGTTATTATCCAAAATTTTGAAGAAATAAACCAAAAATTAAAAAGGAATGAATTAATATGATATGATAGGAATACACAATTCTATGATATTATAATTGTATTTAAAATATTTATTGATTTTATTAGGGTTTTTACCTATTAAATTAAAGAATTGATTCGAAATATTTATTTCTGTTTTACTTTCAGGCGAGATGTGCATAATGAAAATAACAATAATATAAATATCAATTACATTCTCAGCCAGCTGGATATAAAATCTAAATTGGCAAAAATCCTTCTGTCAGAATGCACAATAGAACCATCAAAAATTGCACAGAAGTAAGACCTTTTTCCTTATAATATAAATTGTACTCATTTATTTAAACCAATCTAATTAAGATGTTAATCTGTAAGTGAATAAGAGATCTGTTACAGTAGAGCTTCAACGCACTTTTAATATTTATTTTATTGTTATGAAAAATGGATAAGATCATTAGTTAGTTTCTTTTAATAAAGAAAGGAAACTAGGTATTGTAGTGTTTAGGAAATGAATGACAAGTGTAAGAAGAATTGGAGTAAAACGATGGTTGCCCCATACAAAGAACAATATATTCCACACTGGTACTATTATAATATGAAATAGTACCAGTACTAGGGCCGCTTGTTATTTGCATTCGCCCCACTCATCAAAAAGTTGGCAAAATTGTCAAAATAATTTTTCTCTGAAGGTTTTGAAGAATTAAAGTAGATATGAAAATTTGATTTTATATTTTTCATAGTCAGGATCCACTTCAGTTTGGACAGCACGTTCTTGTATGCAAGGGAAGTGGAACAGTCGGTTTTCATAAAAATCTGTCACATAAAGGGCAAACTTTGCCTCGAACGATACAACATGACATCAGTATTGGTAAATGATTAAAGTTACCTTGCAATCAAATGTTCAACAAGTTTAGATGTGCAGTCATGTCACAAAGGATGGCGAGATCCCAAAGCCATCATTCATCATATTAAAGGAGGGGAAATATGTGAGTGCTTCATTTTCTTTTTGGTAAGTTGAGACATCACTGCGTAGTTTCTAGAACTTTTCCAAAGACTTTCCCCTTGAAAGCCAACAAACATTGCAATCGAGAACTAGTTCTCTGTGTTCCTCAATGTCTTTTTCGAACATTTGCCTGAATTTCATACGATAGAGGGCACAACCACATATTTACTAGCCAACCACTGGTTTATGGACAGAGATAATTCCAGTCCCTTGGCAGAAAGCGTTTCCTGGTGAATGATAGAGTGATATTTAAGGAAAACTATTCCTACTGTATGGCTGGTTTTTACCAACCATAGTAGGAGCCCAGACACTGTCTAATTTTTGCCAGTTCAAGTTTTTTTCTTTGGCAGAAATTTTTAGCTCTTCAAACACATCTTCTCTTATCTGAGTTGTTATTTGTAGTTGACAAAGGTCAAGAAGTTCTTCAGTTGTTTAAAGATTCTAGTTGACCATAAAAATGTAAAAACACAGCTGAGCAGATGATTTCTTATCTGAACTTTCGTCCAAACCAAAGATAAATATTTGCACTTGAAAGCTTTGAAATTACCTGCGAGCTAACATCTTTTGCCATCTATCAATCCACTGCATTACTGTATTTCAAGACAGAGCTATTTCGTCCAATAGAAATTTATGGATTGTTTGTCTGTTTTGTGAAGATTTTTAAGGTGGGTTTAATGACTTGTTCTCTATCTGCTTAATGTTTCATTTTTTGTGGATGGCTCCAAAACTGAAAAAATCTCTAGATGTATAGGTGTTGCTAATATTCAATGTATAGTGTTGTAAAATATTCAATTCATTTTTCTTAAGTAATACAAGAATTTAGATATTTTAACATATTTTATAAGCCAATACTTTTTCATTTGTGATTGATAGTTAATATTTTTTTCTATGTGTTTGGTTTATTTTTTAACAGGCGTGAAAAGCCAGTGCTGAGCTTTGAAGCTAATGTCACTCCAGTAAGTACATATTTATTTATTACTCTTTCTTAATTGATTGTTTATTATTGGATGCTTCTGGGTAACAAGGGGTCATAACTGGCTTATATTCTACAGTTTGCTATTGGTGGCCAGTATATTAAGTAGAGTATGCCATAAGTAGACCATTTCAACTAACTAGTGTGTAAGGATTCCGGATAATAAATTTCCATAAAATTAAAAAGGAATAAAAATAACTATTTTTACATATATATATAGTACAGTTAGTAAAAGAATTTTAATTACAAAAATTCATTTACGTAAGACAATAAGAATTACTAAAGCAGCTCATAAATTACATTATTTTAAATGTTGCATTAAAGTAAATACATCTTGTAAATCATGCAAATGCAGAGTAATATAAAATAACATCACTTGCTGATTTCATAGACGGGTGGCTATTATTCTCACCATTTAATTCAAATTTTCTTTTTGCTGTTTTTAATGTCTGAAATTTTGAAATTTAATTTAATTATTTTGCTGATTTCATCGCAATTAGACCTTTTTTTAAACAAACTAAAGATATCATGGTTTTTCATGATCTATATTTAAAGAATGAACTTTAAGTTTCCATTTATTGATATAGGAAATATTCTTTGAAAAAAATAGTTCATATGAGATGTGCTTTGAATTACTGTTCATATGTATATTGTAACTACTGTATGCATGAGGAAGTGAATTTAATATTGTAAATATGGCATAAAAGAGATTACTTATTACAATTACCCATTTCCTTATTACGGCAAATGGTAATAAACTATTTTTTTTTTTTTATTAAGATATAAGGTCCTTGATTAGGGAATATCATTTTCTGCTGCCTTTAGGGTCTTATCACAGCATGTTTATGTTGATTTTCTCACAACAGTGCCACATTGCAGTCAATAACCCACCTATGTGATGAAGTCATAAGGCTGGTAGAAACTTGAGTTTTCAAATTAACAATCTATGATCCACTATTTTAATAATTACACTATATAACAAAAAAATTTTTTTTGCAACAAATCACTGCTACCATACGAGGTTTGATAAAAAAGTAATGAGAATTTTTGTTTAACTTAAATTTTTTTTATTTATTCATCGGTTAAATTTATGGACTCAGAGGGATGGTAAATTCTGGTTGTACCCAACTGTAATATTGGCAGATTTGACTATATGATAGATATCGATAGGTAAGTGAAAAGGGCATTAAACAGACAAGTTAAATTAGTGGGAAATATCTTTAATAAAAGAAAAGAAAATATGTGCAAATGTGGTAAATGGTGTACAGTAAGGTTAATAATTTAGTCATTAAATTTAGAGTGATTTTAGAAATTAACCTGCCTTTCTTGCAAAACCTGTCCATTCCCTATGGTATAGATGTGGCCCCATGTTTCCAATGGTGGCAGAAGGATCTGATTGGAGATTGGTAAGTGGGTGGCAGGAGGACCTGAATAGACTTTGGAGCAGTAGTTTCTTTGACAAAAAGTTAGTAAGTGGGTCACAGGACTTAAATGAAGATTGCAGAAGTAGGCCCAGATGATATCCAAACTGGTGAATTGGTGGCAGGTGGGCCTTCTGGGTATAAGGATTAATGAAATGGAAAGGGAGGTCTCGTCAATAATTTGGTTGGTTGATGGCAAGAAGACTGTAATTTACTTACTCAAAAAATGATAGTATATACAATGAAATTCAGATTGTTCTTGCACTGTAGGTTGTGGCCAAGTGATATTGTCTATGGTTGGTTAGTATTATTCCCTCATTTCTTCACCTAATTATTGGTGTGAGGTAAATACATCAAATGAACTTACATGTAAATTTTCTTCCTTGGTCCACCATTTCTCCCCATGCTGTGCTCCCTCCTCGGTGAAGGAGAGTGCTCTTCTACTAAGGGATAGGAAATTAAGAAAAGGGCAGAATAAATCACTCATGAGATATTGGGGGTTGTAGTCCTTTTGCTTGATACTCCCTAATCCTCTCACCCCTTAAGCATTATATTGCCAATTCTAACCTTTGTGCATATCAGTTCAGCAGGAGAGATGGCACTACCATTGTAGTTGCAGTTTAAAGGTTTCTATAGCTTCATTACTGGCTACAGAAATGGTATTTTCTGAACACCCTCCTTTACAATGTCCATTCTGTTGCTTCTGCTAATGCAGCATTTTGAAAATCTACTTGGACCACTTCACCAATCTTCATTCAAGTCCTGCCCCCGTCACTCATCAACTTGTTTATTAATTATGCATACCTTCATTCAAGTCCTTCTACTACCTCCTCGCCACTTTGGTTATTGATGAGACCCACCTTTGGTTATTAACTCATTTCCATTTGGCGCCCACTCACCAACCAAGTGGATTATCGATGAGACCCATATTTAGAATATTTATACAAATCTTTCTGAGATCCGTTCACCTACTTGGTTATTTACAATGCTCATGTTCCTAACATTCATTAAAGTCCTGCTACCAGTTCAGTAACTTGGTCATACATTAATTAGTCCCACCATTTAAATCTTTATTTAAGTTCCTTCTGCCACCAGCTCATTTCCTTGGTTATTAATGAGGATCATCTTTATAATCATCATTTTGTTTTTTCTGCCACCAACTTGTTTATTGTTGTTGCCCACTTTTCCAATCTTTATTCAGGCCATTCTGCAGCCAATTTGCCCACTTGGTTATTGACAGGGCTCAATATTTTAATCTTCAATATATACCCTCTGTCCCCTACTCTCCTTGTATCAATCCCTGGAACCTAGCTTTCTGATCTTTATTCTGATCCTTTTACCAACAAATTTGTTACTTAAGAGTCAAATTTTCCAATTTTCATTATTTTTTCTGTCGCTATCTTGGTTATCAATGAACCCAACCTTTCTAAGTGCATGAATAAAAAGATCTTTCTTCCTCACAGTCACCAACTTTTCCCGGTTTTGACCAGGTTGCTAGAGTTTTCACTGTCAGTAGTACTCTTTTTGGTATTTTCAAACTGCCAACTGACATGGATTTCATTAACCAACAATTCAGAACTCATCCAATATCTGTTACCGACTTGGCTTAATTAGATTATTAGCTCCCCCAAGGCTAAAGTGTTGCCCCTGTTAAAGTGTACAGTTTTTACACTTGAGTGACACATGGTGTGGGAACACTGTGGAATCTTATTGCATTGACTAAAGGTCATGGCTTCTAGATACTTAAAATTGTCTACATACAATCCAGTTTTGCTTCCTTCTTTGTGCACTTTCATTGCTCCCACCCTTATTCCTTTATCCCACCTGCATTGGTAACACAAGCCTCTTTATCTATATAAGACAGGAATTTTACAAATATAATTGGTGTCAAATTTAGCTCAGCACCTTGTACAAAACATGGGGGGGGGGTTATATATTGTCATATTATATACCGTTGTATTTATTTTTTTTAGATTTATGAAACTCCAATAAAGAAACCAAAGACAAATGAAGAGGTAAGTTTTGAAATTAATTGATTATTTTACATGTATACTTACTGTTATTATTATGTATTATTTACTGTTATTATGGTTTCTCCATCTTGGAAGGATTGTCACCCTAGTAGACATGATGTCATCCTCTTCAACCCCACTCCCCCAACTGAGCCATGGTCTACCTCTTCTTCTTCTTCTTCCAGTGGGTGGGTACCCAGTAGCCCAGTGTGGCAGCTAAAATTCCACCAATCATCCTACAATATCCATACCATTTTAATTATCTCATTGATAGTTTCTCCCACATTGATTCTTCTTCCCTGAAACATTATCCATACAGAGAGACGTGTATTGAGAAAGAGAGAAGTTGGGCTGATTTCAAATCAACATCATAACAAATGCCTAGTATATTTTATACTTGCAACTAGCAGCAGCACTTTTTAGATATGACTGCGATCAAAATTACAAGTTACTTTACAGTGGAAGCGAGTAATAGTTATTGAGGAGGATCTCAGCAGCTTTCTTATGGATCCATTTGTCAATCATGTTCCTTTGGATCTGATTGTCCGTTATTCTGACAATTTGCTGTGCCTACATTTATGATTTGGACATTGTTTGTTCTCTGTCTCCAGACATTTTTGACATAAATGGCTCTAATATTCTTATCTAAGACTAAGAGAAAGAAGGTTTTCAAGGAAAGACTAAGAAGGCTTGACAAATCACAGGAGAGCGGAGCAGAAAAAAGAGAATGTCAGGTGGGACCTAGGGGCAGAGAGAGCAAACAGAAGTTGAAGAGGACCGATGGAAGATATTGCTTTGTTAGTACCCAGAAGTACAGCCCCCCCCCCCCAAAAAAAAGTATACATTTTCCTTAGAGGTACTCAAAGGAAGTGAACATGTGTGCTTTAAGGAGCTCATGAAAAGTCTACCACCTCCACAGCTAGAGTGAAGCTAAAGCTAGGGGGGCATTGGAAGGAATTTTGATTACTGAAGTACAGGCATTAATAAATAATAAAGACCACCTAACAAAACCTCCTTTAAGACTATGGGACCAGTAGACGAACTACGAGAAGGCAAGGGTGACTCATCGTTAACAGCACTCCAAAAATTGCTTGATAAAAGAAGAGGCTGAAAGTGAGGTCTGGAAGGAGCTCCATGAAATTTCCCTGGCCAAGGATAATTTTATCACTGAAAACCATAAAAACACATCTTCCTTTTTTATTAAGGTGGACTACCACCCAAGTGATGTTCAGGTAATAACTGTCAAGCTTTGGGAGAGTTTGTTAAGGAAGGAAAGAGACCATTATCTACACCGTCACTTACTCACTGCATGCAATTTAGGAAACATAAATAAATAGGCTAATAACAATGAATTATGGATTGTTAGATTAAAGGGAGATAAGAAACTGGTAAAGTCTCAATTTTAAGATTAGGAGAGTTAATAAACGACGAATATCGATGGGGATAGAGTTCTAACTGTTTGTGGAATGGATAAAAAAAGAACGATCAAAGTAAGTAGATTGGTGAGAAGGGAAAAATAAAGGTTGGAAGGGTATGATCTAATATTAGAGATTCTACTGCTGATTTGAATTGGAGTTCATGAAGATAAGGAGGCTTTCTGTAATGATATCAGTGAAGAGAAAGGATTTAAGGAAGTAGTGGCGACGGCTGGAAAAGTAGTCATCCCAACTTGGAATTGTGTAAATGAAATTATATGAAAAAATAGCTTTATTCTGGGACATAGTAAATTAAGAATAACAAGAAGGAACATAATAGGAATGTCTAGCTGACAAAAAAAAAAGAAAACGATACATAAAATGATATTAATTTGATAAGCTTATGCATAACACTGTACACATATGTATAATACGATATGCTATGACCATGTAAATATGAGATTACTACAAAGAAGTATGCAGCCATCCCACTCGGAGTAGTGCTGGGAAATGCCCCAGTATCTGGAGAGACCTCCATACCGTAGCCAAAATGGAGGAAGACAAGAGAGGAAATCAAATAGGAGATGTTAGGTGACTCTAGGATCCTAGGAATCCCTAGTGACCCCTATGAAGGGTGGAAATGGATTGGTTTGTTATTTAGAAAATGTGGTCTGTCCAGGATAGAGTTTGGTCAATGTCCAAACCTAGATTTATGTCTGAAGTAGAGAATTGGATTGAGCATCGATGGTGAAGGTAGAAATATCAATTATAGTTTTGAGAAGGAGACAGGGACCAATTATAATTGCCTTGGATTTCACTGCATTCAATCAAAGATTACAGTCCAGGTCTTCCTGAATCAAGAAGGCGGCGGATTAAAGCTTACTAGGAAGGATGGATAGGTTAATTTGGTTGTTGTCTGCATATAGGTGGTATGAGCCGTGATTTATTGAGGTCGTTGATTTATACACAGAAAAGTAATGACAAATAGATGAACCCTGAGCTGCACTGGAATACAATGAAACAAAATTAGGATGAAGGTTGATCAGGGATGAATATTATCTGGGAGCAATTAGAGGTGAAAATTTTAAACCAGCTGTCGGCACTGTAAGGAAAGGACGTCGATACTAGTTTTGATAAAAGGCTGGAGTGATCAAGTGTGGCAAATGCCTTGACAAAATTCATGAACCCTGAGCTTACACTGTAAGATCTTGAAAGTGGTTGGGATGGAGCTTGATCAAGGATTAGTGATACCTGGGAGCAATTAGAGGTGAATGATTAAATGGGATTAGAGGTCTTGCATGATTTTAGTATGAGCATATTAGGTGGACATTCCTGGTCGAAATCCGGATTGGAGGTGATTTAACATGTTTCTAGAAATGAGGAAAGCTGGGATTGAATTGGTCTTTTTGAGGGGTTTGGAAAGGTTAGAGATCAATAAAATGGGACTTAAGAGGAGGTTGGGGTTAGGAACTATATTTAATGGAAGAACATTTGCTCTTTTCTGGGAAGAAGGAAATATGGAATTTTGAAGCAAATAACTATTAATATCAAGCAATAGGGAAGAAATATAGGGAGACAGCTTTAGTAGTTTCATTGGAATGGCTGCTGGTCCTACCGATTTTGTACCTGACTTCATAATTGAGGAAATGAGGTTGGAAGGAGAAATGTAAGACAAAAATAAATCGTCTGGGTGGAAATTACCAGTGGAGTTGATTGGACTGGAGGGAAGGTATTGCGACAAATCCATCGGGATGGGCAAAAAATGAGATTTGAGGTCGTCTGGCGAAATATGGCAAGCAGGAGATGTATTTCATTTAATGAGGGAAAATTTATGGAAGTAATCCCATTTTGTGCAAAAGTCCGTTGTAGATGATGACGACTTGTGAAAAAACTTTTGGGCAAGGTGAATTTTGAACTGAGTGAGGTTGTGAAGGGTTTTAAAGATGGATTCATCTTTCAGGTGCCTGGTACAGATAAAAATTCTCCTTACTGCATTAAGCCTTCTCACGAAGTTAAGCCTTACTTCCAGGTTCTTTAACTCCTTCGGCATCAGGTTCCTTGAGCTGAAGTCAATGCTGCCCTTCTGTTACTCGGCGTGCTTCAGAGCCTTTAATCAAGTGGCATTTTCGAAGATCTTCACTTATTTTGCTAATGTGGATTTTTACTAACCAACCTCCTCTTGTAGCCCATGGGCCGATGAAAGGATTGACCTCAGTTCCCTGACCTCCTCTCTGTGACCACTCACTGCCGATATCAGGGCTGCCATGCACTCCCTCTAAGAGCTCTATTGACAATCGAGCCTCGTGTAATCCTAGAACAGTCCAGGCTATTACTTTAAAAAAATTTTAATTTAAAATTAATTTCTCTTTTAGGGGAAATATATCGATCACTGCCCAACAACCACAGAGTAAAATGTGGATCTCAGGGGTGCAACTGAAGAAAAAATAAATTAATGAAAAAACTAGTGAATAGTATCTTCTCTAGTAGTGAGTAGTAGTTCTCTAGTATCTTCTGTATGATTTTCCTAGGATATCTATTGTTACTGATTTAGTGTTGTTAACTGCTATGTTTTTTTTATTTTCTTTCAGTAAATGTTCCAGCTATGCCTCTTGCTTGGTTAAAATTTGTTTTATATCCCATATAGGTATCCCAGTCTGCTAAGTTGTGAAATAATAAGCCCTATTGTAGGTATGATGAGTCGTGCATTTAATTAAGGAGATGTGTATGTTCTACCTACCTAACTATTCACTTAGCACTTGAGATGAGGGGCAGAAAGCTTTAAAGGCTTTCCGCATGAGTTTGGTATTTCTTTTTCTCCCTATGAAGCTAACTTCATACTCTAGAGCGTCTAGAGTATAGCTAGATTGCCAGTCGAAAATTTGTGAGGAAATTGAACTTTGATCTGTTGAGATCCCAATCTGTATACCAATATATACATAAAATAAAAAAAAATGGCAGCCTCAACGACACTAAATCAGCAACAATAGATACCCTAGGAAAATCATATGGTGTCTGGACAACATATTGGAGAACCGACCATTTCTAGCTCTAGCTGTCACCCAACCAACATCCCTCGTTGCTCTCTTTATGTACTATATATCTATGCAATATTTTACACTTCAAAGCCTCTATCCACTCCTGGAACATGATATCCCATCTCTCACCTTCATACTCCTCCCCCCAAAACTGCAGCATACGATCGGTCCTTCCTTGCTCACTATACTGCCCTCTAGAATCCTCTACCTCCTCCATGCCGCCATGCTCCATCCTTATAAACCTTTAAAGCTCTCCTATTCCAACACCTTCTCACCATCCAAAGAGACGTTTGTTAGTCTGGGAACGATTCACTCATTAATTACTATATTTTTGTATTTCTTATTTTTATTTAATTGTTTACTATATATAGTTAAATTTTGGTTGCCAGTTTGTATGTAACTTTCTTGTTTTCTTTGGTATTAATTTTATTTTATGTCTTACTGCTCTGACTTCTGCATATTGTTGTTTTTTTTCTTTATTTTTTGGTTTCTTATAGTTGGATCCTCTGGACTTTATTTACTAAAAGCAGTTAAACAATTTTTATTTTTATTTCATAATTATTATCATTCATATATAGGTTTACACTTCATTTTATATTGACATTACGATTTTTTTTATATAAATATATCAGGTTGGCCAAAAAGGCCGTTCAGTTTTTCTCGTCACAAAACTTCAAGCAGTCTAATATGTAGCTAACTTCAGTCCGTCCCTTGCGAGTGCGCTCTCGGCAGATACTAGACACTTCAACTTAGTTTCACGTGAAATTCTGACGAGGCCGATTGTATTTTGTGTCTTTGGAAAACCAAAACGAACATTATCGACACCTCATGCTTTTTTATTTTAAAAAAGGCAAGAAAGCAGTGGAAACTTGCAGGAAGATATGTGTTGTATACAGAGAGGATGCTGTTACTGAACGTGTGTGCCAGAAGTGGTTTTCAAGATTTCGATCGGGAAATTTTTCGGTTCAAGACGCACCTCGCTCTGGCCGGCCGGCCAACTGAGATTAACAGCGACAAAATGAAGGAATTAGTCGACACCAATCCCTGTTATACAACTAGGGAGATCGGAGTTATCCTCAAAATATCCAAATCGAGTGTTGAAAACCATCTGCATCAACTTGGCTACGTGAGCAGGCTTGATGTTTGGGTTCCCCATCAACTTAGTGAGGCTAACCTCGCCCAAAAGATTTCCATCTGCGGTTCGTTGCGGAAACGTGAAGAAAACGATCCTTTTTTGAAGAGAATGATGACTGAGGACGAAAAGTGGATCGTCTATAACAATGTGGAGCGCAAATGCTCATGGGGGAAGGGCGGCGAATTACCACAAACAACCCCCCCAAAGCAGGACTTCGCCCAAAGAAGGTTATGCTCTCGATTTGGTGGGATGTTGTCTTTTACGAACAGGACCATCAATTTGGACGTCTACTGTGACCAGCTGGACAAATTAAATGCAGCGATCCACCAGAAGCGTCCAGAACTAGCCAACCATAAGGGGATTGTCTTCCATCACGACAATGCCAGACCATACACTTTGCAGACGCGGCAGAAGTTACTGGAGCTTGGCAGGGAAGTTTTGCCGCACCCTCCATATTCGCCCGACCTTGCACCTTTAGATTTCCACCTGTTTCCGTCTCTTCAAAATTCATTGAATGGACAGACCTTCAACTCAGAAGAAGATGTACAAATCCACTTGGAAATTGTTTTTTCCAGTAAAGACAGGTAATTCTTTGATCGTGGAATTATGAATCTGCCTATGAGATGGCAGAAGATACTGGAACAAAACGGCAATTATATCATTGATTGAATAAATCGCTTTGTGTTTAAAAGTTGTGTCTTATTTTCGCTTAAAAAACCGAACGGACTTTTTAGCCAACCCTTTATATTGTGGTGGTGTTATAATTCATTTTATTTCCCAGATCTGAATTTGTCATCTGACCATTAATGTTATTCATAGACCAACTTTGTCCCGGAATAAAAATGTTTTTCTATTCTATTCTATATCAGGGATTCCTTTCCTGGACTATCACATTATAACATCTTACTGGGGGCTATCTAGGCTCTTACTCTCACACGGTCTGGGGGCCCGAACCCAATTTCTATCCCTGGTGTAGACAGGGAGAAATAAAAGAAAACGTTTATTATCTTCTGGTTTTATGCTTTAGTATGCCAATGTGTTTTAATCAGCTCTCTGTAATTGGCCGGCACCATCTATTTCTTATATATAAAAAAAAAAATTAATTCTCTCTAGTTTATGAAGTAAAACATTTGGGGCTAAATCAATCAATCTTTCAGACAATCAATCAATCAATCAATAAATCTGAGAGACATGTAGTTGAAATACTAGTTTGACTTCTAATTCCTACTCTTTTCCTGTATAATTAAATAATTACAATTATTTTATAGCAGTTCGCACTCAATGCTGTTGAAGCTGTGTACTCAGATGTTGAAGAAGATGGGGACTCACCTGCGGTCCCATGCCCTGTCTGTAATCGGTAAGTCTCTATTTTGATGTTTTATTTACATTGCACCCCAAAAACTCTTTCAAAATTTATTATGTTAGTTTAAAAATTGTAATAATAATGGGGAATATTCATCAATTCAATTACCTTTAATAAGGTAATGTTTTTCTTTTTAAATGTCGCCCACAAACCAATATATAATATTCCAAAAACAATACATTAAAATTTTCTCATATTAGTTTATACAACAGGTCTGAATCCTGCCAGTACATTTTCTGTTAGCTAATAATTATTAATAATAGTTTAATCTATGACGCAACAAAAATTGGCAACACTTGTAATATACATTCTGTAAAATATATAAAATATCATAATAATGTTCTGATATTAAGGCAATATTTTAAAATGCATCCTTTATTTAAAAATAATTTGTCACTAACAATATATGTTTGTTGACACTGTCATACTTTTTCATCTGACAGCACAAAAAAATTATTTATGCATGATCCACCTGCAATGAGTATAATATAGTATATAAATAGTATAATATAAAATAGTGACTTGATTCAGTAATCTGTATCAAATTCATAATTGGGTGAAATCAGTTAAATGACTTATACAATGTAGCCACTGATTCGACACCTTATGAAAAGCCAAATGAAAGCCAATAAGGCTTTCATATAAATAAATATGTTATCTTTCCTGAAATTCTGATTAAAAAAAAAAAAATTCAGCATTATGGTGAAAGTATTACTTGGAAACAAAATATTATTAATGCTGGGTAAGTGCTGTTTCTATTTGTTCTTCCATTATTACGTCTAGGTCTTTCAGTAGGAACTGCTCGCTGGCCCTGCATCTGAAGAGCCATGAACCTTTGGAAGACGCCAATAAGAGGTTCCAATGCCAACTTTGTCCAAGGAGCTACTCGCAGAAGTCGGTTCTGAAGAAACATCTTTCGGTAATCTTACTCATTGTATTTATTTTATTTTGGTACATTTAAATCCTAAAGCAGAAAAAAATATTTTTACAATTTGACTTAGTATTTGTATGTTAAAGAGATCAAGATTTGGGAATGTTTTGAACAACCTTGTGTAGTCCTCATATGAAGAATCGTGGAAAAAAGAATAAAAATATTGGTTTATAAAATTCTAAAACCCATAATGGCTGATATATACGTATGTTTAAAGAAATGTTGCAACTATGTTTTTTTTTAATTAGAAGATAGAAGTCAATTATGACTGATGTCCAACATTGTTCAACCATGTCCATCAAATCCGTCAATCTGTTCACGTCTAAGAACATACAATACCACCTTCCTTATTTTTTAGTATCATATCAATAATCATGGTATGGCATCAATTTGACACCTTGCTAATCCCTTCATGAAGCTCTTTTGTGATTGCAGGGACACGAGGCTTCACACATTAATTCTATTCCAATACAATTTTAGAAATTATCCTTTTTTTTAAAGATATTTTTACTTTCTTATTTATAAAGAGTAAATGATCATCCTTAAAAATTTATAAAGAATAACAGTTTATTTTATGATGTTTGAATTATTTTTATCTCAGAGTTCAACATGGTTCTGTAGTTGATGTCACGAAATTAGAAGCTAGAGAACCCACATTACATGGCAAGCCCTGTTGTCGCTCTGTGCACTACTTCTCTTCTCGCTGAATTCGTGATCCCTTTACTTCAATAATGTCGATCATAAATCAATAAGCAAATTAGTGATCCGGGCCCCACCCTTCCTTATGTGGCAACACCACGCCAAGTAGCACCTTCATCCCAAGCATCTAATTTCATTACGGCGACTATAGTGCATAATTTTATCTATTTTAAATGGTTTATAATAACATAATTTATTATAACATATAATTGGCTGCAAGAAATTAAATGGTTACCTAATATTTATACTAATTACATAGTTTATTCTTTTATGTTGAGGAATGGGTTGGTTTCTCCTAGTGGTTTCTATTCCCCGGTCTTAAGCATGTGGTCTGTCTGACTGAAAAATACCCCTCTGTTTCCTAAAATCTGCTACCCCCACCCAAAATATCTGGAAAACCCAGAAGCTAGTAGTAGCATTGATACCTGGGTCTTGGTGGCCAAGTCCAAAACACTATTTCAACCAAAACCTGAATTCCTTAAAATTAATTCTAATAAATAAATTTAATTTGATTATAAAAATGTCATTTTAATTTATAAGTGGTTTGTACAAAAACAAAGAATGTTTTATTTCTGTTTCAAGAGCTTCTATGACACAGTATTGAAGTTAATTGCTGAGCAAAAGAAAGACGTTTTACTTTGAAGCTAGGATAGACAGCAAAGTTGTGTTTCTTCCGCAATTCTATACAATAACGGCTGTAAATTCTTTCAATTTTAAATGTATATTAAACAAAACCCTGAGATGTTTTTTATGATACCTTAATAGACGTTATAGATAGATGGTTATGCTACCTACCCTGATAAGATGATGGATCGGTCCCACTTTCTGACACCAGAGATGACCAGCACTGACTTGAGCTCAATCTGGCTTGTCTCAGTATCCATTATAGTTCTTTAGCCTACTTGTCTGTGTATTCTGCTCCCTCTTATAAAAATATTGACTCACCTGTTTTTAATTTTGTATCACTATATTTGAATAAGAATTTACCTAAAAATTGTGGAAGATATATGAATGTTAACAATAGAAAGTTTTATAAAAGCTATTATCACTTAAATGTGTCTATTGTTCATTAAATGGTGTGTAACCTTCAATTTTGTATATAATTTCTCAACATTAAATGCAAAATTAATAATGTAATATCTAGGTACATACTGGAGAACGGGAGCGCTGCAAAATTTGTGGTGCTGGCTTCAGTCAACGATCCTCATTGGTTCGACATGCAAAGCGAATCCATGGTGGTTTGATGACCAGTCGATTGGGGAGCCAATGCCAGCGACCTCCATCCCGCCAGCAGGTTGTGACCCAACATGCCTCCATCAGCACACAGACATCCAACAGTTGTGTCCTTCTGTTGCCCAATAAAGGGCAGTTGGTGGTAAACAATGTGCTCCCACCTCCTCTCAAACCGTTAGCACCATTGCCTCCTGTCTGCCTTGGTCTTGTCCAACCTAGTTCTTCTCTTCTACATGATCACATTAAGGCTAATAGGAATGTTCAACATGTTGGAGTTCCATGATATATACTCTTACTCCCCTCCCCCAATTCCAAACCTCCCATTCCTCTCAAGTATTCATATAGCCCTCTCACATTCAAGCACATATTGCCGCACTCAATATCCAAATAATTTCACATGCACTTGTATATAAGTTATGTAGCCTTTCCTGTCTAATATTTTTGTATTTATAAAAACAATATGGTGTTGGTAAAATGGAGATCCAATCTTGATCTACTCAACATATCACACGTGGCAGACAGAAAATATCTAATGTTGAAAAGGTTTAATTTACAATTTGTGAGAGGTTTAACCAGTCCAAATTTTCTGCTTAAATTTATTAGGGAAACAGATTTTATAACTCATACAAAATACATCTACTATTTAAATCATTTAGCGAGAAGTCCTCATTTAATTTATTTAACTTTTTTGGGGGGTAAAATCTGATATTTTCAATTATTTGTCTTTCAATATATTCATCATTTTCGTGATTTGGTTGGTAAATTTTTGATTGGCAAGAAGGCGAGCTTTTTTTGTTTTTTTCAGCTTTTTTTTTTAACTGGACTCATAAAATATGCTAATTATGCATTCACAGAAAAAAACTTAAATTTATTCATTTTTCATCTTTCTATTGAAATCCTGTAAAAAATGAATAATTAAAAAAAGTAAACAAAATATTCTATTTTGTAGCAAAAACTTATTAAAACAGCTGTTTATTCAGAATCTAAGTCCCCAAAATAACAATAATCGATATATATGTGAATATTTACGAAAAATAAAATAAAATTCCAAGGAAATTATTCTTTTTTTCTCTGAAATGCTTTGTTATTTTATTGTATAAGTCTGTATTGGTTCAGACTTTAATAAAATAAATTAATCTTATTTGAAAAAGTAACCCTTAATTCATTCATTTTAGAAAAATAAAAATGTTTTTCTCTAATTCCCATTCTTTTTGACATTTTGCCTTTAGGCCTTTCAATGAATGAAGTGTGACTTATTATATTGGCAGGTCACGCAATGCTGATGAGTGTCCTGTAAGCTGATGGGTCCCGTCTTACCTTGGACACTGCCTGCCATAGCACTCAGTACAAGGAAACCCCTTATAAGTGCTGAACATGCTCATCTATCATGATTATCATCATGGCTTATCTAGTGGCCTGCAGTCATTTTGTTCTATATATTGTTAAGCAATATAAAATATCTTTAGATTCTAACAGTTGCTCGGCTTTTCTTTTATCTCCCATGCACCACAGATACCAAAATCTCTACATTAACAAAACAGCTCCTGAATGGTTTCTCTTATTGGTTGCACTACTAAGTCATCTTTGATTTTTGAAGCTGTATCAACATTTGCTCAGTGGATATCTAGTCTTTAATGATTAAAAAGAGGATTATTTCCTAAAATGGTCTCTCTCCCTAAGTATTTATTTTTTTTTTATTATGCTAAGAATTTTTATACCATCATTTGGATTTTTCCCTCTCTCAATTTTTTTGTACATGCAGCAAAGTATTGTATGTTATCAGATTATTAATTTTAGCTAATATTCAATGTTTTCAATAATATGTTTAAAGTTTATTTTTGTACCTTTTTGACTTATTTTTAGTCAATATATTTACTATTAGTGACGACTGATAACTCAAGGGTTAATTTCATTTTAAGATAACCTATTTGAATTAACTTTATTAAAAAAATTCCTGAAATAAATACATAGCTATTAAATATTTAACTAAATAGTTGTGTAGTACCTTCCATTTCACCTGATTTTTAAAAGAATGGAGAATTTTTATTTCAAGATTATGCAGTGATATCAAGAAATGGTTTCAGTTTCCTAATAATGAGTCAGTTATGTTTTGTCTTTTATTATAAATGTTTAATTTTAACTCAAATGAGAAAACAAATTTCAATTGAATATCCTTAAGTTTGTGGATAATGATGAATATACTGATGACTTAAGGTTGTAAGTTGATATGACTTACTACCAGTAAATAGTATACTAAGAATAGATTATTCCGGCATTTATTTTTACTTAATTACGTTTTTTTATAATGTGATTGTGACATATGTGGTTGTTGGCTCTCAAAATTCTTATATTTGTTTCTTAGATGTGTAAAAGAAATTTATTATTTGCTATACATTTTATCCATTCAAATGGTTGAAATTAAGTGGTTTAGTACAAAGCTGTAGATTAATGCGAGTCTCCATTACCAAACAATTCATTCTTATTTTCTATTGAAATTATTTAATTAAATGATAAGATTAGTATTTTGTTCTTTGAAAATTGCCCCCCTCCAATTGTGCATTAATGCATCTAACAGGTTAAACCTCCAGAATTTTAGCTTTATTAATATATGTAGGTATTCTTCATTTTATTTTAATGAAATGTAGGCATTGTTATATCTTGAAAATTTCATTTTTTTATAACAACAAATACCCTATTCTCCTAAACCTGAAATATTCTACTTGATTTTTCTCTTTTTATTGAAGTTTATATATGTCAGATAACTATTTTCCAGGTATTATACATTGCAGATTCGTTTTATACTAATTTTATTTTATATGAAGCAAATTAAGTATTAATGTAAATTTAAAAAATCTTGTTATGAATCTCATTATTGAATCTGCTGTTGTATTTTTATTTTTCATAAATTGAAAATATACTGTTTCAAGTTCCTATGTTTCTCTCTTATAGTTATTTAAATGGTTATCTTAGTACATACATTAAACCTCAAGTTGATTTTGAATCACTAAGGTTATAAAATGAAATGAATTGTACAATAATGAAAGTTCATTAAAAATATTACTAAAAAAAAAAAGTACAGTGGTTGTAGTTAAGGGGCATACATGGGTTATTTGCCAGAACTAAGTAGTGAACTCATGTTTTTTGTCAAAATCTAAAGTGCCTTTATTTCATTCTACAAATTATTTTGTGCATACTTTTTCCTCTTCCTTTTTTGTTTTACTAGAAACTAAGAGTATACGGTTTCGATTCTAGAATTTTTTTGTTCATTTTGTCGGGACCAGGTGCTTCTCAAGTGCCTTGAATTTTATATTGTACTTACGTATTATAGAACATTGCTAACTTTGTAAGAATCAACTTGTTTATTAGTAAGTGTTCTAGATGTGCAATATATAGTTAGTTGTTAGTGTATTCCAGAGTTTATTTATATGTAATTAACTTCTTAACTCTTTACTTAAAAATAATATATATTTGCTTTTGTTTATCTCAAGAACTCCCAATGAGCACTTTTTCTGTTTCTGAATTATTTTGGATGCTATTTCTTCATTATAACACAATTTTTAATTCAACTCAATTCTAACACTATAATTGTTTGTTTAGCTTAGAATGAAGCATTTGAAAATATTTGTCAAATGTATCTCTGTTTGCACTATGTGTTTAAAATGAGTGTTTACAAATGAATGATAAAGACATCTTGTTGTAATTTTTATATTTTTATTAAAAAAAAATATTTTATATTGTATGTTAATCTTCAGAAAAAATTCAGGAGCTTTTTATGCAGAACAATAATGTTTACAGAGTTTGATTCTAAATATACGAAATATTAATAGTACTAGCAGTATTATAGAATCTGTTTGATAAAAGCTCCTGGCGAACTATACCTCTACAGGTAATTGTTATTCGATGTTTATCATAAGAGAGTTAATCCTATGTTTTTTTCTTAGTGTTATATATATTATATATATAAGATGGGTGCAATGGAGGAAGGTCTTAGTTTTCTTTGTGTCATCTTTAGAACATTTTTCAATAGTGTATTAAAACAAAAATAAAAAATTGGCATTTACTCACAATTAATAAAGCAGCAATTGATTATGTTACAGCATAAACAAGTATGGCCTCTTCATAAATTGTGTAGATGATAGGAAGAAGTAATCCTAAAAGCACTTAAAATGAAAACGCAATAAGAGTTAATTGGTTAAAAGCGGCTTGACAGTAGATGGATGTTTGTTGTTGTTGTATGAGGTTTATTTATTGTTGTTTCTAGGAGCTCTCACGTATTCAATTCTTACAGACTGAGTAGATTCAAGAACTTTATAAGGGAATCATGAGTTTTGAGTGTGTTGTGTGTTTGAGATAATGTTAGAGGGTTCTGAATAGTTGTCATATTGAAGGCCATAGGTCACGTTAGAATTTCAGGTTTTAGTGTGTCAGAGGCTTAGAATTTTCCTTGTGCCCCTCTTATATACGAGCACTTTTTTTTTTTTTTGCTTCCTAAGAAAGTAAATAAAAATTTTTATATGTTTAGTATTATTGAACTAATTTATACCAAAGCACAAAATATCGAAATTATAAATGTATAGTATGATTATAAAAAGATATTTTTAAGCAATTATTTGTATTGTCTTCCTGTTATTCAATTAAAATAAATTATTTGTTATATAAAGTTTGTTTTTCACTATTTCCTGCGAATTTCAATCATTATTTTGAATTATCTATCCTATAGTGTATTTCAAGTACATTTCTCCTTTTTTCAAAAATTTGTAAATTTTAATGCACTCCCATTATTTTTTTTAATTAGAGTATCTTAAACATATTAAATTTAAATGAGGGTTTCAGTAATTAAAAGAACATTGATAATTAACATTTAGTACTGGAAAGAGAGGAAAATCCCTTCTATTATCTTTTTAATCCTCTTATTCATAACAATCCATATTTTCAACATTGAATGAACATCAGTATCTCTCTTTATTATCAGTATCCATTTGGCTGCCTTTACACACTCAAGTGCTTAGTGTAGTTTTTAACAATTTTAATGCCTCCAATTATGAACTTGAGTGAGTACAATTTTGTTAGGGCTCTTACTCTATTAAAAGTAGGGTGCAGTAATGGTCACCAGGCTGGGTATTTATCAAATACCTACGACTATCAAGAGACAGGCTCACACTCCAGAAGGCTGATCAAGGTCTACAAACTTAAGTGATGACATGTTTAATCGGAATCAGTCATTAAGATATTAAGAAATCGAAGTGTGACTAGAAATAAACTCAGGAGTCTGATCGGGCAAGCAAGCAATGTTTCCATTTTCAGCTGAACAGTTGGAGAGATTGCCTGAAGCATCACTGAGATACCCTGCCCCTGGTCCTTTGCTCACCTGAGCTCACAAAAGAGTTCAACTTAAATTTACAAAAGAACATAATGATAAGAGTTTGGAGGACTGGATGGAAGTTCTTATTCCTGACACCCAGGAGAACAATACGCCGAATGCCACAAGGTCCCACGGGTTTTATTCTAGGGTCACTAATGTTTTGGGGATGCATTTCATACGATACCTGCAAGGAATTAGTAGTGGGAGTGGGAGGTCCTTAAATGTTCAACGATACTTGTATGATATCGTACAAGATCACATAGAGTCATTTGCTCCCTACCTGGAGGAATATTCCACATACAGCACAGTTTGTTGATGAGGAGGTTGGTAGTATCCTCTATTTGGAATGGCCACCACACCCTGGATCTAAATCCCACCGAGCATGTTTGGGACCAGCTCAAGCGAAGCTGTGACTATTCCAATGACTCTTGGAAACAGCATTTACCGAATGGTGTGGCAACCTGCCACAGGATTTAATGCGGAACCTTACCCAGAGCATGCAAAGACGATTAATCTTAGTTATTCGTGAGAGGTGAAAACACGAAGTACTGGACTCATTTTGATTCTGAATGGAATTGAATTATGAATGTATCGTTTGTATTTTGTTATTTTTAATTTCTCTATTAAACATCCCTTAATTAGTGTTATTATAATCACCGAAACCTTTATTTAAATTAAATAGATTTGTTACTTATATTGAAGAGTTTCATAGTGATGTATCAATTTTGTCCACCACCGTATATTATATAGGTTTATATAAAGAAATGTTCTATTTTATTCATATAATTATTAATCTATACTATGTTTTTTTGTAGAAATGCCATAGCTTAAAACTGCGTATGATCCCCATCCTAATGATTGGCTAAAATTACTGAAAGAACGGGAAATAATTGGTGTTCGACTATACCTCTTACACAGGAACTTTTCATAGATCATATTTAAATTAACTTATGTAGGCAGATTCAGAAAAAACAGGAAAGGTATCCCATTTTTTTCCTGAGTTTTTGTGACTTGTAAATTCATCTTTCCTTTGGATTTGGAGAAAAAGATACTCTTGTATTGCACTGCCCACAGAAAAGCTACCAGTTTTGTTGATTTCAAGTATGGATCAATAATAAGAATTTTAATATGTTAATAAACTAGATACTGAGGAAGACATTTTATGAAAGGAATTAAATAAATAAAAAAAATCACAGACAGAATGGCCCCCACTTAAGTTGGATAGTGTTGCAGCCAATATGACTTAATGATAAAAAGTTTAATTTGAACCGCCACTGTAAGTTCGCCAGTCATCCACTACTCAAGTTTAATTCCTCTGAGAATGCGAAAACTCAAAGCCCTCCAATCCTGTTTGGCTCCAATAACTTATTTTGCCAATAAGGCTAAACATTTCCAAAAAATATACCTGTATACCTTGTAAGACCGTTAGATTCCTTGGTAGACCCCAACAAGCTAAATATATAAAAAAAATGTTGGATGGCAAACGGATAAAATTTGAAAAAATAGTGTAATGAAAGAAGGCATGTCTTTACAAAATCAATGAAATTACAGGAAAGTATACTTGCATAAAAAATAAAAGTATGGGTTAATATATCAAAATATCTTATAATTTTAAATCATAACAAGACAAAGAGTGACTAAAATTAGCCTATGTACCAAAAATATTTGTGGTGTACCCTACATAGAGCTATAGGTGGGGATACAGCTAGGGCAGTCTCCAGAACTCAACATAGGTCCAAAAGAAAGCTTAAGTCTATTACCCCGGACAAAATATCTATAATTCCTACGAAAACCTAAAGAAAACAAGATAATACGCAACACTAAACCATGGTGGTAGAAAACACGAACAAAATACTAATATTAATGCACAACTAAACAAGTGCAAAACAATCGAAATCTTAACTAAACGACGTAACTTAAATGAAGAAAGTAGTAAATTAATCAATGATATGCAACTCAACATACGGAGATCGTCTATTTTCGTGGAATGATTGACGAGAAAACGGGTGAATATTGTATGAACGCGCATAATTCTGATAATCTTTGAAGGGAGCCAACTCAAGCACAGAATCGTAAGCCTAGAGAACGGCATGGCTAATTAGCTCCAAGATAAGACTTCCATTGTAGATGCCTTATAAGATAGTCAGAAATTCTAACTTACGTTAAAATAGTTCTTTATTTATTAATTAACAATGGAAAAAGAGATCTTATTTTATTTAAAGATAGCAGCCGTGAGCGACACATGTAACATTGACCCTACTGGAATTGAATATTTTCATAGCTTTACCATGTATGGAGTGGCATAAATAACAAATAGTGAAACACGGAATGAAAATTTCTGTTCCTAAATTGAAACTCGACTCCTTTGGCTTCCCACATAAGTACATATTTCTATTGACAGCCAATTTTCAAGTATGTACTGCGTGGTGTCCCTAGGCCTAAGATGTTAGGTCTTTGGAACCGATCTGTTCGTTCATGACCTGTTTCTTAACTGCAACTATCTCGTAACGACATTTTCATTTTTCGTAGGGGTATCATTTGATATCTGTGATTAGTCGTTTGACGTGGATCATTACTTTCAATTAAAATTATTTTTTTTAATAATTAATCAAAGAATTTTTTTTTTTAAGTGGAATAGACACAAATGTGTATGGACAAAATTTGTTAAATCTTGTTATGAATTAACTACATTTTTACGTTTTTTGGGGAATTTATATTAATAATTATTAAATAATGTTGTTATTGACTGATGTCGGTTTCTATTAATGGGAGGTAGTTATTTTTTAAGAGAATCATAGCTATTAACATAAGGTGACCATTTTTTTCAACAACAATACCAGGACATCCCTTGTATTTCTTTTTAACAAGCCATTAACAGCTAAGGTTGTATGCACTTTCTACATGTTATTGTTTCTTAAATTGTTCATGAACAAAAAAGCTTTATATGCTTCAAAATCTGTCTACAGCAGTTAAATATTTTAGAGATCATTTATATTAATGATTTCTAAATATGATGATATTTATATATGATTATATGAATATATTAAATATCATGGAACAACTGTGCTACCGCACATTACCCTCATGTAATTCGGTATAGATTAAAAAAGTGGGAAAGTGAATCATTAATTTAATTTTTGCAAAAATTTCAAAATTACAATGGAAAAAGAGATCTTATTTTATTTAAAGATAGTAGCATTTTGCAAACAAATATTCAGTATGTGTCTGTAAATAAGACTTTAAAATTCGAATATTACGGAATAAAGTGCAGCAGAGAACGTAATGGTTTTAATTAACAAACAAGTAGATAATCTACATATCTAATTTAGTTTTTTATTATACTATTTTAAGAGTGAATTTTAATCTAATATTAATTCATTTGCTTGATTTTTTTTATAAAATGCCATACAATTTTAATTAAAATCATAATTATTAAAAAGCAACAATTTCAAGGTATCAGTGCGTAATTGAGGTTAATAATTTCCTTGAATGTACTGGTTACATTTCACAACAAAGGAGGAACAATGGCTGTAAACCTGCACTGTACTGGAAATAAGCAATTTTTATGGTCACCTTGTATTAACACAATGAAGTACGATCATTGTGTTATTGTAGCGAGTGGTTATGGCTAACAATTACTTATTAGGAGCAAATAGTAGATAAAAAATACACGCCTAATTATAAAATCTTATAATACCTAAATACTTAGGTATTTTATATTATTATATCTTAAATTATTTATTATCAAAGTTAGGTTGAAATGGAATATGCTCCTTCTGTCCTCCCATTGAGGAGAAGATAGCTTAGCCTTTACTTAAAATTAACCTTACTCTGTTTTTAATAATGGGCACTTCTTTGAATTCACTTGCATTATAAAATTAACAAACTTTTCTATTAGATCATTATTATTACCCAACAATTGTACTCAAATATGAAAACATTGTTGTTTGTTATCTTCAAATATTATATTAGAGATGACTGAAAAAACATATATTTACTAATAGTTTGCCATAGTAGTAACAGATTAATAATTAGTTATATTTTCTATACAGAGATGATACCCACTCTAGTGTCTGAATGGTTTCTTTAAGATGAAACTACTCTTTAGTTAGTGCCCCAACAGTTCAAACTTCTGTTTACAGAGGTAATAAACAGCCAGTCAGTAAAAGTGAACCAATCTTTAGTAGCATTGAAAAAAATGGTGTATAAAGTATTGTATAACATGTATTGTTTTTTACTCATTTTTATATAAATCAATTATTACTTATTTAAGTATTTAACCACTCCATTCTTGTTTTAGTTAATAAGGCTATGTTAATAACTTCTGCAAGAGGAAAAGTACCTTCATAAAAAATTCAGTAAGAATAACAGTTTTTCAATTGATATTATCTCCGGGTTCAATGTGTCTAGAGAGTTTACATACTTATAATATTATTATATTTTTTGATATTGAGTGGTGGGTTGTGTTCTCCTGGTTTTCGATGCCTCATGTCTTCAACATGTTGCCTCTTTTTTAACTCTCAGCCTCATGGCTGCTGCCCAAGTTAACTCACTGATTGCTTCAATGAAAAAGACAATGTCCTGTCTTCTAAATGTTGCTATTTATCACAACAGTCCTTACCCAACACTTCTGTAAAACACAGGAGGTAGTCTTGGTACCTGGGTCTTGATGGTACAGCCCAAAACAATACCCCTTCACAAATAATCTCAACAGAAAACTCTTTTCTTAAAATCAGTCTAATTCTAATAAATAAATGTAATTTCTAAATAAAAATATCTCATTACATTGTTAAATTCATAATAAGTTTTACGGTTTGATCTTTCCAAGCTAACTTAATTATCTTAAGTCAAGCTAAATCCTGGTTATTAGTTTTGTATACTGAACACATTAGCTTCTTGATGTCAGTTTTTTTTTTGTTTTTAGAATCTGCCTGCATTTTTTACATATTGTTAAATATCAAGTTTGATATCATAGGATTTGATACTCATCTATTATTCCCACCACACAACTACTGATAGTCTAGAGCTTCTCTATTTTCTTCATCCTAACTGCAGTGAAAAACTACTAGTAGTTTACTTCTGTAAAGTTAAATTATTTTTACCACAGCTGACCTCTCTTGGTCTGTTGTTCCAATTTCTTTGTGTGGATTTCCTGTTATCATCTTGCTATCTGAGATGGGTTGCACTAATATAATGTATTATCACATAAATGTGTTACACAAATGTTCAAATCACACCATAAAATAAGGAACAACCATTAATAAGTAATAAAATCACCTTAATCATGAATTAAACCCATAAATAACCATAACTATTTACTATGGCATAAAAACACACGTAGATTAACATAAAAATAATGAAAAAGGTGAGTGGAAAACAATGATAAATTGGTCATTCTGGTTAGGGTTAGGAAAGAAGAGCAGTTGTAGTGGGAATAATATATGTTTAGCCAGAATTTTATGCATCAGTTCACTTAAAACAATCCCTGATTTCTTCTAAGAAAAATGATTGGTTCACTTTTAGGTACATGGCAGGTCTATGTGAATGCATCTTTGCACTAACTTGGTAGTAACCGCTAAGCAATGTTGGCAAATTGAATTTTATTTATAAATATGATTTAAATAAAAAATCATTTGTGAATCTTCCTGTCATAAATATTAAATTAAATTATAGTTTAATTAAAATAATCTAGTTTAATGATAAACATTATTGGGTACTGGTGAATTTCATGGCTTTCGCTAGACTTAACAAAGGTCAACCTGGTATTAATCTGGCACTATAAGCCCGAGATGCGAAACAATACTAACAATTGTATTATTTTTGAAATTTTTATAAATAGTTTATAATTTTTAATTTAATTAATATCAGATGCACCGAAAATTGAAAATTCCAGCGTTCAAATTTTTTATCTGTTATCATTTTTTGTGTTGTCAGCTGATAAGGTAACAGTAATTAACCATTAGGCCAGCAGCTAAAAATAATGTCAGGGGACTGGGAGGCTGACCAAGGTTTAAAAACAGGTAAGATGTAGAAAGTGGATGTACAGCTACAGGAGGATACAACGGAATATAGTGGCTGCAGAAAACCTCAATTTTTAGGAATTCTCAAATAAATAAATTATTACTGTTAATTGTAAATGTGGTATCATCCTTTGTAAAATTTATTGACAGGGTTTTGGATCTGAAACTGCATTTTGCTGTTTTCCTCCATTTTAATATAAACACTAATTTTGTTTTTCCCTTTTCTAGATGTTAATGAATCACTTCTATGAGCTTCTGTTGTAAGGAACTTTATATACTGAGTGTTAAGGACTCTAAATCCTCTAATTCGCAAGAACCTTTTTTCTTTCATTAATATGAATTCTATACGCTTTTTGACGATTGCTACGTACTACTGTTCGGTATTTTTATAAGCCTATTGTACATACATACTTTTTTATAAATGTATGTAAATATCTAAATCCCTTATGTATTACAGCTTAAATTAAAATGTATTAATTCATAACAATTAATTGATTTTGTATTGGTTTATGGTAGACTTGGGTAGATAGGGTTGGGTGTAAAGGGTTCCCGTTCCACTGGTCGATATAGATGATTGACTGAGCTTATTGATTACCCACCTCTTATCTGTCTCGTCTTCCCCTTGTCTCTCTCTCACTCTTTTGCCAATCTTTGTGCATGTCGTATATCTCTACGCATTGGTGCTTGGCACGTGTTCTCCTGGATTATTTTGAGCCTTGAAATTGCATCAAGTTTTTTACTCTATGTTACCAACCTTTGCTCATGTCGTTTGTCTTTATACATTGGCGCTTGGTACATGTTCTCCAGGTATATTCGATCGTTGAAAGTCCTCTTAGGACAAGTTAACTTTATTTTTGTTTGCGGGTTATTCTGCCTCACCTTGTACATGGAAGAGTGGACTGATGAGAGCATACTCTCTCTATGGCGGCTTTGGAGCAACAGACAACTGACCAAAGCTGAAAGTTCTGTAACTTTAATCTCTTATACCTTCCTGATTAACCCCCCTCACCTCACATCTAGGTCTGCCTTCGAGCTTTGGCATGGAATTAGTGAGCCACCTTTAAGTTTCATTTTTATATATATGTAATTTACAGTCTTTCAAACTCCATCCCGAGCTCACCAGAGCAAAAGTTTGATTGTGTTATAATCACTTCAACCTTTTCTTGTTTCCAGTCAAATTTTGTTTTCCTGCATATTATTTTAGTCAATGTGAGAATAAAGATGAAAATCTAACATCCATCTTTCATCGACCTAACCCGATAGCCCATAAACTTAGCCACTCATTTATAAATTCACTGTTAACAATGAATCATAATAATTCTGTATACTATAATATGATTCTGTATAATAATTCATTCAGAGAACATCAATTTAGAGACCTTAACCCTCAATATAAAGTTCCTTACAATAGAAGTTCTGTGGTTCATAAGCAAAGAAAAAAAATATAGTATTTCTACTACTAGGCAGGAAAAATAGACTGGTTCCTTTTCACCTTAAAACAAGAAAAGAAAAGGAATGATGGCTCGATCTATGCTTGACCTCTGATTGAAGACCCGGTTAACAAATTTTACTTAACATGATTGCACTGTAAAGTGTCAAAACTATTGTAAATTTGTGGTATTATATTTTTTTAAATTTACAATTCCTGTCTTCTTCACCGAACAATGAAATCAAAAAAAGGAAAAAATTAAGCCTGTGATCGCAATCCAGTTTACAAATTTTATAAAGGATAATCCCATATTTACGGTGCCAAAACCATGGCTGTCTCTTTCATCAAATAATGAAAATATTTGGTGGAAACATACTTAGTATGTCAAAACATTGTCTATTAATAAAGTTGATGAAAATCTAATATCTTTCTTTCATCAGCCTTAGCCAGTATCCCAAAAACTCATCAAATCATGTTTATTGCTAACAATGAACTCCCAGTAGTTTTAATTATAACTTATAATAATAAGTAATGTATAACTTAAATATTTAAATTTTGTGAGTTTTATTATTGAATTTAATTATATAAATGTTGTCGGCCGCCTGGCATAGTGGTCAAAGCTGTCCCAGATTCAATCTATGGCTCCCTCTAAGAAAATTTTTGGAGGCAACGGGTCTAGTCTGGGTTCAAGCAGCCTCATTAAAGAAAATGAGTAGCTACTGAAATAAAAGTTAAGAGGTAACAGCCTACAATTTCTTCTTTTTTTTTTTATCATGTAAATAATTTGTTTTATTTATTATCACTTTATTTAAAGGTGGCTATTTAAAAAGTTTTGTGATGGATATATTATTATATGACTATTTGGATAATATTATGTGTATAAACCGAATAGACATGTACTTCAGTGTGGATGCTCTGACAGATAAGCTGGAAAGTATCATTTAAAGACCAGCTATTTATTTGTATTCAATTTTTTGAATTGTTAGTATTTATAGCTTCCTAAGTTGAGAATTAGTTTAAATTTATTTTTGTAGCTAAACTTATCTCACAAAAAATAGAAATTTGTAATATATATGATCATATTTATGTTGCAGTGAACACGTCTAAGATGAATTTAATTTTGTTCTTGTATAGTTTATATTATGATAATTATTATTTTATTTATGAATCAAATACTTCTATCCACCTTGTTGGTTTATTAGACAGTAAAAACTTGCTCAAATGCTTTTGGCTGTGCTGCTCAATCAGCTATAATAGGCAAAAACACATGGATAATATATACATGTGTACAATATATAGTAATATTTTTTTAATTTAATAATAAAAAAATGTAAATTAAACTTATAATTTATTAAAACTCAGCTGGGCCCTTGACAACTAAACATTTACATGAAATAAATAAAAAATCAATACATTTACTGTTTTTTAGTTGTTCACAAATTTTCTGTCGAGTGCTTGCCTTGCTTCATCCACGTATTGTGTTTTGTGATCCTGACACTCCAATGGGCTATAGACTCTGCAAATATGATGGCATGCAATGATACAAGGTAATGAGAGGTATTTGAGCCCTCACATCAAATATGTTAGACCATCTGCAAACTCCACAAAATCGTCATCGACATTTCTCTTCTCCAGTAATTATAAACCACTCCTAATATCTTCTTCTAAGCAAATATTCGCAACTGCTCTCTCCAATAACTATTAAAAACTGAATTCTTAGTGTTCCAATTACTGACATACTTCCTGCTGTTGCATTCATTTGTTTTAAATTAAACTTTTTTTATAATTTATTTTATCTAATAAAATAATCCTCTCAAATCACTCTTATTAAAAGAGAATATTACAATAGACCGTTGATAGATATTTCATAATAACTAATATTTGAAAACTTAATATTTATATGGTTTTGTTAACATCATTAAAATCAGCTGTGTGTCTATCTGCCAGACATATGTATATCTATATGTACACACACACATCTTGAGTTACAATATGTAATTGTTGTTTTGTTTTACTATAATCGTAACAAGTCATTAAGATCATATTCAATACTTCAACATAACCAGTGGTTTTTTTCAGAGGTTGTACAGTGTTTTATCTGACCCCAATACTGTTAAAAATAAATAATGTTCTATCACATTGAGTAGGGTATCAAATTAAAGATCTCCATAACCTGATTAATAATTTGTATAATGTGCTGTGACTAAAGGGTTAAGTCTTTATAACTAATGCCAAAAGTGTATTCGGAATATTATTACAGTCCCAGTTATATTAAGTGAGATAATATTTTTCATGAAACTTTTAGTTGATGCCCAAGATATACTAAATGATATACTGAATAAAAGCAACCTTATGGAAAATAGTGAAGGGACAATAAATATTCTTATCTTGATCATATTATGTAGGGTATTGAATAATTATATGTACAGTGTAATTCGTTTATGCACAATCTTCAAGGGACCTCGGGATTCAGATCGTTATACCCAAACTTTTTTGTATACAGATTTTTAAAAACCTAATAAGAAAAAAAATTTTGATAAAGGTCATAAGTACATTTTGCATAAAATCGATTTATTACTACAAATTATTATATAAGGATTAATGTAACAAATACAATGTTATTACGTACATAATTATGATTAATTTGCTGATATTTCTGAAAAATAACCAGTTATAGTGGTTTCCTTTAAATTGGGAGAGGTTTTTTAACTAAGTTCTCAATACTTTTTAAAGCCATAGATATTTCTGGTGTATTTGCTTTACTGTTACTGCAACAAAAGTACATACCTGATCAATAGGAAATAATGCTTCCAAAATTGATGGTACTTTAAAGACAAATCGTAATTTTCCAATGAGCAGTTTTTTTTTGTCTTATTAGACGCTTCAAGAATTGTTAGTTCTTTTGACTACTTGCCTCCCCAGCAATTTCTCCCTTGAAGCGTAAGGTTTTATCTGATGTTAGGCAATTAAACAAACCCGTCTTGCCATGAAAATATTAGAATCTGCATTATTTTCACGCAAATTAGGCCAATTACGATCTAGTCAACTTTTGAAAACTGCGGATGGAATGCTTGCTGATTTTCCAAAAACGATGTTTTATCTCTGGCAACAATGGATAATCCAAGAAGAGCATTGACCGTGAGGTTCATTAAAAAGTTTTCCCAATTCGGTCGCTTTTTCTTGAACTATTGGAGCCGTTGATTTTTGAACCATTCCAGAAGTGCCTGTTCCACATCTTGATTTTATCCTCCTGCTAGATGTTACGTCCTATTCAAAAATATTTTGTATTTGATCTTTTGATTTCTATATGGATGACAGTGTTTATTAGCTAATTTCCATCCCCTCACAGACTACCTTATTAGAAGCACCGATTTATAAATGTTGAATTATTTTTAGCAATAGAAAAAGAACTGTGCTTTTTGGACATTTTAAATACACACAGAAACTTCTCCGTATTACATGACACTAAACTGGCAACTGAGATTGAGATAAAAATAAAACTACTAGTACTAACTAATGGGGATGAAAGGACTCCACGAATTCAGTAGAATGTAAAAAGTAAACACACAGGCTCTACTCCGAAAATTTAATAAAAACCCAGGTGAATCTAAGAATATTGTTATAGATAAATGAAAGGACCCGTTTTCATTGCTGATTCTGGATTATTGTTATATGCAGAGATAGAAAACCAACTAAAATTATTTTGAGGAATTGTAATAAGGGAATTACACTGCATTATGTGCTGTGGCTTTTGCAGGCTATTATTACAAAAACTCAATCAAATAGTTTTTGCAATGGTAATGAAACCCTTAATTGTATAATGGATCGCTCTTGGCTTAGGATCAAATAAATATGTCTAGCAGGCAATAAAAAAAGAAAAACATATATATACGATAAATTAGACTGATGTGATTAGCTTTTAAATAATGATGCACTGACTTCAATGAACCAGCAATACAATATTGAAACAAAAACAAATGATTAGAGGTCAATGAAATTAGCTAACAATTTTAACTAAGAACATGAAGGAAGCCTAGGAATTATAACCAGGCAAAAAAGAGTGCTAAAGGTTGCTGGGGTATATTCAATTAGGGAATGAATAAAAAAAAATATATATTGTTCCAATTCTGTGTTAGTTAAGATTTTTTTACTTTCTTATTTATTAAGGATTCAAAGGAAATTCATAAAAAAAAATTCTGAATGATAATAATTTAGTAATATTTGTAATTTCAAGGACTTTTTTGCTTATTAAATATGCTTCTATATTGATATTTATTGTCAAGTCATGCAATTATTTGCGACGTTTCCAACTCATTCAGTCCATCGTCATGCAATTCTTACATAATAAGAAGAAAAATACTGATGGCCATAATTCATTTTTATATCAAAATAATAATGTTTAACAATCTAAAATTAATAAAAAACTTATCCATATGTTATTCAAAATAAATTGTGAATCAATAGTTAGTGTCAATTCTAAAGTATTTTTTAGGAATGGTTTAATCCATCTGTCAGCTCTATCTACAGCAGGCATTAGCTGAAGGCACATGTGTTGTTAGTTCTAAGTTCCCTCTTAGGTGTATAATATGGTCTGTCTACTTGTTATGGGTTATTAAAAAAAAAATGTAAACATTACAAAAATACAACTTATTAATTATGTCAACACATAGTGCAAACCTATTCCTTTTATATTGTTAATGTACATAAAGGTCCTTTAAAATATAAATATTGCTTTATTATAATGGATTGTGTGCGACTCCATAAAAAGGAATGGAGTGTACAGCAGAAGAGTTATCATGATAAATATGCATGGTATAGAACACAAAGTATTAAGTAAATTATGAACTAATTTTTAATTATTCTATTTAAAACGAGACGAGACATGTGTACACAAACATTAGCAAGGGCTGGATAACTTTTTCAATTACCTTAATTTAAAATTAATTGACTTGGATAGGGAGGAGGCTTTTTATTAGATTAGGAATAAAATTATTAATGCCAAAGTTTTTGAAATTATCAGTAAAATTGAAACTTGTTACAGCAACTCTCACCCTAGTTTTCAAGTGGCATGCAAATTGATTTTCAAATATAAAAAAGGAATTTAGACAAAAAAACAACAGACGTATAAATGTCAAAGTTAATAAAATAAGCAATGAAACCTTATAGTATAGTATAAATATAGTACTTAGGGTAACAATAAATCCTCATTGAAATCAATTAACCTTATATACAATGATAAAAAAAAAAATCCCTTATTATTATAGCAAAAAAATAGCTGCAGTTGGCCATTAGATAAATATGACTAATTTTATATAAAAAAATTACCTTTGTAAATTAAATAGAACAGAAAATTTAACAAGTATGCCATCTTCAGGGGATAAGCTTTGTATTGGTTATTGCCTAACAAAGGCAAGTTCAGATCAATTGGAATACCTCACATTTTCCTCTTATCATTACCTATTTCATTATTGCACTCTTAACCATTAATAAACTTATACTCAGTTTAGCATTTTTGTATTATTATTGTAAATTAAGAAGCAAAGACATATTAATGTACCACTTAATATTAAATGTATCCCAACGACGCAATCACTGAACTTCATAAAATTTGTTCTATCATATGAGGAGGAGGAACTTCCTATCAATAATTACATTCAGCGAATCACTTTAAGGACAGTCAGACATCACACCTACAATATGAAATCTCAGATTCATATGTACAGAAACGGACTCCTGATTGTTAACAGAATTATCCCACATCAAATTCTAATTCAGAACCTTATACTGATTGACACCTCTATCTGTAATAAATAGCAAGAAATCTTATCACAAAAGGCACTAATTGTAGACCACGTTCTCAGAAATTTACCGTCAAGACTTAAGGACCACTCAACCATATTATTGTTAACCGTGTGATACAGATGAAAAACGTTTTGTATAATAACTGTAGGATTATACTGGAAGACTTACATCCACAAGGAAACACGAACAGAAGTCAATAATAATACCGGCCTAGACAAAACAGCTATAAGAGAAATGACTATAATGGTCAACAATTTCAACCCTGACAGTACCAAAATAACTATAGACATAATTTTCAACATCACATTAACTATCAGCAATGTTATGAACCCCGTCAGAATTTTAGAAATAACGAACAACGATTTAACTTTCAAAGAACTCAACAAACATCGTTAATCCATCTTCACAAAGCAAACTGTTCGGAGTTATGAAGTGCATCACTTGGAAGACGAAACTCGCCTACTAGAACAAGAGAATGAAACAGAGAGTTAAAGACTTGGAGGACGAACTTGAAGATTTTTTAGGACAAGGCGAACTGCAACCTGCCCCCAACATCAACTAAATCTAGTGAAAGAAACTCCATCATTTACTGACTTGCTCGGAGACAATTGGTTAACAGACTCAGGTTCAGTAATTAACTACGTCCATCCATGTTCCGTACCCGTAGGAACTTGAAATTAAGTCGGAAGATTTCATAGTGGTAACACCAGCTGGTAGCGAAAAAGGCAATGGCTCAGCCATTCTAAATTTGGCAATAAAACTGGGTTTGACCCATGATCTATTAGTTAGGTTTAAAATATACAAATTCAGTAATAAATGTAAAATTTTATTAGGGATGAAAACAATGTATAAAAACCGAAATTAAATTAGGAAAGAACAATGAAATTAAAATGAATAAGATAAAAGTTATTATTGATAATGGTCAAATAATATATAATGAATTATACTTAATAAAGAATGAAAAGGAACTTGAAACTCTTGTAAGACACGAACATATAACTAAAGACAATACAATAAAATAATTTAATCTATTATTAAAATACCCAATCATCGTAAAATCAGACGATGAGAAATTAAAAACTTAACTCATTGAAACATAAGATTAGACTTAAAACGGACAAACCAATATTTACAAGAAACTACCGATACCCACAGCACTTTAAATACGAGGTACAACAGAAAATACCTAGATTATTAAAAAAAAATGGTGTAATACGCGAAAGCAACTTCCCTTATCTGGATAGTACCAAAAAAAGTGGGTGCTTTAGGGAAAAGAAAAATCAGAATGGTTATTGATTATCGTAAATTAAATGCAGAAACTATTTCAGATAAATTTCCTCTGCTGAACCTAGAAGACCTTTTCAATCAATTACATGTTCAAAATACTTCACAATATACTTGACCTCAGGTTTTCATCAAATTGAGATGAATCAAGCAAAAATCGAAAAAAACTGCTTTCTCGACAGACTCTGGACATTATGAATTTCTTCGTATGCCGTTCGGATTGTGCAATGCTCCACCGACCTTCCAAAGAGCAATGAACGCAATGTTATCTAATACACCACACGCTCTCGTGTATATAATGATCTTTGTATAGGAGAGTCTTTTAAAAGGAAAGAAAAGCTTTATTATGGAGTACAAACAAAACACTAGTATATACAAATATTAAGAGTTACGTTACTACATACTGGGTGGAATGTCTAGGGACGAGTGGGGTCTGGATCTAATGCTGAGACATATGTATAAGAAAAGGATAAGATTCTGGGAATAGGGAGTAAGGGAAGTAAGAAGGATTGCTTACTTAAAGATAACAGGAACCATCAATGACTTCCATGAAGTCACGAGGCAGGTATACAGTTCTGCTCAAGCCCCTTCTACTTGTTCTTAGCATTACAAAACTTCTCCCGTTTTTAATTCCTAAACTCCCAGGCAGGATGGTGATATTAAGAAATAATATGTTTTATAGACAATACATTAGTCTCTAAATAAATTATTCTCAATTTGGTTATAAATAATTTCCTTAGTGTCTAACTTAATAATAGTGGAGAAGGGTAAGTGTATAGGTAAGGTACTATTGCTTACAATGAATACATACGGAAAATTAAAAGTTAAATATACATCTATTAAATCGTAATACTGAATGAAAGGAGTAGGTTTTAAAATAGAAGTGGTGACACATTCATCTAAGTTTTTATGCAATGCGTTAGATATGCAATCATTGCTAATATTCTTAATGTTGATACAAAATAAGTTGGATTTTATATAGTTACATGTTCATACAAAGGTTTTTTGTATATTGTACAGAATTAAATTGACCGGTACCACAGTGGTTATTAGATGATCGTCTTTTTGTACAGGCACAGGTAAAAGATAGATTGAACTTAGTTTTGGTCCTTTTTTTGGTAATTGAATGATGTAATGAATGAGTCCGTTTCGTATAGCACATAAAATTTTACTTGTGAACCAAATGATTTCCAAGTTCTGTGATATAATTTGGTCATCAATTAAGTCGGTATGTTTTATCACGTTAGCTTAAGGGATCCCCATTCTACACGTTTCCAAAGATTGTTCTATGTCTAGTATTTGTACAGTTAAGTGACATAGTTTAATATTTCGTACAGTTCGGTTAGGTGCATAGTATATTATCTTGTCTATACCGTTTATTACTTCCATGATTCTATTAATATTATTATTATTAATGTCAGTATTAATGTCCATCTGTTCTCCATCTGAAACATTTTGTTCTTGTGGTATAAAATGTTTTTTTTTTCTTTTTCTTGAAGCTAATGTTACAATTTGGCGTATGCCTTAGAGTTAAGTCATTTAGTTTCTTATATGAATATGTTAGAGTTATATAGATGTCGTGAAAGGCTACCTCTGTCTGCTCGATATTATGTTCTGTATTATAGTTGTTTCGTTCAACTTCACTTATGACATTGTCATAATTTTTTTCACGGTTCTTGTAAATAGTCTTTTCGAAAAAGTATCAATTATAGTGATTATGTATTGTATTTCGTGATGTAGAGTATTAATCATTAAATCTTCCAATTAACCATAAATTTAGCTTTAATTGGTTTCCTTTCATACTTAGTTTTTCTACATATCATGCATTTGTTAATATAATCTGTAATAATTTCTTTCATATAGGGGAAATAATTTTATTTTCTTAATTTGTCATAAGTCTCAATTGTTCCTCTGTGGACTTTCCTGTGTGATAATTGGAAACAATCGTGTGAGGACTTTTCTGTGTGATAATTGGAAACAATCTTGTTTTGTTCGTCCTTATCTGTTACATTTAGTACATGATTTTTTTATCTTAACAGTAGAATATTTTTTCTGTATAATTTTTGATAAAGTATTCAATTGTTCATTATACCAAGTAGTCATTCATTACATTGAGTTTCGACCCACAATAAATTCCATAAACATGTTTTGGGTTTATGATTTGTTTTAATATTTGGTCTAATTCTTCTTCATTGTTGAAAGAAATGTCATATCTTCTTTTATTAAACGGTTTGGTAAATTGTACGTTTTTATGTCCTCTAGTTATTATAATTTGGTGTTTTTCAACATTTATTGCTTTGAAGCCAAAGGCGATAAAAAATTGTCCGTTACTAGAGTTTTGGCCCATTGGTGACTTCTATAAAGTCACGAGGCAGGTATTCATTTCTGCTCTAACCCCTTATACTTGTGTAACACCCCCGTACCTACCGGGAAATAGGAAATTTACCTTTGGAAGAGGTTGAGAAATCAGGGAACGGGAAGTTAGGAACCTGGAAAGAATTATGGAAGACTTATCAGCTAGCATGCACCAATTTATAATCGGGAGAATCGGTTGGGAAGGATACAAATAAGAACGATACATAAACTCCTTTTTCCACGCCAAAACTACTGGTTTATTAAATTTAATAACTCCTTTGAAAAATTTCTATAACACATGATACTAATTGAATATTGATATAATAATTGAATTCGCTACAATGACCGAAGCTCCCACGGTGATTAATGTCCCACCCACCAAGTGAATTTGTTCGAGTTACCTTTAATACAGTCCTGTATCCGTCTACCGTTCTTCCTTTAGATCACTCGCTATATTTCTAACAGGTATCTCAGTATACTCAATCGAAGCTTACACGAGATAACCTTCCTAGTTTTTTCACCCTTTTTGTTACAACATGTGTTGTTATATTTTTTCTTTGAATGCTGATGTGAAATGCACGCGTTTATCCTCTTCCAGCCGTCTAGGAAGTGCAGATACCAGTCGGCGCCGGTAATCTAATCTCTCCTAAGCGTTGCGGAATGGTACATACTCAACGCTGTTCCCGTTTTGTTACACTTGTTCTTACCATTATACAACTGATGACATAATCACTTTTTCTCCAACCATTGACGACCATTTAAAACACATTGAAGAAGTCGTACTACAAAAACTAGACGAACACTCGCTGTCGATCCAACTGGACAAGACAGAATTCATTAAAACAGAACTATATTTTCTTGGACATATTTTAACGGCTAACGGTATTAAGACAAATCCTGATAAGATAGATGTTGTTAACGGCTGTCCTATTCCTTAAACGACAAAATAATTAAAAAAATTTCTAGGAATGACAGGATACTACCATAAGTTTATACATGATTATGCTACTATGGCTAAACCTCTCACTTATCAGCTCAAAGAGATACCATGATTAACCCTAATTTATAAAAAGACGCCTTTATGACACTAAAGACATATCTGACTAACGCTCCTATACTTAAATACTCTAACTTTAATGAACCAATGATTCTCACTACTGACGCAAGAAATATAGCAGTTGGAGCGGTGCTTTCCCAACTTTCGGAAGGGAGAGACCATCCCATCGCCTTTGCTTCATACACACATTATACCGAACCAAACTATTCAACAATCGAAAAAGAATTACTGGCTATTGTTTATGCTTGTAAAAACGTCAAGCCCTACTTATATGGAAATAAATTTACGTTACAAACGGACCATAAACCGCTACAATGGCTTTTTACTATGAAAAACAACAACACTAGAATTATGAAATGGATTTTTCATTTTCATGAATTCCTGTTTGATATTAAATACATAGAAGGAAAAACCAATTATGTAGCTGACGCACTTAGCAGAGTACAATTAAAACCATCACATGACTTGACCTTTTTAGAACTTGACGGCATGGCAACAGGAGACATAGTCAGATTATTAGAAGCAACATCTAATGACTCCGAAGAATACAACCAAATTTTACGAGAACTTAACCAAGAAGCCATGTAAGACAAAACTAGTATATTAGCTACACAACACTCCCAGGACTCTAGTAACGAACAAATTTTTACAGCTCCTGACGACAAAGCAGTAAATGTTGAAAAGAATCACATATTTATACAACGAGGAGGAAAGAAAATTGTTACCACAAAAAAACCTTTTCAAAAACAAGACACGTATAGATACAGCCTACCCCTGGACCATGGACTTAAACAAAATCATGTCAGAAATTTTAAGACCAAATAATACTTCCGGAATCTATTGTGAACCAAATGTTGAAACTATCAGAAGTGAATTTGAAGGACTTTATGAAAAAATACAAGAACTAATAAAAGTTCCTGAATCTAAAGATAAAACGTTACAAGAAAAATCTCTTAGACATACTTGACTCAAACGAACGAAGAGAAATGGTTGAAAATTATAATATTGGTAAAAATTTCACAGAGGTATAATCGAAACGTACGAAAAACTAAAACGTTGATTTGCACCTCCATAGTTGATTTGCACCACTCCACAACCCAAATTTTGATTCAAAACCAACTGACATCGTTATCAGACAAAGTAGAAAGCCTTGTGTCCAAAAAAACGAAAAGAGGTATTATAAACGGATTCGGAAAAGGAATTAACTGGTTCATTGGCAACATGGACGCAGACGATTAACAACACTACGATAATACTATTTAAACTTTAGAGACAAATAACTACCACATGGAACATGACATAGCAACTGAGATTGTTTGGATATTGTATGTTGTATATTTTAGAATATGTTGACAACACTGTCGTTACCTTTTTGTATAGTTATATGTTGTTATCAAGGAGCTGTGTTTTAGAGTCGTAGTTGCCATGAGCTGCTGTGATGTAATTATGATTAATAAATGTGAATACAAATGTAACAGTTTTGTTTATTCAATAATAGCCACACAAAACAGAGATATCACTGAACGAAAACTGACAAGAACCTTTGAAAAAGACTTAGCTATATTGAACAAAAATAATAATAAAATCATGGAAGTAATAAACGGTATAGACAAGATAATATACTATGCACCTAACCGAACTGTACGAAATATTAAACTATGTCACTTAACTGTACAAATACTAGACATAGAACAATCTTTGGAAACGTGTAGAATGGGGATCCCTTAAGCTAACGTGATAAAACATACCGACTTAATTGATGACCAAATTATATCACAGAACTTGGAAATCATTTGGTTCACAAGTAAAATTTCATGTGCTATACGAAACGGACTCATTCATTACATCATTCAATTACCAAAAAAAGGACCAAAACTAAGTTCAATCTATCTTTTACCTGTGCCTGTACAAAAAGACGATCATCTAATAACCACTGTGGTACCGGTCAATTTAATTCTGTACAATATACAAAAAACCTTTGTATGAACATGTAACTATATAAAATCCAACTTTTAAGTCTCCTCCTACTATTAAGCTAGATACCAACGAAATTATTTACAACCACACTAATAAAATGTACTTAGAGGCTGATGTATTATCTGAAAAACATATAATAACCACTTATAAACATTTAAATATTAGTTTTAATACGCTTCCACAGCCAGATTTGGCACATGAAAATAATTTTGAGAAGCTTGAAACTGTTGACTCCCCAATATTGTATTCACCTCCTCGTATCATTTTCTAATGCATTTTGTCATATACGGTGTTCATTCATATGTTGAGCATGTATAATAATTGTAAATTTAGAAAATCGAATTCGACACCACCAGTAAATTCAAATTCAGTGAGTTCAAATCTTCGGGAAGGAGGAGTTAAGGACTTGAAACCTCAATATCAGCAGTTTAATAAGCAATCCTCCACGCTCCACTGACTCTCTCCCATTATCTCCTTAGACCTTTATAGATATAGCTGTAGTTGTTCGCTTGTATGTTAAATAGCCAATAAACGTTTTTAAAAAGTCATTATCAAGTAGTGAATCTTTATTTGAGGGATCCATTAACCGAATTTCTATTTCACTCGTTTTGACCCTCCGAGTAAGTATTCCCTGAACGAAAGATGTTTCAAATTTTCTCAGGAAGGTAACTAATTGGTGTCGTCTGTCAGTTTGTTGAGTTTGTCAAAGTGGCTCTCAAAAGTCGGGGTAGCAACTCGAACCCTAGTTCCTGGAAGTGTTACTGTCCTATTAGTGAGCATGTCACCAGTATTTCCCAATAAACTAACACTATTTTTAATAATTTTGAATTGTCCTTAGAACGTAAATGGAAAATACGTCTGCGTGAAATTTATCTCACTACGCTTGCGAATATGGTACTGCTTCTATTTTCGAAATTAAAAATTCAAGCTTTGTGTAGGTGTAGCAATTTAAACGTTTTGGTTGATTCAGTTATTGGTAATGATTCCATACAGATGGAAAGAGTAATGTCCTTCTTCTAAATAAGTACTTCTTTTTTCAAGGCCCATCTATGTGGACTTAAATGTTTGTTTGTACAGACATTGACTTATGAACAGTTTGTGCTGTAAAAATGTACGTGGTTTGTTATATTTTTAGCTTGACTCCTGGTATGTATATCACAAAGTATGCTGATTTATGGAGTACACAAATTCTTGGCACAGCTGCAAACTAAGCAGCCTGAAAAATTATATATATATGAATACAAGGAATTATTTATAATTCTCATGGAGAACGAGACCGTGCTACCAATAAAATATTTTGCTGAAGAATTTTAAAATTTTTTTTCTATCTATTGGCAACACTGGTTGATAAACAGTACAACAAAACGGTAGGTTTTCAAAGCTGACCGATTTGCAGGTCCGAGGTAGAGGGTTTATTGATTTTTCCTCTACAGTCACTTGTTACCGCCGTATTCTTAAGTTTATAAAATCTATTCCTCGGAGTGTTTCGGTCGTTCGTCTTTCCAGGAGACGTCTCCCTGTAAGAAGTACGGGGACTTAGAGATGGACGAAACTCGAGACCAGAAGCTTCATTTAGCTCATGAAATGCGAGCACAAAACTTCGACTTGATAAGGTTTGCCAGCTACAGGACTGCTTGCAAACTAAGATTCATCCAGAAAAAGTTGAACTGTGAGTACATATTAAACTGCCCTACCCCCTAGGCTTGATACCAAGGAGTAGCTTCTTACAACAATTACCTCTTTCAAGTTTATAAAGCCCTTTTTATTCTGGATTGGATATGTCTAGTAGTTGTTTCAAATTTGAAATTAACAACTCGTAAGTGATCAGAGAACTTATGACCTCAGGAAAAAAAACAACAAAATAAACACTTTTTTTAAAACTGTTACTTGTGTCATTTAAAGGCCTAACACTGGAAAAACGCTAATTTATTTAAAAAAATAATTGATATCATATTGATTGAATATTTTTTCGATTATAGAATCCTTAAGCTCAATTGTCAGATATTTTGGTTAGAGTGTGAATCTTTTGTAATGTGTAAAATAGGTTGGATAGAAAAGAAGCTCAATGTAGTTAATAGAAATATTTAATATTCGTTTCTTTGTTTGATCATTAATTGATAATTACCGTACTCTTACTGGATTCATTTCAAAAGCCAGGTTTTTTCCCCCTGTTAGTATAAGCTATCAATTTTTAACTAAGATTTTGTTTGAAAAACTGCATATAGTAATCCTTACCTAGCAAAGAATTTACAATATAGTATGTTTTGTTTGGAAGAAAGGAAATTTGCTATGTAATATTTTTAATTCTTTTTGTGAAATAGGAATGTGTGATATTTTTTCAACTCATATAATGATTACGTCTTAAATAATTTATTTTTTATAACAAACTTATGCGAACTATTCCATACATGTTGGCTATTTCCTACCCAGGAAATGTTAGTTATGATGTTAATTTATTTATCTTTTTTTTAAATATTGTTTTAATTTGGAACAATAAAACATTTGTGTAGATTATCTTCACACCAAAAATGACGAATGATTAAAAAATTGCATACAGAAGGATGTTATGCACAATTTTTGTAATATCGTTACTACTTGTACATCCTTCAATTCAGGAAATATTAATGAATATTGGTTGAAATAACTGTGACACAACAGGAATGGAATTGTATACGTCAGAATGTTCAATTGAACTATGTGCTTGTCAAAAATATTTCTTGCCAAAGTCAAACTTCAATAAAATAGAAAATTACTTTAATTCAGTTAAAATACAGAGAAGCAATAGTTCCTCCTAAGAAACTTAAACTAGAAAGTACAAGCCGAAAATGGGAATCGGAGAAACCTTCAATCAAGATTCACTTTTAGAAAAAATAGGTAAACTCTTGGATGAGGAGCTTAGCGGTCAGCTGAAAAAATATGATCAAAGAGGTTAGAAAATAAAATATCATCAGACATGAAGGAATTTATGGAGCTTAAACATCTAATTTCTTCCCAGGAATGAATATTTTTTTTTTTTAAATAAACCCTAATATAGCTATGATTATGATATTCAAGAAAAAAAAGGAAAATCAGAAGAGTTGGAGGTGTAGAGAATCTGAGATTGAAGTTATCAGTAACTATAAATACCTTGAAATTATTAAATTATCACTTAAGAAGCATTTTTGGGAAATTAACTTGGAAAGATTTTATATTTAACAAATAAGTTTCTTTCTCTTCAAAATACAAGTATTCGATGCTGATATACAGGCTCTTGTTAGGCTTTGAAATATCAGGTTTTGCCCAGTTCATCAAAGAGGTCAAGTGATTAAATAATTTTTTTGTGAATTACTTTTTTCTCTTCTGAAATATTGTCCCGATTATACCAATTATCTGGAAACTTGTATAGATCCCTTGTTTTGTATCTCATTACGAAAGGTTTTATCTTACAAATGAAAAAAAAAAAAAAATTCATAGAAAATTTTACCTCAAACTGCACACACATCCATGGATAGGGATGGAACAGGATAAGAAAAAAATATATTGGTGTTTTAAACAAAATATTAATTTAAAACTATATTCCTTCCTGTTATGATGCATGGATCGGAATATTGGATTGGCATAGAGAAAAAAGTTATAGATAGGTTTTGTTTGAATGTGTGCTGATTGCCCAAGGGCAGAAAAGTTAGGTGGTACACATAAAAAAGATCAGATGGTAGGAGGGAGGCCAGTTAGTTGGTTGACACATGCTTGTGTATTGAGAAATCTAAAAGGTTTGCAAGAGGTAGAAGGAGGACATGGACAGAGAAAGTGGACTAAGGCATTTAATTTGTATAAGATTTTAATTTTTATGCTGTACTTATACTATTAATTACATGTGAATAAAATTACTTCAATTTTACACTTTAGATAGAATTCATTGCTTTTCCTTTTTAATAGAAAATTGGGATAAATAAATACCCTGACAATGCCAAGTAAGTAACGTTAGTTTCTTTGTAAGAAATAAACTCAGGAACTGCTGAATGCATTTTGAAAATAGATCTATACAGATAGACCGTTCATTTCTTATTTGTGCCACAAACTTTTGGAACTCTATTCCCATCAATATTTGTTGCTCAACTATCTTTGAATCTATACTTTACCAGTTCATTACTTCCCTCCAATCTTATAGTTAAGTAAGTAACGTTAGTTTCTTTGTAAGAAATAAACTCAGGAACTGCTGAATGCATTTTGAAACAGATCTTATTTAGACTGTATAGGCTATGTATCTTTGCTAATTCTTTTAGGGGTCGGGTAGTGAACTTAAACTTTAAAATGGGCGCAATGACAGCCTTATTGAAATTTTGCATTTTGAAGCATTGAAGAGTGCTGGAAAGAAGCTAGTAATTGCTTACATATTCAATAGAGTTTATTAAGCTCTGCTTCCCATGCATATGAGTCATCCAGTTAATAATGGTGGGGCTAATGCCTCAGTTTCCCTTCTCCCATCACAGGTCCATAGCTTTTTTTGGATTATGACTTTGACTGGCCTTCCCCATTTAGAAGGAGACAAAAGGAAACTACCTTAAAAAATTGAATAATTGGCTGTTTTTTTCCACCATATCTTCATTGCGACCCTGAACTGCCACAATAACTATCTTTTAACTGCTCCACGATTCCCAACCTATTCAGTGTAACCATCAGTCAAATTTTCAGTCAAGTTAACTAAGAACATTAATATAAGTTTTTTCTAATAATGGACATTTATTGTTTTGTTTTTTACATTTACGTTAATATATTTGCTCTAACTTGGATCTAGGTTAAAATTTTAAACTATTTCATATCTATTGCAGCACCTCATCCTCCCAGGAATAATACCATGATTTTGAAAAAAAATTCTTAGATTGTTTAATTAAGGTAAAGGTTGCTTTTAAACCAAGCTTTCATAACTGGATTTTCTTCTTTTTTATTCAAGTAGCTACTTATTTCCCATTAAGAGGATGAGTTAACCCTTAACTCATTTTATTATAGGATAAAACTTACTTCTGTAAAATTTAATCAATATTTTTTTAATTTTTCAGTGCATCTTGTAGATATCTGGAATGTGATTGAAGCATTTCGAGAGCATTCTTTGAATACTCTTCAGATAGAGACTGAGCTCAGCATCTCAAGATGTGAGAGCCTAGTTTCTTCACTATATGAAAACTTGAACAAACGACTTCCACCTTCACATCAGGTTGTCATAGATCAGAATTCATCTGCTCTTCTTAACTGGTTGATTTCTGCCTATTCTTTGTAAGTTAATATTTTTTTTCTTCATTTCTTTTTTTTCACCTCACCCTTTCTGACTTTCGGGATTATTTTTGTAGATCATGAAAAGCAGCATATTCACATATCTGATGGAGGGTGAATTCCATTTTTCACTTTCTTAAACTTTCTTATGGATCCTGTTGACATTTCTTTCATCTCGTTATCTTCCTAGGCCATGACCTTCGTTTAAATTGTTTAATATATTTTTATATATATATATATATATATATATATGCGCGCCCCTGACGAGGGCGGCACCGCCCACCGGTGGGCTGGAAGAGATATGTTTAGTCATTTTGGATCCCACAAAAATGTGCTGAAAGATTTGATTAATACTAAAAATCATTGAATGCATGTTTTAACAAATAGTTCTAAATGTATTTTAAGCAAGATTAGCCCTTATTAAAAAGTAGTTTTTGGTACATTATAGCTTTGTTCTTAATATTTTTTTACTAGTAAATAAATGATTTGTACCATGCACAGTGCACCACAGTGTGTGTGTGTGTGTATTTTCCGGCTCGGTCAACAAAGCTTTTATTTTCAAGTTTGTTCAGGTCATAACACCACAAGAATATAGAATCTATGCATGTTTTTACAGGTTCATTAAACATAAATATGAATACATGAGGCTTTTTTCATATAGAACAATGTTTTGAAGTTTCTTCAGAGCAAGTGTTAACCTAAAGCAAAGTGGGCTGGAAAATGAAAATATCACTATCTGTTCAAATTAGTATTCCTGAATGTAATATAATCTTTAATCCATTATGTATGTAATTTATACCTGTACTTAATCAGATTAATCTGGGTCAATTTTTTGATATTCAAAAACAGAAATTTTTAACACTTTCACAAATACTTATATTTCAACATAATACAATTTGAAAATACATCTTAGATTTTATTTTAATGATATATACAAAGTCTTAAGTTAAAATAAGGATCGATCAGCTTTTGCTGTTTTGACCCAGGTGTGTTTGATGTACGATATATAGTTCATCACTTCGATCAATAGGCATTAGGTCGCCTAACTCGTCTTCTTCCATCTTGACTTCAACGTCTGATAAATTTTAGTCAGGGATGTGGTCGGTAAGCAAACCAGAATGTATGTGATGAAATTGAGAACTACTGCAGTAGTTTATCGGCTACTACAGAACAACATTCTGATGAGATGTTCCTATATTGGCAGGGATAATAGTGATGTTAATGAACTAACTGATTGGTTTTCTTGTCACAATTCTTTTCCGACTGTTAGCTACTTAGTGTCAATAAGTAATGGAGTGATTGGAGGTAAAGATGTCTACTCCCACCTGTCTGTCCTGGGAGGTTAGTTTTCGAAGAATGAATGGAATTGTGAACAGCAATTTTGAAAACTTAAATTTCCGACTTAAAGTTGCAGTGGTTTCTCAGGCAACAGTTGCTAACCACATCAACATCAGAAAAGGATAAATAGTTCTGGATCATTTCATGCTTTTCTACAGGATGATCATCTGAAAAAAATACTTCGATTACAAACTTGCTCTCTTCCCATTGTCACGTTTCTCTGGGGAAAACATTCGCAAGTCCATATTTTATGCTGCTTTCTCGGCTTTGCCAAGTGACACAGACATGGGAAAGAGCAAGGTTGATATAGTAGATGGAGACTACCTCCTGCACAGAGTTCACTAAAATTCTGAGGAAATGTTTTTCTGATATTTTCAAGAAATATGTCCCCTACAGATAGTGACTACTTGGAAAAAATCCTCTGGTGGTCTTCAATGGTTTCCCCATTGAAGAAAATAAGCACAAATATAAGCATACAACAAGCAAATAAGCAAACAAAAGAAGCACAAAAATTACTGAAAGAGCTAAAATCTGCAGGCTAAAATCTTATGTACACGTTCTCTTTTACCATGAAATGGTAGATGCCAAAAAAGGAATTGTGATCGAATGAAAAGAACTAATCACACTTCATCGCCATGCACAAATGGTCACCGTGGTCTGGAGCCAGCTGCAAAAAATATAAGAACACGGAACCCACTGCAACTATCCTTGAGGTCCTTTATGGAGGTGACTTTGAAAACCTTTATAGATCAGTTATGATATCTTTGTTTTGCTAAAGCTGATTTGGCACGACTACCTCCAACTATGGATACAATTCAATATCATGCATATGGAACATCTGCATGTTAAAATGTGTATGGGGTATGAAAAAGATGCCCTCAACTAGGGCTGTAAAAAGGATACTGGTGGCCTAACCCGATGCTAATCAATAAAGAACCAGCCAGCTCCAATGGCATTGCTGAACATGATTTCATACCAATGCAAAAAGGCTTGTGGCAACAAATGAAGCTGGAAAAAAGCAGGACTTCAATGCTCCATTGTATGTTTTCATCCAGATTCAAATCTTTCGAACCAGAGGTTGAATTCAACCTGGAAGAAGACCAGTTTGACAATCTAATGGCCATTGATCAAAGTGATAAACTATATTCATCAACCACACCTGGGCCAAAACAACTAAAGCTGATGTATTTTCGAATTGTATTATGTTGAAGTATAAGTATTTGTGAATGCACCTCATGAACTACATGTATAAATTAAAGTAAAAATTATTAATAGCGGACACCTGCAGGGAATTAATTTTGTCCGCCATGAGAAATATTCCTTATTAAGAAATTAGATATGATAATACATTAACAATTACTGGAAACAAGTGTATATTATGAATCATATCAATGAAATTATTTATTCATTTAAAAAACCGTTATTTTTCAATATATATAATATATCTTTTGTAAAACTTAAACAAAAGAGCGATGATAAAAGTACAGCAATAAAATGTAAACCTGTATACAAAATTTTTAAAATTACTTACAATAGTATGTTATCGGTAATTTTTGTTTGAACTTTTTGTGGCATTACTATTTTGTTTTCCAAATTAGCTTGAAGAGACAAGGTCAGTGTAATTAACTCCTTCAGTGTCTTCCTTTAAAATAAAAAGCTTTTTACAACAGTTGTTCACAACTTCTGTATCAACAGAGCCACTCTCCCCATTGCTAAATAGGAAATGATGTGATGTGTTTTAAATTTAACAAGTTTATAAATCAATTTGACTCAAATTCTATGCAACATCTAAAGCTTTTTCTTTAATTAGAGGGCCAGATAGAGGACTGTTGGTGGCACGAGCTCGGCAAAACCATTCATATGTTACTCGATAGACAAGGGCTGAAGTTTTAGGAAATAATTTTTTTGCATTAGGATCTCCATGTTGTTCCCACTGATAACGCAATTATTATTTTTATTTTAAAATGTCACATGCCTGTGTTTTCCCTAATTTGAATCGAGTGACTAAATCGCTAATACTAAGTTTTTCATGTAAACTCACATCAATTTTTTCTTTAAAGTTAAACAGAAGTGAGTTGACATGTTGCCGATCAAATCTGAAGGAAAACTAACATTGGGAGGTTAATACAGTAACCTAAACAAATTTAAATAGAATAAAAGTTCCCAGAATATGATCTTCACTGGCTCTCTGCTGTCTGTTATAGAGAAACTTTTCAATCTAAATCCTGGCATCAAATCTGTCTGTTATTCAGAAGTCTGTAATGCTTAATAATAATGAAAAATTTACAAATTTATCTGCTAATGAGAGAAATCCGCTACAGAGAAGTGTCCACTAAGAGAAGTTAAACTGTACATACATAATGGATTAAAGATGATATTACATTCAGGAATACTAATTTGAGCAGAGGGTGATATTTGCATTTTCCAACCCACTTTCTCTAAATTTGTTATTTCAACATTTCTTGGCCTCTATTGGGAGTAATTAGAAATATGTTGTATAAACCTTCAAGAAAATTCAATCCTCTACAAGATTGGTTATTATGCATTTTGCACTAAAAAAAAAAATATTCAGGTGAAACCAATGACATATCAAACTTTTTGCATTTTATTTTAAATATTTCACAGATTTTTATGGCTATGTAGATCAGTACTTGTTCGAAAATTTCCAACATGTTACATATAAAACTTTAAATAAATTAAATAAAATTTAATTCTCTTTATATTTGGTATTAATATTTTTTTGCCTAAAATTTAAAGGCCAAAAGACTAAAAAAAGTTGCTTTTCTTAGCGGCTTTTTCAAGATCGTGGGAAACTTGGATTTTTTATGTCTTAAATTACATGCAACATAATTGAAAAAGGTTATTACTTGATCATTCCAGATTAACTACTAGAACCTTTCTCGAACCTACAAACAGCAGAATTAGCGAAGCAGGAGTGATGAACAACAAATGAAGAGTTAAAATTAAAATTAATAAATGGGTTTCTAGAATTTAGGTTTCAAAGGCAAATTTCAGTATTATATATACTGAATGAACCCTTTATAGGCTGCATCAAGGAAGTTTTTTAGAATAGAATAAAAAAAAAAAAATATTCCAGGACAAATTCTCCTATGAACAACAAAAGTGCTCAGATAACCGGCTTATGTCTTCCAAATAAAAATAAATATTACATTATAAAAAATATAACAAAAAAAAGAAAAAGAAATGTAAAATAAAGCCTGAGGCTCTGTTAAAAAAAAAATAATAATAACAAGATTATTTAACTGCATTTAGCAAATCATGACTGGATCCACAGGAAAAAAAAAGAACAACAATATATGAAAACCTTATATAATGAAAACCATTAGATTGATACAAAAGGAAAAACGATGTATACATCAGCTAAATTTGCAGTAGTGAAAAAAAATTACAAGCATGAAAATATAATAATACTAAATTGTTCCCAAAACCCCAAGCATCAACCTAGATGGTGAGGTGTTGGAATAGGACTGTTTGAAGGTTTTTAGGGATGAAGCATGGTGGACACTAGGAGGTAAAGAATTCCCGAGGGTAGATGAGCAAGCTAGGGAGGAATGATCATATGTGGAGAGGAGTATAAAGGTCAGAGATATGGGATCTTGTGTTGGGGGGGGGGTAGACTGAGCATTTGAGCTGTAAAATATTGTATATATAAGGAGGGTGATGAGAATTGATGGTTTGGAAAAGAAATGGTCCAAAGAAATATTGTGCATGGAAGGAGGGCATGAACCACCCTAACTCGGTAATGAGGTGGAAGACACATGGAGTTGTCAGAGCGTTGTTGAAATGAGAGGGCCATGGAGTTTTTAAGACAATAAGACAAATCTAATGGAGCAATTCATGATTCACTTAAATCTGTCCTCGAGTCCCCTCAAAAGACTCCCATACACCACACAACTGTAGTCAAACTATACACGAAAAACAATGGAGGATACAAGGAGTAGACATGTAACTGGGGGAGCAGATAGCAAGAGCGATGGGATAGTTTGAGGCTCACAGAAAATTTGGGAGACATGTTGGTTCCAGGAGAGGGTTTGGTCAATTATCCCTAGGTTTTTTTACGTTGGAGCGAAAAGTGACCGAATTATTGTTAAGATTTAAAACAGGCTAATAACTAAAGGATCCGAGGTGGAAACTGGAGCCTATAACAATTCCCTGAGTTTTCGTTTTCGCCATGTTTAACCTTAATTTATTTAGGAGCCCAGGGACTGATCTAGGTCTCTCTGATTCTTGGCAAACGTAGCAAATAAATCGGAGGGGAGGAAGGATAGATAAATTTTGGAGTCATCAGCTTAGAGACGATGGGAACAATGATGAATAGATTTGAAGATTGTTTATGTAACTACTAAAAAGAAGGGGAGAAATGCTTGATCCCTGGGCTATGCTGAGGAAAGAGTGATGGAAACAGATAGGGGTTGATTCAGGATAGTAACTGGTTGTGAACAGTTGGAAAGAAATGATTAAATCTAGCAGATAGAGCAATTGGAAAAGGTTAATGATTTTAACTTTAAAAGAAGGACTGAGTGGTCTATGGTATCAAATGCTTTAAAGAAATCTAGGAAAACAAGAACTGTTAGTTATAGTTATATTTTGTTGATCATAGTGGCATGATTGTCACTAGTGCTATTAGCTAGTTTGTGGAGTAATAGGTACAAAAACCAGATTGGAAAGGATCGAGAAGTTTGGAATGTTCAAAGAAATTAGAAATTTTTGACTGGCGTAGTCTTTCTAGTTGGAGAGGTTAAAAATGATGGAGATTAGGCAATAATCATTTGGTAAAATGGGATTAGGATTTTTTTAGGGGTTGTACTGAATATTTTTTCCAAGAAGTTGGAAAAACTGTTTTAAAGGGAAAAATTGTATACATGGAGAAGAACAGGTAGGATGAACAGATGACACAGTTTTATTAACTTAACGGGAATACCATCAGGACCAGCTCTGCGAATGGGTGCTTGTGTAGTTATAAGATTGCTGGGAGAGATATGGTTAAAATAGAAGTCATTGCCATTAAAGAAGAGCCTGGAAGAAGTAAAATATGAAGGAGATAGTGAAAATAAATGGTTGGAGAGGCAGATTATAGTAGAGCCAATTTTATTGTCCGTCATCATACTTAGCGGAAAGAGGATTTAGTCTTGTCTGCAATTTACTAGCAAAGAAAAGAAACAGGTTGTCAATAGTGGAATGCGGCGATTAAATATGGCACCAAATATCAAAAAGTTAGTGTAATGACTAATGATGTTTAATCTTTCTAATCATATATATTTGTTAATCAAATCTTGGAGTGATACACCAATATTCCTAATATATTTTTCTAAAGTGATTTCAAAAATCTGTCTTTGTTTTCATGGTCCTATGTATAATATAGTATATTTCATCTAAGAGGGGTGCCCTCGAATCACTGTTTAAAAAAAGTGGGCTATGCCTCAGAAAAGTTGGAAAATTATGGGTTACATTATTGATTTCAAGAATGGAGTTAATGTGGGGTTTTTTTCCTAAAAGGGGGTGGTGAGTAATTTTTTGTACCAAAAGAGGGTGATATGCCTAAAAAGGTCGGGAATCAATGGTATAAATTATAACAATATTCATTACAGAATATCAATATATTAGGTTATTTTCATCAAATCATTCTTGGTTAAAGAAAGGTTTACCATAAATCAATATATAATATTTCAAAAACAATACATTACAATTTTTGATACCAACTTAACTTAAGGTCCACCTTTGATCTTTGAAAATGTCTTTAACTGATTGCTATTAACTAATTACTTTGGATCCAACACAAAAACCTTTTACAAACCTTACAAATATCTGGATCATATATACATGTTTGAAACATGTGACTTCAGTCTTGATCTTATTTTATCTTGATTTATTTTTAATGAATATTAACTATAAAAATATCATTACAATATTTTCTCATTGCAACCATTATCATGACATCTCTAGAATTATATTTTCTGTCAGATAATTTTCTATTTCGGTTGAGGAATCACATGGATGGATTCCTTTTCAAATGCCTCTTAACAAACATATTTACAATATTGGACAAATTATAATATAGAAATTCAATTTGATGCATCAAAAATCATAGTTTCACCGCCCCATGTTTAAAATAACTTCTAAATAAATCTTTTGATTCACCATATTACAATCCTAGTTGTATTACTTAAACAACAATTCAGAATGACTCACTGGTCCAAGTTCTAGTAAGTCTTTTTCCTTCTAGTGTTGTATAGATATGGAGTAACTATATGGTATATTATTTAAAATGTTAATAAACCTTGTCATATTAATTTAAATTATTACTGTTAATTTGTTTATTCCAGGGAAAACACAGGTCGAATAAGGGTTTTTTCTATAAAAGTAGCGTTAGCAACTATGTGTGCTGGAAAACTTATGGACAAACTAAGATGTAAGTTTAATATTAATGTATGTCTTTTATAACATTACCATATATAATTTATAAACAGGATGTTATGCTTTTTATATATATGCACATGTAAATTTTATATCATAAAAGAGTGAAAATAATTTTACTGGCTCTAAAACGTGTGGCTGATTAATTAAATTATTAAGTTGCTACATACACAGCATATATATCAGTCAAGAGACAATATTTCTTCTCTTAATAGGGCTAATTACGTTAAGAGATATGCTCTAATAATACCTAATGTTGCCTTACTAATTCCTGACTATTTGACCTGTATTTCTCATCCCACAAATGTGGTTCCTTTGACCATTCATTTCTTATTTGTGCCACAAACTTTTGGAACTCTATTCCCATCAATATTTGTTGCTCAACTATCTTTGAATCTATACTTTACCAGTTCATTACTTCCCTCCAATCTTATAATTTATCACCATTATTATTATTATTATTATTATTATTGTTTTTCATTGGTTTTATACATTCCCTATTTTAATATAAGCCAGCCACCTTTCATACTTTTTCTCATTGTAATAATTCTTATATATAGTTCCTAGTTACAACTATTAGTGGATTTCATTCACCTCTGTTCATCATTTTTTGTACATTTTTTTTTTTGAGAGCCATGTCCCAGAATTTTTTTTCCATTTAATTAATATGTATAAGTGAAGTGACACAAGTCATGCCACGAGAAAAAATTGTGTAAGTACCGATGACAAAATAAATTGTGAGAATAATGTGGTAATAATAACCTAGATAAAATGTAATCAAATGTTTTGTTGAGATAATTATAAATAATTGTGAATTATTCTTAGTTGATCCATAATTATGGTTTCAATTTCTTCCTGTGAGCTTATACTTGATACTTAAATCTTAAATCCTTGAAAAACCAGGCTATCTTTATCTTCTTATGTTTAGTGTGCAACTTGGTCCAAACCAAACCCCTTTTACTTAGTACTGATGTTGCCTAAACTCATTCAAAAAATTTTCTTTTTTCCCATCTATCTACTTTTTCAGTTTGTTTTGTAATATTTGTTTCAAAACTCACTGTGGGAACAACAAATAATTTTATTCAGATAATTGTTCTTTTGGAAGATTTCATGTTAGCAACCAAAAAAAAAATACAAAATTTTTTCATTCGAAATTACTAACTACATGAAATGACACCAACCCGGTGTCCATAAATAAATTATAAATGGAGATACAGCAGAATACATTTGAGGCTTTTTGTTAATTTTGTACTTAAAGGTGGGTCAAACCTAGGTGCTGTTAACCTTACTGAAAGAGAAGAAATTAAGCTGTTTAATAGTGATGATTACATTCTATTTGAACAAAATTTAAATGAGTTATGAAGGTTATTAAGTAGAATACAAGACATAGACAAACTAAATGTTGCTCCCCCGCTGAATCTAGTCAAATAAAGCTTACCTTAAGATTGCCACAAAAATTTGTATTTATAAGTTTATAAGGGTGTTAAAATAAATATGAAATTTTTTTAAAAATATTTTATTTATTTTTTAAGATTTAGACTTACTTTACTTAAAGCGTCTCCAGGTTTTAGTAACTTCAATAATCTAAGCTCATTTAATAAGATCTGGCGTATTATATTTTTTTTCTTATTCTAGGTTATAAAGGCAAATTAAATGCTGTATGATAACCTTATTGAACATGAATAACGAAGACAGAAAATGATGGAAATTTTAAACTTAACATATTATAATGTTATTTTAAGACCATATATTATTAAATTTTATTATTTTAAGTTATGAAATTTAGTTAGAGTAATTTCTATTAGACAGAAATTTGGTGTCACGCCCTGGAAAATCTATGACTTAGACGTAGCTGTAGGCAATAACAAAGGTTTATGCCACAAACTAAGAGGGGGAAACACCTTTAAAAAAGAGAAGTTGGATACTCACTCTCTATCTTCTGATGGACAAGAGCAAAAAGAAACACATTGCTGATGCAATTGTGACGTAGACCTGCATGTGCAGGGCAGGCGGTAAAGAGTTCTGATCCCCAGTGAGATAGGAGGACACATGACAGAAGGATCCATACACATGGTGTGAGAGGTTCCTCCTTACAAAGTGAAGAATGTTGAGCAATGGACATTGTATAGGATTGAGGCAAGCAGAACATCAAAAACAGTGGAGGAATTATTATCTCGTCAAATTAATCCAGGGACATTAGTGTATTTCAAGACGATGTCCATGTATTTTTTATGTGAGTACTAAAAAATAGTTACATTTTCCAAAGATATAAACAGTAATGACCACAGCATGTGTCCAGTGTAGTTTTTAGATTATAAATACTTGCTACTAGATTTGAAATATAAATGAGTATTGAGTCAGACAAGGTCATATCTGCTCATGTTTCGATGTGAAAGAAACTTTTGCTGTCATAAAACTAGAAATTAAAGAAGTCTTTATGCCAGAAAAATACCAGTTGCATGAAGGATGAGTTCCAATGCATGGTTGAGTAGAGAATATGTTGACCAGCAAAGAGCCAGCATGTTTCAATGGTTCAACATTGAATGTTCAATGTTCAGGTTTGACCAGCAGTGGTCAAGCGCACTCCATGTTGTTGACAATCCCAACAAGGGAGTACGACCTTGTGGTGACTATCAGCAGCTCGATCCACAAACCTTGCCTTATAAATGTAGAGTCCCAAATCTGATGGACTTCTAAAATAATCTTTACAGATGCAAAATCTTCAAGATCAAGATCTGGTGCACGCTTATTAACACATCCTTATATGTCAAAAGAACATACCAAAAACAGCATTAATTACTCCTTTCGGTATGTTTGAATTCATGAAGATGTGCTTCAGTGCTACGCAGACATTTCAATGGTTTATGGAGAACCTATTCCACAATTTACGCTACGTTTACGTCTTTCTTGATGTGATGACATGCTGATTGTTTTGTACAGCCACGAAGAACACTTGAATGTAAGACCTACAAGAAGTATTCACAGGCCTCTAGCCAATGGATTGCCTCTAAATCCTAGTAAGTGGTGTGAGTCAGCTCAAATTTTTGGATTATATAGTAAGCCTTCATCATAACCTTTTACTGGCCTTGCATTCGTCAAGCAGCAGTGGTGATGACACCCTTACATAAGCATCTTCATGGGGCAAAGAAAAAATATTGTACTCTGATTGAATGGAACAAGGAAAGAAGCTAGTCATTCGAATCATGCAAGACACTCCTTAATGATGCATCCTAAATTATTATTATAATAGTAGTGTACAACTAATTTTTTTATATATATAATTTAGCTCCACTGACCAAATTTTTTAAAATTTATTTTTTGTATTTTGTTATTTATTTCTCTACCATAACATTAAGTATCATTGTTTTTATATCTGTTTCTTTTCTTGTAGATGTTTTTTCACAAATATGTGATGAAAATGGTTACCTGGTTATTTCCAAGTTTTCTCTTTATCTGAGAACTGTGTTGTCACTTCCAGCCTGTGTCTATGAATCTCCATCGTTCCCCTATACTGAGGAATTGTCTTCAACCATGTTCTCAGGGGTGAGAATGTTTTGTTTTTAATGTTCACTTTCAATTTAATTTGATATGTTTGGTTCAAGTTCTGGGGTATTTATTTATTCAAATGTACATCAATTTCGCCTTCATTTTCTCCTGCACAAAGAAACTATCAAACACATTATGACGATGAATCATTTTGTGAAGTCAGAATTTCTAGTTGTGTCTTGCTGCTAAGGTGAAATTTGTCAATAAATTAATCATTTTTCTAAAGAAATTATTTATTAGTTCTATGTTTTATCTTAACAAACTTTCTTTAATTGTTTTCTGAAATTTTATTAATAGACAATAAATAATTTTTTATTAGAAAAAATCATTAAAAATGATTTCAGCTATTAAATTTTTGTATTTTTTTCATGTGAAATGAACTCTATTGAATTTTAAAATTGTGAAATTTTTCAAGAAATGAAATTATTTTTTTATGAAAATTTTACCTGTTTTTATGAGGAATAATTTGAATGGTTTTCATTTTCGTGGCTATTTTTCTATATATATATATATATATATATATATATATATATATATATATATATATATATATATATAAATATACCCCGTAATGTTTACACATTTCTTGTGTTCTAAAGTAATAATGAAAGGTAATATAATTAGCAAATCGTAAAATCAAAATCAATTAAATGACCGTATATATATGTAAGCAGGCGTCAATGACCCTTGTAGTTGGCATGACATTGGGAATTCATTGAGTAAATAATTAGCCAAGTTATTAGCTAGTCACTGTCTAGAAACTGATGAAACAGTTTGAATACCTTCATTATTATGTAGTTGACTCAAACTTTGAAACCTTGCCTTAAATTTAAATATCAATACAATATTTTTCAAATCAGTTTCAAATAGGTAGTTACGACTGTTGATTATAAAATGTAATGTGTTTTGTCTAGGACTTTGTTTTTATTTGATTCCAATAATTGGAATCTTTTTACAAACAATTTCATAAAAACAATAATTATAAATGTTGAAAACTATTTCATATTTTATTTTCCTTTTTGACTAGAATGGTAAAGTGACTGTGAATGATTTCTTGGATACCATGATGTCTGATCCAGGTCCTCCTGTGATGGTATGGCTACCACTACTTCACAGAATGGCTTCTGTTGAAAATGGTAAGATGTTACTCCTTCTTTAACATCTACATTTCTATGGTTTTAGATTTTCTGGGGTAAACTGATCAATTTCTTTTATTTCATAGTTGTACATTCAACACAGTGTGATTCCTGCCTTTGTAAGGAATATACAGGCTTCAGGTGAGTTTTTTGTTTTTTACATATACAGTTGACTCGATAATGTTGGGAACCACAGAAAATTGTTATTTTTGTTAGAATTAGCCTTATAGCTATAAATTTCAGCACCTTATAACGATTCAAAAATAGGCACTTTATTGCTGAAATGTACATAGTCATCAAATGTTTATGAACTGCTGGAAGAAGGTTCCATGTGCCTCCCATGCCCACTTCCATTTCTTCCCTTTCCTGAAGTTCTGGTGGATTCTAGGAATCCCCTGGTGAATCCACATTTTTGAAAACTATTTGATATAGTAGTCAAAGAGTCACATTCTTCCATACTTTGTATACCATCATCATAGCAGTCAATAGTGTGATGTCTCCTGTTTAAAGATGAAATGTGTCTCAGGTAGAAACACAGCAAAGAAATATTAATTAAGTTGCTGCTTGCTACAAACATGGATGATACAGAAAAATGTAACTCCCTTGGTTCAAGCAAAGTAAAGAATTCTAGATGCTTCAAGGGCAACAAGTCTTTTCTTACTTCCTATGAGGCAAATAAAAAGCATAGCTGACAACAGAGGTCTTTAATAATTGGCTTCTACAATTTAGTAATGACATACAAAAAGAAAAAAGAAACATTTTGGACAATTGTTGTATTCACAACAGCCCACCAAATTTACAAAATGAAAAATTACATTTTTTCCCCTATATAATATAAATAATTATTTTCAATACCCTATAATTTCTAACAACTTCTCTGAAGTACAGAGTTTAAAGTTCTGGATGACCCCCTGATCCTAGGGGTTGTAATTTTGATGTCAGGATAAGAAGGGGAAAAATGTAATTTTACATTTTGTAAATTTGGTGGGCTGTTGTGAACACAACAATTGTCCAAAATGTTACTTTTTGAATGTCTAGTTTGTATTAAAAATATCGCAAGGTGCATAATTTTGAATTAGACTCTGTAGGTCGTCTTACCATTCTAACAGATGTTGGAATCAACACTGGCACTTTCCTTACATATATATATATTTTTTTAAATGTCAATTTTAGTAAGACATCCCTCACTTACAAAGAATCCTATAATTCCTAATTGTTTTGATAACTCTTACCTTTAGTTTTAAATTAATTGCCCCCAATAAGTAAGTTTTCCCCTCCACATTGCCTGAGCAACTTAATTAAACAACCCTCAAGAAAAGGGCACTCACTTTGTCTAGCCCTCTTGTGGTTATTGTGCAATTCACTTTGCAAATGCTCTCTTAGGTCTCTCGTAGGTGGCTGAAAATAAAACTTTTGGAGACACATTATTCATTGTTTAAAAAAGTCACATTGTTGTGAATATTATAATAAAAGATAACAAATTAACAACTTCTATAAGCGACCAATGTGACACTGGGTCAGATTTACTGTTGGCAATTTTAGCCTTGTCAAGTCGTCTTTCTCCAACCCTAACCTCCTCTTCATCGCTATCACAGCTCACAAATAGTACACTGTCGGTCATTGAATGCTTCTTTAAATTTTTAACTACATTTACTAACAAACAAATTTTCTTTAGATGTCCAATAAACATTAACAGCTGTTGTCAGTTTTAAATTATTTAATTTAATTTAAATAAATTGCAAGCTATAATTGACTTATTAATAAATTTTGGATTGACAGGCAAAATATATTTGGCCTCATCACCTCAACTTTGACAAGACAAGTCAGTATAAGGGCTACAGTACTAGACAAGCAGAGCTGTGGGTGAATGCATAGAGGTGCATACATTGCTTCATTCAGATGATTGGTGATGTGGAGTATGTATAGCCTTCTGTCTCTCCACAGCTTTATTTATTTCCACCCATGGGAATTTATTTATTTCGATGGACTATGCCTTCATTTTCAAGGGTTTGAGGTGATAGTAACTTTAGCACTTGCCAGCTCAGGAGTCAAGCATCAAAATACTGTAATTGATATTTTAGAGGGTGCTGAACACAATGTTGAATTTCCATTTGCTGTAAAACATAGTAGAACACTTAACTTCCCTTTCATGTTAAAATTCCAATTAAATCTGATTTGAGAGTTGTTTAGTTTGCTCTAAACTTGACATAAACAAACTTGCTTAACTAATCACAGTAGTAATTTTTTTTTTCAGAAGATACAAATCTTGTGCGTGCGAAACTTCTTACTTGTATAAATGAGATATTGAAAATTCCCAGTTAACAAAGGCAAATAGAAAAATTAGCTTTGGGAGGGTGATCAGGATTTTTTGAAACTGTATTTTTTAGTAAGCAAAACATATATTTGAATTGTCACAAAGTAAATAATAAACTTCAAAGAAAATTTCTTGATCTTGTATTCTTTACATCAAATTTTTATGTAAAAAAGAAAAAAAATACAATTTTACGGGACTTCCATTCGAATACACCTGTTTAAAAACAAATTTCAGAGTGATTCTGTCAATGGGCATCGGCTATAAGAAACTTACAGACTTATCAAGTCAATTTGTCTCTATTTTTGCAAACATTTTACATTAATTTTGCTTATAGCCCACTTAAAGTTTAATTTGGAGGTAAAATTCTTAATCTAAGTGATGTTTACAGTCTAAAGTGGTGACTGACACTCATCCATAGCAGTTTTTTGTTTGCAACAAAATGTGATACTGTCAAGTTTTTCTCTCCTAGCTGATATTTCCTTCGCCATATGTTGAAGAGATCTCTTCTAGGAATAGCGATTGTCTCTGGAAAAATTAATATCTTTCAGCACTTTCTCGAATAACATTTCTATAATAAATTTTCTCGACATAAATATCTTTAACTTAAGTTCCTACAAAACAATGCACAATGCAAATTAAAGTGAATCTAGTAACCAACACATTATTTCAAGTTAACATTTGGACCATAAAACAAAATAATCAATATAGAAATCAAATTAATTTTGGTTTTCATTCTTTGTTCAGGCATAGACATGTTGAAAAGACATGTTGACACGCAAAACAAAATATACAACCAAAACTGCTGTTACTAAGTAGGTATTTTAAAGTAAAGTGATTATAGTGCGGATACTTTTCATATGTCGTTGGTTTACTTAGTATTTAATTATCTGCTCATTATAGCTCTCCAGTTACTGAGACACTTTTTCATTTAACAAAACACCTCACCTATGTCTACATTGTGAATCAGATCTAAGACTAACTACAATCTTTTTTTCATTTTTTCTTTGCTAGATTGAGTCTACTTCAGTAGATAAAAAAAAAAAGAAAAAAACTGTAAATCTTTTCAAATATTATTCTCTTACAGGTCTGGAAGGTTTTTTCTTTAACATTTATTTATTAATCAAATATTTTTTATGGTTAACTATGATAGCTTAATGATCATAGCTTTTACAAAGTTTTTTTTTACCTTACCATAATAATATAAATCTCTTTTATCTTCACCTGGTTTTGCAATAAGATGGAGATTTTGCTGCTGATTAATCAAATATCTTCAGGCTATGCAGCTTGTTAATTTGTTTATTGCTATTGCTTTATTTTAGCCATCCAATTCTATTTATGCAAGTGAAATAGCATTGAGTCTGTGCTTTGTTAGACATTTAACACCAGAACCTCCATATTATAAAGTGGTTATGCACCATATGTTTAAGGTACAAGTGTGTAAAGTGCAGTTCCTATACCATGTGCCAGGACTGCTTCTGGACAGGCAGGGCAACTGGAGGCCATAGTACTGAACATGCAGTCCGCGAGTACAGTACATATGTAAGTGTTTGCCATGTTATTGACATCTTATCTATATTTTAGCAACTAACTAAATTTAAGAAAAAATACATAAATTAATTTTTAGAAATATGCTGAAATATCTAAATAAATTAAAAATAGACTATTGAAAAAAATAAATTATATAAATAGTTGATTGCAGCTTTGTCTTTTTAAAATTTATTATGATTTTTTTTTTTAAAGTGATGAGCTGTTGAAGGTAGAGTTAAATAAATACTTTATCACAATTCTTAGTTTTGCAGTTCCCACACTTGTTTTATTTATATAAAACTATATTTTGACAAGTGTAATTTTTTAAATAATGATTAATTATAATTATGATTGTTGTCAGAAGTCTCCCAGCAAGCAGATTGGGCATAGCTTACGAAAATCTTTCAGGTGTGTTCCAGACAAGCCTAGAAGTTCATTACCAAGGTATCCTGATCAGCCAGAGAAGACCTTGAATCTATCTCATATTGTGTAAGTTCTTACACGTTCAATATAACACAATAACAATTATATTTACAGTATAAAATGCACCAAGTAAAAAAAAATTAAACTTTGCCCTGAACATTCTATGCTAGATCACATTTACTTGAGGGAATTGAATAATCTGCTTGAAAAATGATGTTATTAGTTGATATTAATTCAGCATAGTTAGATTACCTCAGTGTTGATTTTGTTTACAGGCCTCCATCTCCTGTTCCACCTCATAATGGCTTCCCAGACTATCCACCTTATGACCTAGGCTCACTTGATTCCAGGTCTACTGCTAGGAGGTAAATATTCACTTTATTCTACATGCATATTATATACTGGCACTACAAAAGAAATTAAGTACCTTCATGAATGGTGACCCATCACATCCCTCCTTGCTCACATCTTCTCTTTTATAAAAACTTAATTTTTTATCTTATACTCCTAAATTATGAACTCTGTTGAATGTTAAAAACTACAAATGATAACAACACAGAGATTTTTAAACAATTGGTAAAAAGGCAACTCATTTAAAAAAAACTAGTTGCCAAAAGTCATTTTTGAGGATGGCTAGGTAAAGGTTTCCTTGTTATTTTAAAAATCTTCCATCAAAAAAGTATGGAAGTTCATTCAAAATTCATGTCACTCATACCTGGTATGTGAAATACACTGTCATATTTTATGAAACAGCCTGAACATGTTGTTTTGCAACTGTGAAAAAGTAATAATTTGGAGAAGAAAGTGTTATATATAATTTATCATTTAGTAACTAAATTATGTAGCTGTCCATTTATTTCCTATCTCTAATCAGAAATATTATCATCAATTAAATATTAAAATTAATAAGTTATTTTTAGTCCTGGTAAGGGGATTCAGAGCATGCGCATTGATGATGAACATCGTTTGATAGCTAGATATGCAGCCCGCCTTGCTCAAGAAGCACAAGCAGTAAGTTAGTTTTCTATGTCTGTAACTTGTACTATGTTTATTGTCTCTGCTACATGATTTCTGTGCTGCAGGGAAGAAGCCCTATAGAAGGCAATCTGGGGCTGGACAACTCACGAGCTCAAAGGGAGCTTATACTCCAGCTTGAGGCAAAGAATAGAGAAATAATGCGGGAAATCACTAGGCTTAGGTAAGTAGTGTTTATCATCAGCATTGAATTATGATTAACTATCTAAATTGTCTATAAAAAATAAATTTTGATGTTAGATATTACCTTATCTATTAGTGTCTTAGATATATTCTTTTCTAAATAAAAAATATAAACTAGGAAATTTGTGCGATTCTTATACATGAAATAAATTTCAAAAATATTTTTTCTTATTAATTAAAATATATTTGCCTTTTGTGTAATCAAATAATTCGTTGCGTTTTAAAAAGCGTTTTCTAGAGAAAAAAAATGCATGCTTTATATAGTATAGTTTATCCTGGTTAACACAAATTAGTTATAAGTGAAAGCTTCAATCAAAATTTTTTCTTAACATAATTTCCACTTGAACCAACCAGTAGCCAGAAATCCTTTGCTTGTCTTGTTGACAAGTTATCTCTCCTTCTCCAATATCAACTATTGCTAAAAATAGATTTAACATCGATTGAGGTCTAGGACATTGAGGAATGTGACAATATCTCACCGGAATATATCTGAATAAAGTAAAGAAACAATAATTATTAATAATTAACAGCCAAAGATAAAATTATTGACAAGATTGGGACTCAACACCATGACCTCCCTAATATGTAGTCGAGGTCTTTACCAACTGAGCTATCCTGCCTCGAATGAGAACTTTCCTGATATGAATTCTCTTTGGCCAAACTCTTGTGAAATTTCTCATGTAGAAACAATATCATTGTGCTCGATGTGTGTTTATTACAACTTATTAAGTGATTTTGATAAAATTAAAGTCGATTGAAATGATTCGCAAAGTTTTGTTATAATTAAGAAAACTATTCTATGAATGAATGATAATATCCCACTGGAAAATTATAGCCACATATGTCATATTAATGATCAGGACGTCAAGATATTTAATTTGACATGCTACTTAATATGATAGGAAATAACTTTTTAATTGCAAGCAATTGATCTATAATAATTGACTAAGTGTCATTAATTTCCAATATTTTTTATGGATCTGGTTTTATTTTTACTATCATTGGGACATCAATTGGAACTATTATACAAAAAATCCTGTGTTAAAAAAACATTTATTGAGTTAAAGTCGTGAACGGTGATAATGACTTTATGTAATATAGTTTTTAAAAAATTACATATCATTATTCACAATGTCAATATTTTTAATTTCATTCCCTACTCAAAATTATAAACAAATGTTTTTTTGTTAATATCAAGTAACTAATTAATTATTGATGCTCTATCATGTTTTAAAGAGATAGCAATAGTTTTCATATCTTTCTTATATCAAATGAGACCTCCATGTAAAATTTCATGTCTCTAACTTGAACGGGGTAATCACAGACCCACGGGTAAAAACATAATGGTTTCTGATTTTGAAAAAAATCCCTCTATAAAACCATGAAAAGTTATTTTTGATCAAAAATACTTCATTTTATTTGTTTACCTCCTCGGTCCTTAATAATTGCCTTTTCAACAAATAAAACATTTTTAAATATCTAAAATATTGTCACTTTTAGTTGTGGTATTGATCCCACTATTTTTAATAATTATTAGCCAAAGAGAACATACATGCAGAATCGGGACTCAAATCCGGGACCTATCGCAATAAGTTAACATCACAACAGCGATTGGTGGAGACAGACAGCGGGGGTAGCTGGCAAGCCCCGTAACGCAGGCAAACTAGTTCTCGGTAAGTTTAAATTTATGGTAGCTTATTCCATATATGCAGGTTTTTGCAGTGTATTCTTATAAGTTAAATACTTTTTTTTGGAAGGGGGTTCATATAGTCTATTTTTATTTCTGTTTTCTAGCTTTAGCTTATTTGTTATATGCTTCATATTTTTGTTGTTGAGTTAAATCACTTATTGGGTCTCACTTTGTTACCCTTCTTGTGTATAGGGGAAAAAAAACAAATGTACTTCCAGATTTGACACTTACAAACCTTGTCTTTAGTTTCTGTTTGGTTCTACGTATGTAGCTACATAATCTCAAGGCATCGTTAAGACACTTGCATTTTTCTCCATACTCAAGACTGAAATGGGAATCACGAAATGACCTCCACAAATACAGAAAATATACAGGATATAATCACTAAGCTAGAAAACAGAAATAAGAATAGATGACATGACCCCCCCCCCCTCCCTCAAAAAACAATTTTAACTTTAAAGAAAACACACCACCAAAGTATGCATGATATGGAATCTGTTACCCCTTTTCCTTCTGCCCTCTAGAGCCAGTAAAGAAATTGGTTTGAAACTAAGAACATCGTTGACAAGTGCATTACATTTTGTTAAATATTATAAAATACGAACCTATTTGAGTTATAAGTACTTCATATCTGATTCTACTATCTTCTTAACAATTTTCTAAAGTTATTAATTATTTATATTTGTTTCATTTTAGGCAATTGACTTTTTACATACATACATTATAAAACAATCCGAATCGTACATATTTAATATTAGACATGTATATTGTCTTGGTTTTCTTTTGCTAAAAAAAAAAAAAAGTTCTAGCTAAAATGAGCCTTACATTATAGAAAAATAAAAACATCTATATATATCTATCATAAACGTTTTTTTATATTTTATGTGTTTATAAACTTATATCATTGGTTGGTTGGTTGGTTCATTTCTCTCAACTGAAAATTTGAAAATTTTACATATTTAATAGACTTACAGTGTTGTCTTGATTGGCTATCTTTATCTGTTTGGTCAATAATGGTGTATATTGCATTCACCAGTTCGACGATGGTATTTGAAATATTATTTTATAATACATGATCCTTCACTGATTTGATTATAGTACACCAGTAACTCTCAAATATTATCAGTTGGTCATGGTCAATGGTCAATGGTGAAATAAAATATTCCATGGACAGGCAAAGACTTTCATTATTGAAGTCTTATTTATACTTTTTACTTATACCATAAACTTGAGCTCCTCATGAAATTTTGTGGTTTTAACAGTACTTAATTGTATTTACTAAATGACATATTTTAGTTTAATTATGATAGCATTTTCACCAAGCATTCTTGGTTATGATATTGGGAGTGGATCGATCATCTTATAAATATTTGGGTGGGATGTTTGTGATGATGGGGATTAGATATATTTTATTTTGACGACACTAGAAGCTATTCTACTTTTGCTTTTATCAGGTTCTTATTAATTATAACATCATGATGATTATTTAAAAAAAAAATTAACTTTAAAGAATAAATGTCTATTCACAAATTGAGACCATTGAAGTGGTCAAATCATCTCTTGTTTATCTGTACAAGATATACATTCAGTGTATAACATGCATTCCAATTTTCATGTGGTTTGTGTTTCTCATACATTGATAAATACAATAATTTTTAGCTATATATTACTAAAGATGCCCCTTATAAGTGAAATATTGAAGAGCTGATGGTACATTAAACTATTTGTTTTACTATAGGAGACCCCAAGCCTTCAGTGAAAACAATTTTTTTTTCAATTATAAGAAAAAGTAGTCTAGACCTTAACCACTATATTATATACATATACATACAATAAAACTTTGTTATAACAGTCTTCTAGGGATCAAAGAAAAAGAGCGCTATAGCCGGGAAAGTGTTATTACCGGGAAAAAATAGAACGGCTAAAAATGGAAAATATTTATTTCAAAATGTAGTATGTATATACATAGTACGTAAATAGATAGACAGATGTAGAATTAAAAAATATTTATAAACAGGACATGTAAATAAAGAATAAACAAAAATTTCATTACTACATATGTACAAATTAAATAATTAAAATTGATTAAGTACATTATATTACTTGTTTGATGGGCTCTGCTTAAGCTTTTTTTAAAAACAGCGTTTTCTAATTGATTGATGTTGAAAGTTTCATCTACTTCTGTATTGCACACAAAAAATGTACAAATCGTCTTTAATGCATCCAAAACATCAAATATTTTTAGCTTTGTTATTATGGATGATTCTGTTTCATCTTCTTATTCATTTTCTCTCTCGTTTGATACTCATCAATTAAGGCCTCAAGGCTTAGTTAAAACCTGATTGGTCATAAGGCCATTATTGAAGTTATCAAATCTGTCTAATTCTAATAATCTTTCTTTTGACAAAAGGTCTTCCCAACTGCCATCAGTCATCTATGATCCAAAGGAATGAAAGAAATTTTAAGAAGTTACAATAAAAGATATGTAAAAGAAAAACTTACCTCCTTCGCTTTCTTGCTGTCCTACAAATTCCCAACACCATTTTTCTTGAAACAGTTTAAAATTGTTTCTTTCTTTACGTCCATCCATGCCATGTACAAAAAGTGGATAGCAACTAATCTGATATTTTAGGTGAAGTCGGGCTGTCCATCATCGATAAATAATGCTGTACTATCCTTCTTCTTGAGCCTTGCGTCAGAACTTAGATAATACCTTGGTTGAGGGGTGGCCAAAAAACTAACTTAATATTTTTTAGATTTACCTCTTTTTGAGGCGCAGTACAATTGTAAATGAGTAAAAGTAATTTTAGGTCTTTCAATTTGGTGTCCCGATCATGAAGCCAATGTATAAATCTATCACAAGTCATCCACACACATTATTGAGACAAATAAATGCATGGAATGGTTTTTAAGGCAACGTGCCTTTGCATATTTTGATTACAAGCGGCTTGTTCTTGTCAGTTCATGTCATATTCATGCAAACCAGGACTGTTAATTGTTCTTTGTTTGATTCCCCCCTCCCTCCATGGCATTTTTTTTGTTTTAAAACCAAAGATTTATCATGCACCAGTTTGAAAAACAACCCAAATTCATCTGCGTTATAAATTTCTGAGGGTTTTCAGCCAGAAGTAAGGGTCAATATTTCATTCCTTCAGTCAGTTGTTAAATTATGAATCAGCACAAATTTGTTTATAAAGTTCCTCTTCTTAAACCTATCAGGTCTCCCAGTTGAAGCAGTAAAGTCTGTGATCCCGAAAGAGCTTGCCACTTGCCATTCCCTTCCTTGCAAAATTGGGATCTTATAGCTCCTGGCCTGAATGAACCAATTATTTAGGATGATTTCCAGATCTTCAGGTTTCGGGGATCGTTCTTTTTTATGGCTGGTTCCTTTTGGGCTGAAATAAATTCTCTTATCTTCTTTTATAATGCAAAATGTTTTTTATTCAATGTAGATTAATCAAACTCTTATATTAATTCATTTTTTTCTTTTATTGAAAATGATTTTCACGATATTTTACACGATGTTAACAAGACCAAGGATGGTCAAAATACCGAAAGGAAAATTTGTTTCGTATTGTAAACACAGAAGTTATTTGAATTCGTGGAAACATTTTGTAAGGGAGAGAGAAAATTCATAGAAATTATTTTTGTAGAATCCGTTAGATTGTGTTGTTCCTTTCCTGGTTCTCATTTAATTTTATTTTGACATAATATCATCTAATACCTACTTTAAAAAATGAAAATGTTGTTACAAAAAATGTGTTTAATCCTTCCATCAGAGCAATATAAACAGGAAATCGGAGCGTTACAATGAATAAACTTTCATTAGAAAATTCCCTATTGGGACCAGGTCCTAGGGAAAAGAGAGTTATAAACGGGTGCATTATATCAAAGTCTTACTGTATACTGAAAATATACTGAATTTTTTGTATGTTTAGAAGACAGCAGGAAAGAGCAATGAGCTTGGAAGAGAATCCTGCCCTAATGTCAGAGCTAAGGGCGCTACGCAAGCGCAAAGAGGAGCTTGAGTCCCATCTTACCTCCCTTCAAGATTCCAGACGACACCTCATGCTTCAATTAGAGGGTCTTATGAAGCTATTAAAGGTAAAAAAAAATCTATAACCTATCAGTTATAGTGTGATTTTGACTTGAGCTTGACATTTGATTTTTTTTTTTAAAAACTGTTTAGTATTAGCCATAAATATATTCATTCTGAAACAATTTAAGAATATTTAAAAAAAAATTAGCTATCTTCATTTTAATAATAATTGCCAAGCTCAAAGGGGAGGCCCTACTTTCATTAAGGTACAGGGGAATTGAATGCACAATGAATGGGAATTAAAAAAAGGGAATTTTTAACAAATCACTAAACTTAAATTACAGTTAAATGTAAGATCTTGTGAGCATGGAGCTGAATGGACTGAATGTGATCAAAAGAAGAAAAAGGTGGTGTGGTCTCCGTGTAATACATATTTATTGTAACTGACAAGAAAATGGTATGAGGATAATTAGAATCAAACATGAATCTTTACTTAACGTTCTTCACAGTGACGAGTTCCTCATTGGTTTGACTCATAGAACACCTTGACCACAGGGTGGACACAAATAACCATTAATGGTTAACAGTAAATTGTCCTTGACCACAAGGCTAACACCAAATATATATATGTATTTGTATACAATTTGTAAGGGACGCGCTTGGTAATGAACTGTGCTCTCCAGGAACAGACTCATGTTCCCACCAAAATATAGGGAAAATGTTGGAGATGCACCCTAGGCGCACTTATCAACCTCAACAGGCGTAGCGGGAAAATCAATTACAAATTTCTAAATAATTGTTTCCTAAACTCTTATCAAATACCAAGCAGTATTCTTCTTTTTTATGTATGTTTTTCAATTGGTTTTAAATTTTTGGTAATGGTACGTTTTATGCTTGGGATAAACTGCCGAAACTGATACAAATGCTATCCCCACTTCTTTACCATCCACTATTACTAACTGTCACACCTCAGAACTAAAAAAATTAACAATAATAATTTTTTTAGTGATGGATATTCACTCATTTTTATTGATCATTCATTTAAACAAAAAAATAACTTTCAGAAATGTTAACTTGAACTAGTTCACAAAGAAAATTAGCATTTTACCTTCTTACCAGTCATTCATGTATATTCAAGGTTCTCATTCTTCCATCCTTGTTTTCATTTTCTGCACTTATGAAATGTCTTATTATCTTACTCAAATATACAGGTTTAGAAAGCAAATCATATCAATTCTTAGTCTATTTATTTATTTTTTTATCTTCATGGTTTGGGCTTCACTACAGGCTATTTACTTGCTATAAAATACAATTTGGTGTGTACCGTATCAAATTCAAAATATCAAGTTCTATGTAGTATAGAATAAGACCTACCTCCTCGTAATGGGATCAACATAAACCATGTCCAATTAATAATATGGACTAAGGACTAAAACAAAACAAGAATGACAGAAAAAAAATTTAATAAAAATAATGTTTTACTTTTTCAGAATCATCAAAACTCTCCGAAGTCTACACCTAATACTTCTCCAAGGTCTAGCAAATCACCACCACCATCTTCCAGGTAATTTTACACTTCATCAAAATTAATAAACAGAATATTCTACAATGAGACTGATTCATGACAGTCTTAATTAATAATGTATAGTGTTCGTGAACATTGATCAATTGTTCGGTTTTACGAAAAAGACTCAATAAAATCTTTTTAAAAAATTAGGATTAAAAAGTATGTATAAAGTAAATATGCTAAGAAGAGGCAGATTGTGCAGAAGCTAACCATATTGAAAACTAGGCTTATGTCCCCCCCCCCCCCCCAGGGGGCTACACCCACTGAACCTCCACTCGTCATATTCTTCCGTCATCGTTATTTTTCACTCAATGGGTCCATGTTTACTGGTTACATGTCAATGGTCAAGTCCCTTATTTGTCTAAAATATGATCAAAACAATGCACTGCTGAAACAAACCACTCTTGGCCAAAGTCAGGAAAGAATGGGGAAAAGGCACCAAAATTGAACTAAAACACAGGCTCTACGGATTTAAATTTACATAGTTGATTTTGTGGGAAATCCTCCATTTCATCGTTTTGTAGTGTTAGTATAAAAATATCAACCTAGCATCTTTCTCATTAGATAGTCGATAACTCGGTTCCATGTTGTCCTAGAATAGAAAGATAGTTTGCAGATCACTGTAAAGGTTATTAAATTATCTAAAAAACGGTTTATATAATGCCTTACTTAAACAAACTACTCTTGATCTTAAACTGATGAAAATAAAAAACAAAGCACCTAAAATGGCCATATCTAAGCTGAATTTCATTTTTTTTTTTTTTTCATGTGAAACATGAATAGATTTGTAGAAACAATGCATCCTTTCCAACTTTTTCTCTCTTATTTCTTCTTTTAAATTGAACCCTGCTCGAGATATGGCAGCTACCATTTTTTTGGTGGTTTTTAAAAATAACATTTTGAATCTGGCATAAATCCCAAACAGGTGAGGTGAATTTGGAAAATCTGATTAGATATAAAATTGCAAAAAAAAAAAAAAAGATACCTCTTATCAAGTCCAGCTACTACTGGCATGATAGAACATTAATATGAATAGATGTGCTTAATAAGTAAAAAACACTATATGTGAAGAACCATGAATAACAAAATTTTATTAAATAAAAGAAAACATTTTAGATTTAGAAAAATAACCCAACAACACTTGGGAATCTGTATGATAGATTTAATCATCATTCTCTACCAGCAGAGAATATCAAAATAAAAATGTTCTCATTACGCTAAACAAAATATTTCTGGTTGATGATTTATAAAAACCCTTTGGTCTTAACTATTGAATTTCCTTCATAACTAAACTCAACAGAACTTGAATATTGAAATTAATCCACTCTAAATATGGCATAGTATTAGCATAAATTGGTAACAGGCTATGGTACATTACTAATTAATAACTCACTGTGGTTTTCTATGACCATTACTAACATTGCTCTTCTAGGGAGGCTCCAGGTCACCTTCCATCATCAATAGTCCAGTCCCATCCACATTCGTCCAAGAGGTGTCATCTCATCCGTGTCGAGCCAGCAAGCGTCACGTTATTTGTCAGCTTGGGGTGAAGCTGGGAAAGTGGGGAAAACATAGTTCCTATTTATTTACCATATAGCAGCCTTAATTATATATATATATATTTAAACAAAATTAACTACATACAGTAATTTTTATGTTCATATTTCCTTATTTTATGTACAGATTTCCTGTATATGATATCACCTATCTACTGTAATTAATAACAAAAACACAATTAACATAAAATAAAAATCCCCCTTAATTCTTCATAAGATATGGGAAGACATATTTCCCCATATCACATCACATGTCAAAATCGGTCTGGCCAAATCCTCAATTGTATTGCAGCTTTAGTATAAGAAATAAATACATATTTATAGGAAATAAATGCATAAATTAAAATTTACTAACAAGTAGTCTAAGTAAAAAATGAGATAAATTATAATGCCCATATTAAATGAAATTCGCAGCTAACTAAAACTCTTATTTATAAAGTATTTCTGTATATGAAACTGTAATACGATAAGGAAAACATGAATTGATTGATAAACTGGTCAGGTCCATTTGGGTGCTTGAGGGCTTATAGTTAAAGTTGGTGAATTTTTTTATTTAAAAAATACAAGAAATAGTCGAAATATGCCAGGCCACTACTTTAGGGGGGAAGGTCAATCTGGGAGTTTTTCATTTTAAGTTGGATTTTCAAAATTCTCCCTTGTTTGGTTTTATGGATTTCCCACTCCAAGTGGGCAGCGGTTGGGGGGGGGGGGTTCAGGGGGCCTTGTCCCCTGGTTGACGAAACCTAGGTTAAAATACAATTACACATATGAAGTTAAGGACATGAACTTGCCAGCGGTCATCAAAAACTTAAACCAATTTGCAGTGTAACTTTTTACGAAAGATGAAATGTAGAATATGTTAATTGTTTTATTTTTTCTAGTTCTATTTTATATTTTTACTCTCTCTGTCATGCATTGAGTAAAACCTCTATTTATCGAACGTCCATAAATCAAAAATATATATTTAAAATAGATTTTTCCTTCTTACGTTTTATTATACTACTCATATTAAAAACATAGAATATGACGATATATTATCCATATTCAAAAACAGAATTCGTGTGTAAATCTGCTGTGTCATTAATTTAGAATATTTTTTGCAAATCCGGTTTATTTGTTTTTCCATCTTATGTTTTATCATATAAGAGATATAGCTTATCCATTCAATGCCCAATCTACAAATAACATTCATACAGTCTACTATTTACTATCACACTTGAGTTTGTACATTCAGATCCATCATCTGACTAAGTACTTATTCAACAATGGGTTAATCTTAGTTTATTCAGGTTTGCCGAGCACTGATCCGATCCAGGTCTTGGCCAATTGCAGTTGATAAATAGAAAGGGGAAAGGACTGATGGATTTGGGAATCATCAGCATAAGGGTGATAGGAACAGTGATGAATACAATTTGGCAGATCATTGATGTAGTAACTAAAAAGAAGGGGAGAGATGCTAAATTCCTGGGCTGAGCCCAAGCAGAGAGCAAGGGAAGATGATAATGGTTGATTAGGGATGATAACTGCTTGTGAACAGTTGGAAAGAAATAATCAAAACCAGCAGATAGAGCTATTAGATAAGGTTAATGATTTCAACTTGAAAAGAAGGATTTAGTGGTCTCTGGAATCAAATACTTTAGAGAAATCTAGGATGATTAGGATTGTTAGTTGTTTTTTTTAATTAATAGAGTCATGTATGTCACTAATGATACTAGCTAGTGCAGATTGTGTGGAGTAGCCGGGATGAAAACCAGATTGGAAAGGATCAAGAAGTTTGAACTGTTCAAAAAAATTGGAGATTCAGGATTGGAATAGTCTTTCAAGAGGAGAAGAAAGGATGGAGAATGGGCAAAAATCCATTGGTGATGTAGAAATTGGATTTTGTTGGGGGGTTGGACTAAAGCTTTTTTCCAAGAAACGGAAAACTGTATTTGGAAGAGAGAAATTGTATATATGGAGAAGAACAGGCAGGATAACTGGAAGGCACAGTTTCATTAATTTAACTAGAATTCCAACAGGACCAGTGGCCTTAGTGTGAGCTCTCAATGCAGAGGTATAATAAGATCTGTGGGAGAGATGTAGTTAAAATGAAAATAATCACCATAAAATGATGGCTTGTAAAATATGTAGGATGAGGGAAGTGGTGAAATGAAGATGCAGATACAAACTATGAGTTAAGTTCATCAGGTGAAATTAGGTATACCTCTGAGGAGGAAGCTCCAGAGAAGTCATAGAGAGAAAGATTTGAATAAGTTGCCATTTGGAATCAGGAGCAGAGGAGAGGGCTGTATGAAAGTTCTTTGCCCGCCGAAACTGTAGCCTGGGTCACGTTCCCGAGTACCCTGAACACCTGACAGTCATCTGCAAGCCTTGTGCATCTGAAGCTTCTGCTTTTTACACAGGTGGTCTGAAAAGTTTCCGACCTCAACATGAAGTTGATAATAAAATAAATAAAAGCTTGGTTAGGTCGGAAACTTTTCAGACCACCCTCGTAAGTCCCTGATTTCCTGGTATACCCTTGGAGCAGACTGGCGACGAAAGGTTGAGGTTCTTGGGTGGCATGGGCATTAAGGATATTGAATCTCCACGAAAGAACCTATTCGTCGGGGTGGAGTTAAGACCGACCTGACTTGTCGAGTGGCTATGGTGTCTCTCTTTTATGGATTTACATCATACACGCACCCGTTTCCTCCATCCAGGTATCAGGAAACATTTGCTCATTGAAAAGAAAGTTAAATGGGTGTGCCAACGTTATTCATAAGGTCTAGCTACCTTACATTAACAAATCAGACCTCATATATCGGTTCAGGGTTAGTTTTCAAAAATCAAAGATAAAATGGGATTGATTCCTAGAACTTCAGGAAGCATTAGATAAACTCTATGTGAAGGCAAAGGAAGTCTAGAAGTTCCCCACACCTGAAGACACCTATTTCTATGATTAGGTGCCAACTGAAATGGAAGAAACGGAACAGATGTGTGGAAATCCATAGGAGAGAGACACCGAAGCCACTATATATACACTGCAGGCAGTAGACATCAGTGAACTTGAACGAAAAACAATTATAATGAATGATGGATGAAACACACAAAAAAAATATGCATGCACACATACAGATGTATGTATGGAGGCAATCAGAATAAAAAAAAAAAGGGGCCAAGAAAAAATTGATAAAGTTAAACAGTTGAATGGAAAGACACAAAGGATCAAAACGCCGCAAAGGGGCAAATACAATGTATGGAAGCCTGCTGACGTATGAAAACAAATGAATAGAGGAAGTAGTGAACTAATGCTTACAAAGCACCAAAACCAGAAGTTAGAGTCTCCAGTGATCAAGGCTTTAATGCTACATTTGTCAATCAAGATATACGTGCGAGATGTTAATGTGCTAAGAGGAATAATCGTTATGACACCTTACATGCAAATTCATCTTTGAGACAATGCTTAATTTCTGAAATCCTTAAATGGCTTGGTCTCAATTGAAATGTATAGTTGTGATTGCAATGTCCTAGAGATTTACAAACTTAAGCTACAATTTCTGATCGATGCCTAATAATCGATATAATAGATACCTGAACATAAACTTAGATTGATGCAAGGGTGTCGATCAAAGTATTTAAACAAGCACGCGTGAATTCAACCATGTCTCTCTAAACTGCTAAATAAATTACACATAACAAGGGTTTACATTATTTTTTTGACAAAGGTGAACCTTAAAATATATGAAATGAACTGGTGGGCGAATGAACAAAAGAATATTTAAACAAACTAATATTTTTTCGACCCATGTGAGGGTTAGTTATTATTTCTTCAAAGGAGTCACACTCTTTGATATTTGCCACCATGCCACTCATTCCTAATCTCTATTTGAACTTTTAATATCAGTTACTTGGCCTCTACACCGTGTGCGCTACACAGCATTATATCTGAATTTTTACATGACCTGAAGTGAAGGGCTGGTACTGTTATAATGAATCGTCCTTATGTTAGAATTTCTTGGCCCATGTGGGCCATTATGTCAATTATCCGCGGCCCAGATTACCGTTATGGTTGGGTTTCCAGTCTTACCAGTAAAATGATGGTGAAGGAATAAGAGTAATCACCATATATAGAACATTGGTCACCAAATGGTGGACCACTGGCAAATTTTGTACTCGTATTTATTCATTTTAATCTTATTCGCAGTTTATGTAAAATTTGTTAGTTGTGGTGATTGTGTTTGATTTCTGTTATGATAGAAAAGAACAAAAAGAAAGTTAAATCTGAAAACGGGCAATATTTCTACCAGGATAGACTTACTTCTATTGCTTCACTTCGCCAAACCAATTTGGAGCTGTGCCTGTTAGTATTATGTCAGCAAACTGTAGCTATAATTCAAAGTTCCTACATTAACCACCATCAGAAACTAAACACAAACCATTTGATGGAAAATACCCGATAAGAAGCAACCTCTGAAAAAGTTAAATTCATTGTATGGTCAAATTCATAACATTGGTATGAATCATGAACTGATCTATGACAACAAGAAAGATGTTCCGAAGCTTCTTTACGAGAACAGACGAGAAGGCACTGGCAATGCTGGGTTGTAGAAAAGGCTTGGTTCACTGACTCCAGAATGCAATGAAAATTTGTTATCCTACCATAGCATCATCGATCAAAGTGTGTTGTGTTGCAGTACAAATCCCAGTCTTCAGAACAAATTGCAAATCGTAACACAAATAATTGACTTGGTATGGGCGAAATCATCTCTTGAGCACCGTCAATTAAAATCTCCGAAGATATTTGCTGAGGACATTTACGGAGTCCACAACTAAGTCAGTTTTTGCCTGTAATGTAGGTGTTAATATCAGCCAGTTCAAAGACTTTTCGCAAAAACTTAAATCTGAATTTCAAGAAAGAAAGATTTATTGACTTTCAAAAAATTAAAAACGTGCAGCTGGTCAACAACAGTTTTTCAGTTATGCCTAATGGTTTATGGACCAGTGAGGTGGCAGATGTTTTTAAGAGTAGCTCTATGGTTGAAAATAATAAATTTCCAAGGAAATATTGTTTTAAAGGACATTTAGACTCAAGTTCAAAAAAATCTAGGGAGGGACCAGTTTTCTTATTAAAAATCTGTACGAAAAAAAGGTATCCAGAACTAAAAGCTTTAGCCATAAAACTCTGTACCCTGTTTGGCTCAATATATGTTAAAGAGAAGCAGTATTTTCATAAGTGAACTGCATTAAAAACCGGTTTCAATTTCGACTCACATATGACCGACCACCTTAACAGCTCATTGAGACTGTTCGGCTGCACCAACTTAACCCCAAATTTCAGGCAGGTTATTCAAAATAAAACTTGCTATTTTCCCCATTGAACATTACGCACAGTGAACTTTGAAGAGTACTCTTTTTGAATTTACATGTAATTTTTATTGATTTTCTTGTATTCTAAAAATCATAATAAAAAAAAACTATTGATTCGGTATTTATGCACTTAATTTCACTGGTATCTATTTTCTTTTGGACCTAAAATAAAATTTTTACTAAGCAAAGCAAATCAGGTAGCGTAGGTTAGTAAAACAAGTTGAGAGTTAGTAATGTAGGGGAGATGGTGAGGGTGTAGGGTTGGGATAGAGAGGCTTAAGTCTTCTAGACTGCGAAAGTTAGACAATATTTTGAAATGGACGTTCGAGAAAAATTGTCAGTGACCATTGTCATAGAGGTTCTATTTTATTATTTTTATATTAATATTTATAATGACCATAAGATTATTATGATCTTATATAACCTATGTATTTACCACCTGCTAAGTATGCTGTGCAATTAGCAACTCATTTTATTTAAAATTATTTTAATAATCAAGTGCATTTCTCTCACTTAATTCTAGATCTGCTCCACCAACCCCAACTCCAAATTCTGCTATGGATGGGAATGATGTCAGGTCTCCATTTGGAGGCTCGTCATCTCACCTAGGTAATAATAATAATATAACTTATATTTTCCGTGGGTTATTTTTTAACAGTATTAGTCCCCTCTAAATTTACAATCAGGCTAAATAAAATTAAATAAAAGAAGAAAAAAAAATTATACGCATAATAAAATAAAAATAACCTGTGTAGATATGCATAATAGCAAACAGGATGTAATAGAATTTTCGTGGTATGATTTCATAGTAACTGTAATACCTTCTACATTTCTTACTTACTTAATTTCATAGCAGCTTCCTCTTTTACCAATTGTCCAACCTTAGGTAATCTAACTAGCCTAGTAAGTGTAAGTGCCTGTGGCACTTTGAACATAGCATACACCTCTTTATATTTATACTCATGAACCAAGAGTACTTGTTCATTACTTTTTTATATATTTCTTGTCTATGTATGTAACTGATATCGTTATAGTGTGTATTTGCATATGTATAGAATTAGTTATAACTAAAGCATTAAAGAATAATTTTTCGTCGCCTTTGGGTCGATGGCTAACATGAGTAGGCACCACAAAGGAGCAGCAGTCGCTCACCCTTCATGAGCTTTCAAATGTTTCCCCTTTATTAGTTAACAAGCAGGGTTACTTCTTTATCTGTATAGGTCATGTGATTTCAGTTTTCGATCCCATTAGATTTCTTAAAATTATATAAAATATTTTTTTAATTTCCATTAATTATTTAACATTTCATTAAGTTGTTTATTCTGCCACTGCCTTTTTTTTTGTCAGTGGATATGTTTTCACAATTTTCGTACAATGTTGATACATAATACTTGTATGAGTCAATTGTGGTTTGCTTTTATACAATAAGCTTTTTTGGTTGATAATCGCAGTGGCTGCCATTCATTGCTCATCCAAGCAAGGGTGTGCTGAACTGATGGGAAAATAGCATGGGCCAATGTACCTTTTATCACTTTCCCAATTGCCTTTTTGAGTAACTCAATTGTAAACCAATGTGTCCATAAACGTAACAACTGGTTTCAGCCGAATGATCAATTGTTTCATCCGAATGACCTACTTAATTGTCTGAGTTACCTACTTATTTACTTAAATGATGAACTCGTTTTTATTTTGTGTTCTTATTTTGAAGGAAAAAAAATTTAAGAATTTGATTAATTTCGACTTACTTGTGCCTACTTGTGCTGCTGAGACCCATCCAAGAAAGAAGTTCCAAAACAATTTCTTCAATAGGTTTTGCACATCTTACTATATAAAAACAAATTATGATAAGAAAATCACTGCTGGAAACAAAATTAGTAAAAAGATTTCATTGCAAATGTTTTAGATTACATAAATATTCAATATATTTGCTATATTTTTTTTTCAAATAGTTTAAACTTAAGGCTTAGAAGTAATGTGTTTATTAATTTCAGTGTCCAGTAATTCAACAATTGGTAGCCGAAGTCTTTGTAACGATTTACTGGAAGCTGCTGACTCTGTCACAAATGCTATGTCTTCTCTTGTCAGGGAGTTAAACTCAGGTAAGTTGTAATTTCATGGTTTTATTGGTAGTAGAACTGACTTCAGATTATACAGCCACAGTTTCTAACACCACTGGAGAGGCTATACTAATAAAACAGTATTAATGAAAATGTTCCTCCCTTCCTTCCCTTAAAAGTTTTTCTTAGGGGGATGGGTCTAGCCAGAGTTCACTCAGCCTGGTGGGAATAAATGAGTAGTTACTTGAATAAATAAATAAAAAATGAAATTAAATTGGGGGTAACAGCCTAGCTCCTCTGTGTCACCCACCAAGAACTTGTTTCTTTATGAGGTGTTGCACCTTTATTTTTTAAAATATATTTTAACAATTAACATGTTTTCGTTAAATTTTATTATTAATAAAATCATTTGTAAAACTTTATGCATATATTTGTTATCAAAGTGTTGTGTCCAATGTAGTTATGTATCTTTAGTTATAAATTTATATTTGCATTAATTTAATATATGTTATTAGGTTATTAAATGTTTTAAATTATTTAATATATATTATAAGGTTATAAATTTTGTTAAAATTATGTTAGCAAATATTTGTTTCTTAGGCTCAGACCAAGATGAGACTCCAACTGAAGAAAGGTTCCAGAAAACAATAGGTACTTAGAGAGAGTACTGTCACATAATTCAATACATTTTTTCCATTAAAAAAACAAAAACAATTCTTTTATGTTCATACAGATTTTGAAAACAGTGAGAATGACTGGAAAGAGTCTGCAGGATACAATGGTCAAGTTATCTCGGTGAGTTTTATTTTTTTATCAACCCTTGATTATATAAAGCTAAAATATTGCTGAAATTACAAATTATACACTTTATATACAAAATAAAATTTACAATATGATACACTGCTCCACAAAAAAGTGGCGCACTTTAAAATTTATTTATTTTTGTTTTATCATGTTTTTGAGTTAGATTCTAGATTTATTATTTTCAAAATTGATAGAATACAATTGATATGAAATCAAAGAGAGATTCCTGTTATTTTTATTAGGACATTGCCAAGTAACTACCATCCGATGATTGGTTTACTGATATCAAGATTGGTCTAGGTATTACTGGGGCAATGAGAACAACCCCAACAAAAGCATTAGAAGCTCTCCTCCACCTACCTCTTCTCCCAACATTGATAAAGAAGGAGGTGATGCCAGCCACTGTAAGGTTACCAGCTAATGGACAGTGGCTTGACAACTTATATATATGCCTATCTTACAGTATATAAGGTACCCACTATAACACTTACCCTGTCCCAGCCAAACAAAGCTCCCAAACTGTTCCTCCTCACAACCGAGCAGTGACTGGGGAAGGGAGGTATAACCTTCCCCCCCTACAGCTTGGTGTGGTTCATGGATGGATCATATAAGGAATCTCTAAGATCATTTGGGGCTGACTGGCACTTACCTTTCCAACACAGGAGGTAGCGTGCATCAGTCGCTAGGGAAATACACAACTTTGTTTCAGGTAGAGGTCTCTGAAAACATCACTGTAGCCTTACTCCCTCAAACACAATTAGAAACAGCCAGCTGCATAAATTTAAGTTCGGGCAGTAAATCAGCGATTATGGCACTAGTCTCTAGTGAACTAAAATCACTCCTAGCTAGGGAAAGCAAATGTTTGCTAACTGACCTTGCACCAAGGAAAGAGGTCCGCCTATACTGGGTCCCTGGCCCTACAGGTATAGCACCCATGAGAAAGCGGATGAACTGGCCAAAGAGATAGCAGACTCATTGTTTGTCGGTCGCGAGCCTACCATTGGTCTATCCAAATCCGCATGTATCCGTCTCCATATAGGAACGGTGGATGTTAATGTAGACAAACAATTGTTTAACAGCATTTACTGTTGACAGGCCAAGCTTTTGGCAGACCCTCAAACGTAAACAACTCATGGAACTGGCAAAACATTAATTTCATAACAGACATTTTGACCGGACACTGCTGATTAGCAGACACCTACCCTTGATAAGCGTATACTAGAACTCAATTTGCCCCAAATACAAATTGGAGGAGGAAACCTCCCACCACTTTTTGGATGAAAGTAAGGCATTCAGCAAATTAAGGTTATACACCTTAGGTTGTAATAGAATCCCACTAGAAGAACTTAACTCTATCAAATGGAGGTAAAGTCTTAATCTGTTAGAAGGTCAGGTTGATTCCAGGAAGAACAGTAGCCTGGGATGGGTATAAAACAGGGGATGATTAAAAGGGCCATAGGCCTAGTTGTTGGACCAATACATTTTTATTTGACCTGCCTCCACTGTGTCTATCTGTTATTCTATTTGAAGCAAATTTACTGAAGTTATTCCTGGATTAGGTAACTGATTACTATGGAAAATATCAGATTTAAACCAGAGTATTAACACTTAAAAAGAGACTATGAGAGATTTTGGGTAGTAGTTGGAGAGACTGAAGCTTGAACTACCCAAAATATAAATACTCAAAAATGAAGTAAGACATTAACCCTGACCTAATTCTTTATTTTAATTTTTTAGAAAGATACTTTAAGTAGCAAAGAAGAGCAAACTATTAACACTCATTCTGTAAGTATATAATTATTTTATTTTATTATAATTATCTTTATTGTTGTTAGATGTAAGATCATTTTTACATACTGTTACGTTTACCTTAAACCGCAACTTATGTTGACACACACTCAGTGAAGATGGGTTGGGCTGAGCTATTTTCTGGTTAACTCAACACGCAATGTTGGTTGCCTCGTTATTTTGGTTTCCTTTTCTGTGAAAATAACGAAAACCAGAAATTATACAACTGATTGGAAAGGAGGGGTGGAATGAATAATAAATTGGAGCTAGTAAATCAACCGCTTGTACAAAAAAAAAATATTAAGTGGGTGAGGGCGAGTATAAGGCACCAACATCTTCCCATTTTACCTAAGAAAAGAAGAAAAAACTAACTAACTGTGAATGTACTACTTACACATGAACACGAGGCCGAAGATCTTACTCCTTACACTTCCAAATAAACATACTAAATTATGTTTATTAATTTTGCTTCCTCTAAGCAAATATACTATAAAAATATATTCAATACAAATAAATATCACCAAGACAGGTATGCAATAAAAAAAAAAAATGAGAATTCAAGGAATAAAAATAACAGCAAAGTATATTGTCTAATCTGAACAAAAAAAAATAATAACCCTCTTCTGAAAATTCAAAATTAAAATACAAAAAATAAATTAATAGGATTAGGGCACTGTTACTCAAGCTAAACATACCTCCAACCACTGAAAATTAAAAAAAAAAAACATAAAGAAACAACGTTTACTCGTAGCGATGTCGGGAGCGGGGTGCCGTCTTATCGGTTTGGTTTGGTAATCCTAATCCTCTCTACAGTTCACTTTGAATTGTTCCATGTAAAGCGATAATCCCTTTTCAGGTATTTCTTCATGCTTCTTAAGAAGACCCTTTGGCAACGGAACAAACCTTTTTTTTTTATTTAAAAAAAAGAATCCATCCAGCTAACTAATTCTCTATAGGAACCTCCACTTCACTCTGCACCCTATTCTCTTCTCTCCTCTGTCGTACTGATCTTTCCCCACTCCCCACCTCCTCATGTGGTGTTGTGATGTCCTCCGTCTTTATCCTCCTAGTCCCATACTTATTGTTTAACAAACTAATAATTTACTTTTTACAATTTAACTATTTAAAATATATACATACTTTTTTCCTAATGTTTTCAATCAATCTATGCAAATCCGATTCCAATGACTAATTTGATCCTGCCTGTATTATTCTCTTTTGTTATTTAGCTCCTAATTGGAGTAAAACCTTTAGTAAATTCTACTAAAATAAAAACTGTAATAAACATATTTTAAATACTTGAACATAAACAAATACTTTTTTTTTACTGGCAAGTTTTATCATTTTAAATACATTAACTTATTGATAAAAATGTTCTTTAAACACTGTTAAGATAAACTCTACATTGGTGAAACATCTCAAATATTTTAAAAAATGGGTATTCTTGACACAAAATTGGATTAGTCCAAAAAACAGAAATATTACATCACTTGCAAACTGCAGCACAACTAAGCAACATTCATTTAATTTTTAATCAGTGAAGAAAGTAACAATTTTAACAATTACTGGTTATAAGAAATAATCATTAATCATCAAAAGAGATCATCATTAAAAGATAAGAAATAATCACAGGGTCTGAATTAAAACCAAAGACCTTATGATTTATGTTCAGGACCCTTCTGACTAGATAATCCTGGGTCATCCCATTCAAATGTGACCATCTATTCTCTTTTATATTTATTGGTAATTTCCTGTGTGCTATTTAAAAATAAACTCTAATGTCCACCTACTAGACATTTTTCTCTTTCTAGTCAGCAGACATCAAATTTATTTATTTATCGATTCTCTAGGTGGGTCTCATTAATTCTCTAATTACATCATTAATTGGTACATTTATATTTATTCAAAGCCGACTACAATTTACTCATTAATATGGTGTCGAATTCAAAAATGAATCACACTAATCCTCAAGGTTATGTGTTAGTGTGTTATAGTTGAGTTATAACCTTGTGTAACCCAAATGACTAAAAATTCAGTTATAGGTGGCCATTTGATAAAATAATGTAGTTATTTATTAATTGTATCTATTAATGTATGTTTTTGTTGAAAACTCATTTTCTTCTAACAGCAGTATATGTAATTAATATTTAACATATATTGGTAATTTATAGTTTTGGTATGTAATCCCAATTATGGGTAAATGTAAATTAAAAATATATTTATATTATGATCATATCCTAAAAGTAAAAATTGACCTTTGATTGAATAGACTAAATTTTATGATAAAAGCTACAAATTTTATAATTTAATAATTGAGTTCTAATCCTGACCCTATCACTGTTCCGTCTCTTAACTATGATTATTAAAAAATAAAAAATTGTTTTGAGAAAAAACGTTGAAAAAAGAAAACTTAGTCTTACATGAATAACTTTCTTTTATATTGTAACAAAACAGCGTTGAGTATGTACCATTCCGAGAGATTAGATTACCGGCACCGACTGGTATCTGCACTTCCTAGACGGCTGGAAGAGGATAAACGCGTGCCTTTGACATCAGCATTGAAAGAATAAGAACACATGTTGTAACAAAACGAGGAAGGTTATCGCGTGTGTGTGTAAGCTTGGATTGAGTATAGTGAGATACCTGTGAGAAATAGTGAGTGACCTAAAGGAGGAAAGATAGACGGAGCTTAGGAAAGGACTGTATTAAAGGTAACTCAAGCAAATTCACTTGGTGTGGGGGACATTAATCCCCGTGGGAGCTTAGGACATTCAATTATTATATCAATATACAATGAGTATCATCTGTTATAGAAATTGTTTAAAATGAGTTATTAACTTTAATAAACCAGTAGTTTTGGCGTAGAAAAAGGAGTTTATGTATCGTTTTTATTTGTATCTTTCCCAACCAATTCACCCGGTTATAAATTGGTGCAGGCTAGCTGATAAGTCTTCCATAATTCTTTCCAGGTTCCTAACCTCCCGTTCCCTGATTTCTCAACCTCTTCCAAAGGAAAAATTTCCTATTTCCCGGTAGGTACGGGGGTGTTACAGTGGTGTCAGGTGTGGGGTGGTTGCAATAAAACCACAAATTAAATTTACGCTCCAAAATGGCTACAGAAGAGTTAAAAAGGAAGCTGGAAGAGACGCTGGTTAGGAATGACGAATTTAAATTAAAAGAGACCGAGCTTCAACAAAAGATTGAAGAGCTGCAGGCTCAGCTGGCGAGTGAAACGAAACCGGTCATTAAACCGAATCGAAAGGACCTATCCTTGCAGTCATTAGTTAAGCCTTGGGGGGGCGAGGCCACTGCCAGGCCGGTGGAGGAGTTTTTAGAATACCTGGCGGAAGTAGCGGATTGCGGGTCATGGGATGATGTAGACAGAGTACAGATATGCCGGTGTGTATGCGCGGCATACCGACAGCCAAATAACCGAGGAAGAGAAGGCGAGACCCACCCGACATTGGCAGAAATACAATGCTATCGTTGTGCCAAAAAGGGGCACATAGCAAGGAATTGTCCTGGCCAACGAAGCCTGCCTCCAAAGACTGGACGAACTAGACGAAGGCCGGACGGCCCTAGGGTTTGCTACCGTTGTGGGCAACCAGGACACTACTCGTCCCATTGCAAATCGCCCGCTGTGAAAGAGAGTGACCCAAAAGGCCTAGGTCTTTCCCAAAAACCCGGGACGGACCGTTGTTGAACAACGAGGGTGGCCAGTGGCTATTGCCGACTATAACGTGGCAAGGGGGAGACGGGTTGAGTCTGGAAATAGAATTATCGGGGTGGATACGGCGGTTGCTAGTCGACACGGGAGCCCAGATTTCCGTACTCAAGGAGGCAATACCGGGTGTGAGGATAGCACAATCGGAAGTAAGGGCCAGAGGGGTGACCGGTCAGTCCCTACAGATATTGGGCGAACAACAGCTAACGTGCCGGGTAGAGTATCAGGAAATAAAGCATACCTTCACAATCGCTGCCTTGGACACATCCTTCGATGGGCTCCTAGGGCTAGACTTGATGAAGAAACTAGCGATACAATTAAATACAGAGACTGGGGCGGTACGGATCGGTGAACGAGCGAAAATTAGGTGCGTAGGCCACGAGCGAACGGAGGCGCATGGGGTTACGCAGAAAGCAGGCCCTCAGGCAGAGATCATAATCTCAAGGGAGAACGCTGATAGTATAAATAGGGAAGAAGAAGGCGACGAAGAAGGGCGAAGCACTCCCAAGCGACGAAAGGGGAGACCGAACCGAAGGAAAGAGTACCGGAGGGACCAAGGAATTACGGAGCGAGAGCCGGATCCGGGAGAGCCAGGGGAATGCCGAGTAAAAGATATGTGATTCCAAAGTACGCGGAAGCAATTGTAGCAGGGGTAGTGGACTTGGTAGATGATGAAGAAGTGATCATAGAGGTTCAACCACAACAGGGACTGAGAACCGGCAGAGTAGTGGACAGAGTGAGCGACGGAAGAGTGAAAATTAGAGTAGTGAATCTAGCAGGGGAGCGAATTGTAATCGACCGGGGGCAAACGCTAGGAATGGCAACGAGGGCTCAGGTAAACGACCAGGTTGGGACGGTGGTAGGAGCGGTAAAGCAACAGCAGGGGGAAGCCTATGAGAAGCGTAATTGGGACAAGGAACTCGGCCACTTGCAGCCATGCGACCGAGAGATGATCGAGGAAGTGCTTAACCAGTATGGGACACTGTTCGATCCGCCGGACGAGAGAGGATGCACCCTGGGAGTGGAACACACGATCGAGACAGGCGAGGCAGTGCCGGTGGCAAAAAGACCATACCCGGTACCCTTCCACCAGAGGCCAGTTGTGAAACAGCATATACAGGAAATGCTGGACAACGGCGTGATCCAGCCCGTGGTCGGTACCCATTGTACTGGTCAAGAAGAAATCAGAAAACGGGGAAACCAAGTTTCGGTTTTGCACTGATTTTCGGGGTCTTAACGCGGTCACAAAGGTGGAAGTGTACCCGCTACCACTAATCCAGGAGACGTTAGAACAGTTGGGGAGGAGTCGTTATTTCACGACTATCGACTTAGCCAGTGGGTACCACCAGATATCCGTAGCAGAGAAAGACCGGGAAAAAACGGCATTCACTACTAGCGACGGCCATTATGAATATAGAAGGATGGCCTTTGGGCTGGCGGGGGCGCCCGCGAACTTTCAGAAGCTGATGGATTGCCTGTTAAGCAGGATAAAGGGAGTGGAATGCTATGTGTATCTCGACAATGTAATCGTGTACAGCGCGACAATCGAGGAGCAGGCACAGAGGATCGGGAACGTGTTAAGGAAATTACAAGAGGCAAACTTGAAAATTAACCGAGAAAAGTGTCGATTCGTGCGAAAGGAAGTTGCCTACCTGGGCCACGTAGTAAGCGAGGACGGAGTAAGGACGGACCCGGCAAAGGTAGAGGCCGTGAAGAGTTATCCCAGACCAAGGAATGTGAAGGAGGTAAGATCGTTCCTTGGGCTGGCGGGATATTACCGACGGTTTGTGGATAAGTTCGCAGAGATTGCGCAACCAATTACGGTACTCACTAAAAAGAATGCCATATACAAGTGGACGCAAGAAGCGGAAGATGCGTTCAACGAATTGAAGACGAACTTAATGTCAGATCGTGTCCTGATATACCCTGACTTTCGGGATCCGTTCATCTTAGCAACCGACGCTTCCTCGATCGCCCTTGGAGCAGTGCTGTCGCAGGTCCGCGACGGGGTAGAAAGACCGATATGTTACGCCAGCCGGCAGTTGAGAGGACCGGAAAGGAACTACTCAGCCACGGAACTGGAGTTATTGGCGGTGATATGGGCCACCCGACAGTTCAGGTGTTATCTACTGGGACGAGAGTTCAAGTTAATAACAGATCACTCGGCCCTGAGATGGATGTTGAGCTTAAGAGAACCCTCATCCAGGTTGATGCGGTGGACCTTGAGACTCCAAGAGTTTAACTACGAGGTAGAGCATAAGGCGGGTAAAAAGCTTACCAATGCAGATGCCTTGAGTAGGGCGGTACGAGGTGTAAGGATGAAGACCCCGGGTTTCAGCGAGGTACGATTGCGGGCAGCGCAACAAAAGGACACCTGGTGCAAGGCCGTTGCACAACAGCCAGACCAGGGGACCAAAGATGTGAGGGGGATGTTATACTGGACCAACGGCAGCCCCGACGTGGGAACTTGGAAGTTGGCTGTACCGGAGGAGTTAAGAGAAGCCGTAATGCAGCAGTGTCATGAGGCCCGGTGGGCTGGACATCCGGGTATTGAGAGAACGACGTTGTTGGTAAAGGAGGGATTTTACTGGCCAAACATAAATACGGATATAAAAGAGTTCGTAACCCAGTGTGACAGCTGCCAGCGAAGGAAGTCTCCAACGGGCTTGAAAGTTCCACTGGAAGCTCCTTTCTTCCCTACCCGACCATTCGAGCAAATCTCGATGGATATTGTTGGTCCCCTACCAAGAAGCGGACGCGGGTATAAATACATGCTAACCATGATCGATAATTTCACTAGGTATGCCGAGGCCATTCCCTTGAAAGAGATTACGGCAGAAGAAACGGCCAGGGCTTTCGTGGAAGGAGTAGTGACTCGGCATGGAGCCCCGGAGAGGCTGGTAACGGATCAAGGAAGGAATTTCAGATCTTCCTTGATGAAGAACACGTGTAGGTTGCTGGGAACCAACAAGATACAGACCACTCCATACCACCCGGAAGGAAATGGAATGGTGGAGAGGTTGCACCGGACGCTAGCGGAGGCGGTTGCTCATTACGTGCGACAAGATGGACGGGATTGGGATCGTTGGGTACCTTTCGCGTTGATGGCCTATCGGGCTATTCCTCACTCGTCAACAGGATACTCGCCGAATTACCTCTTGTATGGGCGAGAAGTACAGACACCGATGGAATGTAAAATCACGCCAGTGGATGGGGAAGCCCCAGTAGAAGAGTCGGTAATACGGCTTCAAGAAAGGCTGAATCAGGCCTATGAGGAGGCATCCCAAAGGATGGAGAAGGCCTGGGCCCGTCGGACAGCGCAATGCAACAAGGCGCGGAAACCCAGGGAATTGAAGGTGGGAGAGTATACTTTTCTGCATGTGCCAGTGATCAAACCGGGACATTGCAAGAAGTTCCATCGGCCATGGACCGGACCATATGAGGTGATCAAAAAGATTTCTCCGGTCACGTACAAGCTGCAATTACAATTTGGACGGCAGTTGGTTGTCCACATCAACCGTCTGAAACCGGCGGTAGGTAATTACCTAGAGGAAGAGGAGAGTGACCTGGAAGAACGATGGACTCCAGAAATGGAGGAGGTCAGTGAGGAAGAGACGGAGCCTTGGGAGCAATATAGCTACGAAGACGGGGACGACGAAGTGGAGGAAAGGGAGGAAGGTGCCGAAGTAGAGGCGTTACCCGGACCCAGTCAGGAAAGGGTGACCGCAACGCCACCCTCGCTAAGAAGATCACCGGGTATCCCCGACTGGGTTACTCCCCCGTGGATGCGGGAAAATACCGACGATCCCAGTAGCCTAGAGCCAATAGGAAGGGCTGGGGAAATGACTCCCAGAACCAGTTCAGGAGAAGATGGAGAGGACGACTCGGGAGGTAGCCAAGTGGACGACCCACGAGACGCCACTTGGGCCCCCGTAGGGGGTGAACCCTTGGTAGCTCCACGTTCCCCTATATTCTTGAGACCCAAGTAGACTGGTGGTTTCTTTACAATAACCTGTCCTTAACGTCCAAGCTCTACGGTGCGACGGGTGAAAGAGTGGCCCCTATGGTCCACTCTTTTTGTAAGGGGGAGGTGGTGTAACAAAACAGCGTTGAGTATGTACCATTCCGAGAGATTAGATTACCGGCACCGACTGGTATCTGCACTTCCTAGACGGCTGGAAGAGGATAAACGCGTGCCTTTGACATCAGCATTGAAAGAATAAGAACACATGTTGTAACAAAACGAGGAAGGTTATCGCGTATGTGTGTAAGCTTGGATTGAGTATAGTGAGATACCTGTGAGAAATAGTGAGTGACCTAAAGGAGGAAAGATAGACGGAGCTTAGGAAAGGACTGTATTAAAGGTAACTCAAGCAAATTCACTTGGTGTGGGGGACATTAATCCCCGTGGGAGCTTAGGACATTCAATTATTATATCAATATACAATGAGTATCATCTGTTATAGAAATTGTTTAAAATGAGTTATTAACTTTAATAAACCAGTAGTTTTGGCGTAGAAAAAGGAGTTTATGTATCGTTTTTATTTGTATCTTTCCCAACCAATTCACCCGGTTATAAATTGGTGCAGGCTAGCTGATAAGTCTTCCATAATTCTTTCCAGGTTCCTAACCTCCCGTTCCCTGATTTCTCAACCTCTTCCAAAGGAAAAATTTCCTATTTCCCGGTAGGTACGGGGGTGTTACAATATGTTGAAGGCTGCTTTGACACAGGGATAGCTCAGCGAAATAGTGGATCATGAAGTCCTAGCTCTGTCACTTTCTCTTTTATTTTGCTAATAACAGTACTATAACTTATTATTTAAAAGTATTTATTTGTTTTAGATGCCAAGAAGATCTAGTGAATCGGACTGGGACCAGCTAAGGTGGTCCAACAGATAAATTTATTGTTATGCTTATTTTTAACATTTGAAGATGTTTTTTTATTTATTATTAACTGAGATATTTAGAAAAGAAGATAATGTCATGAATTTTTTTAAATATCTTCTTTGCAATACAAAGAAAGATGTTTTTGATGAACTTTTTAAAGGTTTCAGTGATTTCATAGCTTCCTAATAGCTTTGGTTTGGTTAAAAAATAAATCGTATCAGAGTATTTAACACAGTTCTGTATTTTTTATTGAAGCATTATTGGTCAAAGTTAACATAAATATTTTTCATTGAGTAACTCACAAATTTGAATTTTATTTATCTATTTTTATGGTTATCAAAAACAATGAAAGTATTTTTGAAGTAAAAAGCTGTTAATTTATAACTTCTTCAACTAGAGTAGTTGATCTGAATTGGTTTTAAAAGACACCTGTTGAATTATTGAATAGAATTGAAGATTTTTACCTATTTAACCAAAGCTTAACTATATGCTTGTTCGATTTTCACATCAAACAAAAAGTAAGAATTCTGCTGTTGACTGAAAGGTTTTGTGATGAAATTTTATCTGATATCCCTGATCCTTTTTAAAGTTACCCAGTCCACTTTAATGGGCCATTAATTTTCATAAAAAGTTTAAGTTTTCTCTGACTTCTTTAATTTGTCTAGCTTTTTTATTTTATAAGTGTACTTAATTAATATTTTTGTATGAAGAAGTAAATAATTAGTTTTTGATGTACATATGGTTGGAGATATTTGCCTCACAGAATTAACTTGAAATTATCTCTTGCCTAGCTAGCACACATTTCAGGAGATATGTGCTTGCAGTTTAGAACATGTTAGTTCCTGTTGCCGTTATCATCTATTCAGCTTCGTTTTTGACAATGTAGGGGGAAGGGTTTTTTCAGTGTTTTTAGTGGTATCATCCAGAGTCATAAAGTTTTACAACTCCTTGCTGAGAGAGGTAGACAATAAGAGGGAAATGCACAGTCTGCATCTATTAGAATAAATAAATATAGTTAAAAAAAAAAAAGACATGTATGTGCCATGTGCTTACTCACTCTTATTCAAAGTACCCTTTTTAATGAATCCATTAATGCTTAAGTTATCAATATCCATGTTGAATGTCATTAGCCCTTAAACAAATGAACAAACTAATTCTTCAATGAAATTGATACAAAATAATCATAATTGATTCAGGAATTTACATTTAGTGCCTTTCAGGTGACATTAACCGTTTTGAGGTTAAACGTCACTGTGGTGATAGATATGCTGGCTTGGGAGACAAAATGCCACCATTGAGACAGGAAGTGCACCTAGCTCTGGGGAGGGACTTTCTTTTACTTTGCCAAATTCGGCCCTGATCTGTGAAACAGTCAGCATTTGCATAGAAAACCTCCATATTTACGAACTTTTTTACTGTTTAAAAGAGAGTCCATGAGTTGGTACCCATGTTGTGGTATTTTCATTTAGCCTCTGTTATAAAACGAATTCTTGAAAGATCATGCAGACCATTTTCAATCTGGAATATCCCTTATATCTGATCTCAGCTATAGGGTTCCCAGTTTTTGGACAGCTGTTTAGTGGATGTTAAGAGAGATTTTAATGCTAATAATATTAACTAGAGTACTTAATTCATTTTTTAAGCTGTACCGAATACTAAATAAAATTCTTTAAAAACTAGATAAAGGTATTGGCTAACTGTTAGAAATGTCCAAATAAATACAAGTTTTTATATTTAAATAAAAGTATTTAGAACTGCCAGCAAGCAGGAAAACTTCTTTTTTTTTTTTCGAACAACAATTTTTATTAATCTATTTCTTCTAGAGGATCTTTTACATAAAAATAGTTCTTGGTGTATCACCGTCCTGCAGTACTGGGACATTATGGCTGAAAGTAGCATCATCACCTCTCATGGGATATACCTGTAAAAAATACACAATATGAACTCTTCTCCGCAGAATAGTGTCCCCATACTAAAACATAAAATGTTCCTTGGCTTTTATCTCCATTCCGTAGTACCAAAACATTATGACAGGTTGTAACAACATCACCATAATTGAAGATATAATAGATAATTGCTATCTGATCTGTTACTCTTCTAAGGGACAAGCTGTTGCACAAAAGCATATTTCATCTAGGGACAATAATTAGTTAAACAAAATAAAATAATCTAAAAGTTTTGGAGAATGTAATGGAATGTTTTAATTTAAAATGGCCCTTTTATTAGAGGGTAGCCATTTAGCATATTTAATGACTTTTTCTTATCATCCTAATACTTACTTCAACTTTTGAATTAGTATTTAAATATGAATTTGAAGTGTTAATAGAATTTTCTTATTTAAATTTGAAGAAACTATGTTCACTTGGTTCATTTGTATTTTTTCGATTTGGAGTTAGTGATAATACTGAGATACTACTTTTTTTTTTATTTCTAGTTCAGTTGTAGAAAGTTCTTCCCAGCCAGCACCTTATCAGTACATTATACATTATTAGTTTAAATCATGGGTAAACAATTAAAGTGTGATTTGATCCCTTAAAGTATTAATATAAGAAAATCAGAGGTTGATTCTTTCCGTAATAACATGTATCAAAGATTTTGCAATAGAAAAAAATCCTTTTTTATCAAGTTTAATTCTTATACTGACCACTCAGTGGAGTAAGCATCTAAAAAAAAAAAAAAAATTGCCAGTGGCTAAAGCCAAAGGCTACGTACTTCTCTAAATATAATAACTCATTTTTAGTAAAATATTCTAATTACAATCGTCTAAACAACACTGGAAGTTGAGTTTTGTTTTGGGCCTCTAATATATGTTTTATGCCCCAATGAAAAGAGCTCCACAGGCAATGGGATTTGATAAAAGCACCATTATGTCACCCATTTGGAATATTATTATTCTTTATAAATTCATTACTGTCAGTAATAGCTTGATTATGTATGCGTATTCTGAAGATCTGCTTGACACTAAGAGTAGAGAGCTCATCACCTGCATTAATTTCAATGTTAGTTATTTCCATGTCTTCGTATTCACATTGAAAATCTGTCAGGATCCAAGTTGTATTCTTTGTTGCATCCATAAACAAAACAAAGTTTGATCTATTATCAGTGATCGTTGCAGAAATATGTTCAGTTTTTATTCCAAAGTTCAAATAAATTTCCCACAACATTTTTGCAATGTGATTGTTGTGTGTTCCGGCAAATCGCTGGCTTGCTAAAGTTACTGATAATCTTTCAAGATTACTCTCTATTCAATGGCATGCTACTCCAAAGAGACTTCTTCGCCTCACTGGCCAAACATTATTAGGGTGGTAAATCTATTTCAAATTTTGAATGTTTCTTAATACCCCGTAAACTTCTCTACAGTTCTTATACCTATTTCTTTAACATTTAAACCTTCAAACATTTTAATCAAGCTACGATTTTCAAATATCGAAACCTGGCTCAATTGTATCAAAAATAAAAAAAAAAACTTGTTCGTAACATTGTTGCAAAAAAAATATTAATCATTATTTTTCACACGTCTAATTTTCAGGTTAGGTGGGACTTAACCCCTGTGGGGCCCCCTTTTCATTCATCTAATTATTTTTTTATTTATTTGGCCATCAAAATGAGTCAAATAAAAATTTTTCATGAAAATGTTTTAAATCCCTAAGAAAATTTATTGTTGCTACTTCAGAGTCTTTTAGATGGGATATCATATCTGGGAAACTGCTGAGATTGGGGTTACAACCTGATAGATAATTTTAAAATAATGAGCTTGACCTGCATTATTTCCTCTACATTCACTCATTTTTTATGTCCTGATAAACATGTTGCTCTAAAAGCAATAAAAACAACTTAAAACTACTTGTTTTATAATTTATAACACATTTGGAACTTAATGATGATTCAAAGTATCATTATCCTAATTTGTTTCCCTAAAATAAAAGAGATCAATATTAATATAGAAAACAATTTTTATCATAATTTCCAAAGGTATTCATATTTATTTAACTAGAGTCATCGCTTTATATTTGTATACTGTATATTATAAAATAAAACATTTTGTGAAACTATTAAAGCAAAACTTTTTGCATCCCTGATTCATAGTGTCAATAGTCTACAAAATATTTATTATTGATTTTTATTTGTCTACAAAATATCAATAAGATACAGTACTGTGTTAAATGATGTGTTGTTAAATTTTGTATTAATTACGAAACAAAAATGCCTAATAATTATGTGAAATATTTTAGAATTTTTGCAAGACATATTTGAAGCTCACTGACTGATATTGCTATAGCTTTATTTGTATAAATTTAAAATGTACCCCATAGAAATCGGTTTTCTAAAGTTACATATTCTTAATAAATTTTAATAATGCTATTCAACCAGTATGTTAATTAAACATTCATTTTATCATTTTAAATTGTATCACCAAGCATATATAATTGTGATACATTAAACTCCCAATTTTTCGATTTAATCATGGGCAAAACAAAAAGTGAAGAAAATTGAACCCACATTGCATTAAGAATAAGAAGAAACTGTTTAAAGCAAACTGAAAAATAACTGTCAACACTGCTATTTTAATAAAAAGTGATAAGAAAAAATATGTGCTCCTACTTGCCACTTTAATAATATTACCATGTTTGTTTTATTTTATAAAAAAGAAATATTTGTTTTGTGACAAAATATAAACTTTGAAAGAACAAAACTTCCTTTTATATCATATTCTTTCGTCATGACAATTTACTTGTTAGTAAATTTGAATAATTTAATTGACAACCCCTCATCTATACTCAACGTTTTGTCTTAGCTTTAACTTTTTTTTAAGCCGGTACCCTGGTCTCTCCATCATCCCGATTAGCTGTAAGTAAAATGTGTTGTCAGTATTCAATAGAGATGAGCAAATACTATAAATTATTTCAGATCTTGAATAATAAGTCAAAAAAAACTTAAAAATTGGTATTTGGTAAACAAATATTATAGTTACTTTACTTTTTTAGCTAATGTAAATAAAATAAAATTTAACATCAGATCATTTAAATTTACTAGAACACTTCTACTTTTAAGTCCATATATTTTCTATCTTGTCATTTATTAATATATTTTAGTCAACATATTATTTTTAATTATAAAATATCATGTATTAAAATTGTTTCGATATGTTAGCCAAGATGTGGCTAGTAGTCAATATTTGAGTTATAAAAAAGTTTTATTCAAACATCTCTAGTAGTAGCTATTTTTGTCTAAATGTATTTTTAAAAAACATTAATTAAATCTCTTCTTATTTTTATTGGCTCTGTTTTTATTTTCTATAGAAAATTGTATACATTTTAATTCCAAGATTTCTTTATTTTATAGAGCTTAATATAATTAAATCATTCTATTCTTGTGGTCAACTAATGCAGTTTTATTCTAAAATCAAATCACATGCTTATATTAAACTCAAACATTTTATAAAAAACCACGATAAAGCAAATTCAAATATTTTCTATGTCCATCACTAATATATCTATGAAAAAGGCTTTTATTTGATTTTGATTTTTTCCATCTTATTATTACTTGGTGTGAACACTGTAATAATAAGTGTGCTATTTTTATTATAAATAAAAAAATCATTTGTTATTTATAAGTGTCAAAATGTCGATATGTTCTCAGCGAAATACATCACAGTATTATTATTTTATGCAAATATTTGTATAAATAAACATATATGAGAGATCACATATCTCTTAAGAAATTGTTTATATCATTGTATAATATATTCTTTATAGTATAACAAATTGTGTGTATGTATATAGGGTGTCCCAAACAGCATTTCTTTGGGATCTTTTATAAGTAAACATTGGTCATAAAACCCTGATAAAAACAATAAATAAAAAAAAATACCTCAATTTGACATTTTACTTGAAATTAAAAATTATTTTATGCGTATTTTCATTTTAACTTAACTAAGTTTGTAAAGGATAAAATTTAGTATCAAGCCAATTGAAACTTAACTAGAACATCAACTTTAGCGATACATTTCCTAGTTTGACATTTCTGGGATTTATTTGTTGTTTATTTATTTCATCGACAAACGTTGCATTTTTCAAGCAACTTAAACATTTTTTTCCCTTTAACCAAAACTACAAAAAAAGCTGAAAAAAATAAAAGTTTACACAGAGAGTTCTAATGGAAAAAAAAGATTGTCAAGGATAATATATATTAAGACGTGTGCTTTATTAAAACATTTGTTAACACTCGATGAAGACAATTTTATTATTATTGGACGCTATGGAGGGTATCGCAGAAAAATGTTACCAAACTTTACTAGCTGGCAAAATGCTGAATTTTATTTTAATTGGAGATATAATGATTAAGAAACAATGGCTGAATCCTAAGAAAGAGAGTTGTGCTACTACTGGAAGTGCAGGTTGTGGAAAACAGTAGAAGTGCAAAGATGAGGGTTCATTGTACCATCTAATTTAAATGTAGCTTCATCTAGGTGTTCTTTACATTTCGCCAAATACTACTTCTATACTCAATATCTTGTATTTGGATCATTTTCATTGCGAGGATGTTCTAATGTTGGTGTGTAATTTTTAATTTAAATCGCTCGAAAATGTAATGGACACTATCGTTTGGGATTGTTAAGTCTCTACATTCTGGTTGACACAGACTGGCAAAGTAATGTTTTGGCTGTAGACATTACGTTCTAACACCCTTTCTTCTATTTCTGCATCAGTTGATGATTTAGGTCTTCTGGAACGTTGTCTCAGAACATTTTCAATAGTCTCTTCTACTTGAAACTTATCTCTGATTCATCTAATAATTAAGATAAAGCCTAAATAAAGTGAGAACTTTTGTTTTATGACACCATTTATATCTAGTGATGGAAAGTTTTAATATTAATAAATATATCATTTTTTTTTTTAACAAAAAACATTAAATTGTTTTCCTATGTGATTTCAAAATCATACAGTGTTGATTGAGGACAACCTGTATACATACTGCATACATATGTCTGTATGTATGCTCTAAAATTATTTTTAACTCAACCCATTTGTACACAAATTTATCAATGGGTTGAGTTAATATAACATATATATAATGTGATCTATTATTCTTGTTTATATAATGTGAATAAAATGGATATTTTCTTTGTAAGAATTTATTATTTATTCCTTGTCTTTAAAGCTGGGTAAGGACTGCTAATGCAATATGAAATTCGCTGAAGGCAGAAGTATTCTGTGTAAATTTGGGAAGAAACAAATAATGCTGACTGAACTGTTACATCTGATCAATCATGATATTCAGTTATCTAATTTTGTTCGCATGATAACCATATACACATTGAATATCAAAATATTACTATTTACGAGTTCCAGGATTCAGGAGAAAAATCTGACCTCAGGTGGGTGGGTGGATCAATCCCGGATACTCGTTGGTGAGGGAATTTTCCTTGTTTGGGGTTGATGATTTGTACTCACCAGACCATTCAAATCTATTCATTGATTAAATGGTCAAAGCCTCCTGGCTTAAGGTGTAATAGGTAATGCTTTTTTTTCTGCTAAATGATTTCAGAAAATTTATTTATTACAAAAAAAATGGTTTAAACAATTTCTATAATATACATTATAATGGAAGTTTTGTTTTTAATACAAGAGATCAAGATTATTTAAAAAAAAAAAGTTATGGGCCATAGAGGTTTTTATAGGGCATGTCTAACAATCAGGGATGATTGACCCTTGGAAACTTATGAAAAGTTAAGCTCTAAAAATATTGTTTGTAATTATTATGCAGTTAAACCACTTTAATTATTAACAACTTAATAAATTTAAGACTAAAATTTTTGAATTGATATTTATAGTTACAATATGTATGTGTATATTGTCTTGATTCCTTTGTTCAACTACCGTAGTGAATTATAGTATGCCATTCCGTCCAGGATATTCACACATTACACGAGTCTATTCATGGCTGGGGGTTACATTGTTCGGTTTGTGAGAGGTTTTTGGTAGCTATCGAAAGAGAAATGTCAGTTTTGGGTAGACTCAATAGAAGACTGGTAGACAAAGGAGACATGAGCTTCCAGTAATATTCGAGTGCTACAGGCATACTATGAGTCCAACATGCAAATCAGCAAAAGTCTTCCCGTATAAAATATGTTAGACCATCGGAGATCTGGTGAATGCAGAGTATGTCATTATTAACAAAAAGGTTGAAGACAGCACTGAAAATATATTTACAGATATTGTGTAGTGTTCAAACCTCAAATATTTTAAATGAATCCATAGATTTTACCTGGTATAATATTTTATATGCCTGGTTTAAATAATAAACGATAAGGCCATACATTTGTTTATAGTGGAATGATTTATAAATATTTAATGATATTTAGTAGCTAATACATTGGTTTTATGCTGCAGTTTAATGATTAATTTAGAAGCGTTCAAATATTATTTACACCATCGTTATACATTATCTTCAGTGTAAAGTGTAGATCGGCTAGCTTTCTTCAAGTAGAGGTTGTAGTAGGTTAGCCAGCGATTTCAGACTGGCTGTGAAGAAGACAAATTAACCCTGGCTAAAAATGGACCAAATGAACTGGCGGCACAACCGCCAAAAGAGACGAGTGCAGATTGCTGATAGAACCCTGGGCATTTTTTTCTGAACCTCTGTTCATTTATTTATTGACAACAAAATATATACATATTACATAAGTATTACAATTTACCCCCTGTATTGCATGCATCGCAGCTGCATTTTAAGGTCTTACAAGCTAACAAAATTTAAATACGACGTAAAGGGACCAGGTAATGGGACTCACCTTCGGGTTACGAACTGAGGGACCTAAAACTAACTTATGACTTACTTAAACCCTAAGTGTCCCGCTTCAATCTCCTTGGTGGTGGTGGTGGGGATATCATGTTGAATACGGGAGTGGTCAGAAATCGCAGTAAATCAAAGAATTTTATATGTGTCTACGGTAAATGTATTCATCTAACGTGGGGAGCTCACGTTTTTTCTGGTGATGGAATGATGTATGTCAGACCACTTTCATAATTATTCCTTTCTGAAATCCTTTGAATCACTTCCGCAAGATGAATAAAAAGGGTGATACCAGAGCCAGCCTGAATATACTCTTGTAAATCATCAGTTTATGTTGTAGTGATAAATCAGAATGCCAGCAAGTGTGAGAGCTGGTAAGACTTTGTGTACACCTGTAATTTTCTTCCATTTTTTTCAGACCACTTTCTTCCGATTTCCAAGCATCAACTTTGGATTCACGATGTATGAGAATTTACAACCACCTTGGCTTGATGGTCCCGTGTCCAATACCACTTATTCTTCCAATCATTGCGCAAGGAAATAATTTTCAGAATGTGAGCGACTTCGGGATGCTGGTGTCAACAGCATTGACAATCGGTAACGAAAGTCAGTTGACGATTCAATTCTTCCTTGTGGAGAACTGGCACTGCATGCAGTTTGTGGTAAAGTTGTGACCCATGCTCCCAGTCAGGCAGACCGTAATTGTAATTTGTTGGACGAGAGGTTGTGACTTTACTGTCCACTACATACAGGACTGGCCTGTGGTCTCGCGTAAAAAATTCCAGAGTGGTGCCATTTGTGATGCAATGCGGCTGCCTGGTTATCAGGAAACTGAGGGTTGAGGTCATTTGCGGGTTAGCCCTGTGGTGAAAGGTGAACGTCTGAGGGTGTATGATCGTAAAGGGCGTTTTCATCAAGAGTCTGCCACCCTCATTGCTTGATGTATTGTGCCACAGCATATGTCGTGCAATGATGTCCCCAATCCAATGTGGTCCTTTCTACGCAGCAGGTTTTTCTACAGGATAGTAAGATAAATGGGATTCCCCAGATTTATCTTTACCGTCAGATGATGGAGCTTGGCATTGCTAGTAGTTACCGGTAAGCCATTTCCTTCCAAGTGATGTCATATCCTACAGCCACTAGGACTCCACCACAGCCTATGGCCCTCTCGATCCAGAGTAGCCGGTTATGCGCATGACTTCAGACTTGACAGCTGACGCTTGGACATGATAAGTGACAACATGACTTGCACTAACGTGACACCAAGTAAGTAGTTATACTATTGACTTTTGACATCTCCTCCGCTTTTAACAGTGTGGTGTCCCTACGTGATGAGGGAGACTCCTAGTAACCTCAGGGATCTGGTCAACATATACCTGAATCAACGCAGGGCGGTCGTCAGAGATTTTGGAAGATAGTATTTATAAGGTCCTCGTGGCGATGGATGACAAAAGGATCCCCACGGTGTCCTGCTTAGACGACCTGGTGTTGGACCAGAGGTTAGAAAGTAAGTGAAAAGAACATGTGGCAATGCTATCCTGGTCGTTCGGACCATGGCTGTTGAGAAGACAACTTCCATCCTGGTGAAAGGGAAGATAGATTGTGCCCCACTGTTCTGGTTGCACGTAAAAATGGGCTCTGAGGTAACATACTGGGAAAGAAGCTGAATCGAGCACCTGGTGGATAGGGTGACACAAGTCCCCAACAGCTTTGCCGGGATAGGAGGAGCGATGTGGGGACAGTTCCCAGTCTTGAGGACTATACCTGGTGGTGGTGATGGGAATTGCAAGATATGCATCCTAGTAAAAAATACCAATAAATAAGAAAAAAAAGAGAAAATATGTTGGAGGTTCTGTGTGTACCAACAATGGATGGTCACTAGAAGGGGGTACGTGAGGACAAGCGGGGTCTGATAGTGCGAAACTGGTTTACTGAAAGATTGGAATTGGAAGAGATAAAGGTTCAGTGACAGCAGTCGAATTTAAGTGCGATTCTTATATCGATCAAAGCTGGCACTACCTTCTCTTGGTCTGGGCTGAAGGCTTCTATCGTATCTGAGGGAAGCAAGGAAGAAATGCCAGAAGAAAGGTATAAATTTACTACTTTGTCCCAGTCCTCGTTAAAGGAGTCAAATCATTGCTTCAGTTTTCTATGATCACCCTTAAACAAAACACCTGTAAAGGTTCAATGGCTTTGAGCCATTTTCGTTGAATAGTGTCGTTAAGTTTTGCCTTAAGGGAGCAAATGTGGTTAATCTCTTTAGGATTTCATTTTTCCATCATGAAAAATTGGTGGAAAAATAGGACAGCATTAGGGAAACAACAACAAAGGGGGAAACGATAAAAGGTATTAGTAACCTAAGAAAAGTGGTGGGAAATAATTCTTGTTTTGGATTCTTGCAGCTTAGATTGAAATCCACCGTGTACTATGCATTTGTGAACTCCCGTAGTAGGGGGAACCCATCTCTCCCTCATCCTGTCCCTGACTGAGAGACACTACTTCCACTGGGGGTTCACCTTCGTTGTGCTGGTCTACCTGACTGTCCAATCTTTTAGTAAACCAGTCTCGCACTATCAGGCCCCGCTTGTCCTCACGTGCCCCCTTCTAGTGACCATCCATTGTTGGTACATACAGAACCTCCAACATATTTTCTCTTTTTTTTTTTTTTTATTTATTCCTATCCCATTCTTATTCTAGTGGTATTGGCATTATTGCATCAGTGCACTTTAGTTTCTGCTTTAAAACCGTCTTTATCCCGAAAAAAATAAAAATTCTTTATATATAATATACAGACTATTTGCATGTGTATCACAAGGTCAAAAAAAGCTGAAAACATTCAGAGAAAAAATACAAATATTGTACATCCAGAATGAAAGGGGCACAACTCAATAAGTGCTGTTATTAGGAAACCGCGTTTAAAGTTTCTTAAACATTATATTACGGCTATTTTGGAAGTTTTTTTTAGGGCTTTTACGAGGCAACCGCTAACACTAAAAAATGGCCTGTAAGCGACAGTGTCAAAACTGATTCCCGCGAATCCTGCAATGCTACTCACTCAAAAACGGTATTTTTTCATTTGTGCCCCTTTCATTCTAGATGTGCGATATGTACAATGTGTACACAAAAAAATATACATAAAATCTAATAAAATATACACTCAAGCGTGAATCAGTGGCTTGGGGGACCAAATGTGGGCAGTGAGGGCTTTCAACAATTTTTTTTTTTAACATTGCTTTATATACATCATCGTGCCACATCAACATAATAGTAAACCGGTTACAATACAATGTCAAAAAAGTAAACAAAATTTGCCTAAACTGGAAATTAAAAATTAACCGAAACCTGTCAGAACCATCTCTCTATAAACTCTGCACTCATTCAGTTGCCAAAATCAGCCCAATATCTTGGTTTGGCCCCAGAAAGGTCCACCACATTCACAGGGCATATCAACAGGAAAAAAAAAAATCACGTAATAATAATCTCAGCCAAGCCCCAAAAACAAACTTATACTTTGCAAATCAGTCATTCATAACCTATACTTCATAATTATCGAGTTCCACTTGCATAACCAAAAGTGGTATGGCAGTAAGGTTAACTTGAAAGGATCTAAAACTTAGGAATCCCGTATCATCAAACTTACTCTCGCTAAACAAAAGTAACCACACTTTGTACTCCCTACAATTCAAGAATTTGTCCTTTCTCAAACTGACTCAACACAACAATAGCTTCTGAAAATCCATTAATACGAGAGTATGGTAAGAACAGCAATAATTCTATCAATAGGTACAATTACAAAATAACTAAACATCTGTTGCTAAATTAACATTTTTCGTTTCTATTTTAAATAAAGATTATATAATCCAAGTACGAAGTAGGCAGAGCAAGAAGTAAAACCTAGACCCATTCCTGCCAGAGAAGTGCTGAGCTCAATAGCATACGCCAACGTTTTAATTCAACGTGACTTTAAATAGGAACAGTTTACAGTTTACTGTATATTTATATTTACGTTTGCATCGAAGGATAAGCTCACTGGTGATAGCGGCGAGCCTGTGGTAATCCTCGAGCCTTCCAGGCTATTTCTTATAAAAGAAGAATAAAAGTTCATAACCACTTAATAATTAATAAAGAAAGTGAATGAAGAAAATCCAAAACTTGTAGTGCCACCATTAATTAAAATCAAGTTACAGGAATCTATGACTCAGGAGTAAATGTCTCATCAATAAATTCAAAATTGTTGAAAATAAAAAATAAAGATATCAATAATTTAAAATTAGTAAACATGAGGACAATCAATTTACAGATATACCAATTAAAATATACACAGATCCAAGCATCCAAGGAATATGAGCAGTATTAATGCAGCAAGAACAAAATTGAGATGAAAAACCAGTAGCATATTTTTCAATGATATTGACTGAAGCTCGAAAAAGGAAAAAAAAACAATATATTTAGAATGTCTAGCAATAAAATAAACAGTAAAATTCTGGCAATACTGGCTCATAAGAAAAAATTCATAATATGTACAGATCACAACCCTTTAGAAAACTTGAGAATAAAATCTAGAACGGATGAGGAGCTAGGAGACGACATATTACCTATCTTAGTATGATATTGTAATAAGACACAACTCATGAAAAAGTAACTAAGAAGCGCATTGTCTAAGTAGAAATCCAGTTTTAGCAACAAATGAAAATGCAGAAGAAACATTAAAAACAGTAAATTTAATAAGTCTGGAGGACATAAAAAATAACCAAAACAGAAACAAAACACTACAAGGAAAAATAAATAAATTAAAACTCAAGGACGATATCTATAACCAAAAAAGGGTAAAAAGAGACAAAATTGTGTTAGCAGAAGATTTTAGCAAACTCAACACCTATTGTCACATAGAAAAAGCACAGATGCAAAATAAGGTCACACCATTATACCAATATAACCAATATACCATTATACACAGCAAAAAATATCACCAGTAAATAAAATTTGTGATCAGTGCCAAATATGTATAAAAAAAATTCAAGAAAAAAACTTTAGGATTGGCTTATTATCACACTTAGGCCCAGCAACGTACCCATTTGAAATTGTACCCATAGATACAATCGGAGGTTTCGGAGGCTATCGTTCAACAAAAAAATACTTCGCAAGATATGCTTATATTGCGACTTCAAAAACTCAAACCTATGATGATTTCATAAAATTGACAAAAATGTTAGCACAGAATCATACCGTAGACCTAGTTTTAGCGGAACAATACCTAGGGATAAATTATAGAGAATTTAAAGCATTCCTAAATGAATATAAGATAAGATTAATTTTCACTGCGGTTGAATCACCTTTTTCAAATGGCCTCAACGAAAGAATAAATCAAACTTTAGTTAATAAAATAATATGCAAAATGAATGAAGATAAATGAAAAACAGCTTGGACAACAATAGCACAGAAATGTATAACTATAAACGGAGCACACAGTTAAGAAATTCTCTCCAAAATATTTATTAGAAGGCGAAAATATGAATATTTTACCACATGAATTGAAAAAACGCCATACGAAAACAGATTTAGAAAGAGACAGACAATTAGCACTAGAAAATACAAAGCAATCTGTAAAAAATAATATTGATGTGGCATTGGCCTCTACTTTGTACTTACATCAAGATCATTATATACATATGTAACATATGGCCTCATTGTAACTAAAACAACTATGGTGGAATACACGAGTTAACCTAGCGTCTGTGTTTTATCTATGTAATCCTAATATATTTCTACAGGTTATGGGCCCAGTCATGTTCAAAAAGTACTTTGTGTGAGTAAAGGGAATTTTACCGGTTGTTTGTTTTTGGATAGTGACGTGTTTTGTGTTGGAAAAGAAAAATTAACGTGAGAGACAGTCATGGCTACGGGACACACGTTAACATACCCTCAGTTGACGGACAATAATTTTCACAACTGGAAATTCAGAGTGTTAATGTTATTAGATGAAAAAGGTGTAAAATCAGTACTGGATAAAGATGAGGAAATCACTAGCAGCAACAAGGAATTGGACAAGAAAGCCAAAAACATTATTATCAACTGTATTACCGATCGCCATATTGATTACGTGAGAAGTTGTGGAACGGCAAACGACATGATGTCTGCTTTAAGCAACATTTTTGAAAGAAAAAGTGCTATATCAAAACTACTGGTACGTAAAAAACTTTTAATTTTAAAGTGTACGACTTCTCTACAAGAACATTTTAATAAATTTGACAATCTCGTGAGGGACCTCGAGTCAATGGGCTCTAAACTCAAACAAGAGGATCTCGTTTGTCACCTACTATTGACAATCCCAAACGAATACGAAAAAGTAGTTACTGTTTTGGAAGCAATGGATACCGAATTAACTCTCGATTTTGTTAAATCTCGATTACTAGATGCTGAACTAAAAATTAATCACATACAAAATGGTAGTGATGAAACTGATACATCATTCAAAGCATTTAGTCAAATTAAGAAATGCTATGAGTGTGGTGATAGTAGACATTTGTCATATAATTGTCCTAAAAAGTCAAATAATAATTTCAGGAAGAATGATAAGAATTTTCCACCGCAGAGACATTTTTCAAAACAATCAAGAAATTTCAATGAAAATCGTTGGAATGAAAACAGAAGAAGTCAGATGACCAGCAATGTTTGTCAACAAGATGAGGATATATCCGTTATTGCCTCAAATGATCTAGAAACATCTGGGAGTCTTCGAGACGTATCGTTTGTGGCATTTTCGGCAGATGTTGGACCACCAAGAGATGGCTACATGAATTTTGTCCTCGACTCTGGAGCTACGAGTCATATGGTTACCACGGAAACAGCTGATTTTGTCACGAATATTGTGAGTATTCCGCCTTTAAACATTAAAGTTGCTAACGGTGAAACATTATTGGCAAATAAACGTGGCATTTTAAGGGTTCGACCCGATAACTGTGATGACATTGTTTTCAGTATTCATGTAATTATAGTAAAACATTTAACATGTAATCTACTTTCAGTCAAAAAATTGCTTGATTCGAATTTCAAAATTATTTTTAAAGACAAAAAGGCTTTTGTCGTAAGAAATGATTCTATCCTATTTATGTGTGAGTTAATAAGAAACCTATTTATAGTAAAATTTAGATATGTCAATAATGAAATAAATACATTTAATGTAAGCAGTGAAACTTCCAATATTTGGCACTTAAGATTAGGCCACTTGAACAGAGGAGGTTTACGCTTAATGGGTTTGCCTTATAGTCAAGATCCGTGTGATTCGTGTCAAAAAGGAAAGGCTACTAGAGCACCTTTTAAAGATGTTATTAAACCCAGGTCAAGTCGCGTAGGTAATTTGTTACATTGTAATGTATGGGGTCCTACAAATCACACTAGCATTAACGGGGAACGATACTACCTTGCAGTAGTAGATGATTTTTCACATTTTACGATGTTGTATTTGCTTTAACAAAAATCCGAAGCTACTCAACGGGTTATAGATCATATTAAACAGTTAAGAGCGTCTGATATTTATGTTTCACGGCTGCGTGTCGATAATGGTACCGAATTTACTTGTAATAATTTGAGAAATTTTTGTAGTAATAACGGTATAAGGATGGAGTTTAATACTACATATTCACCCCAAAGTTGTGGAGTGTCTGAGAGACTCAATAGGACTTTATTAAATAAAGCACGAGCTATGTTTGCTGATAGTAATCTGCCCAAATATCTATGGGGGGAGGCAGTGAGATGCGCTGCATATCAACTTAATCGTTCCCCAACTAGAGCGCTTGATGGTAAAATTCCAGCAGATATATATCTTGGTAAGACAAATTTAGGGAAACTAAGAGTTTTTGGTTGTAAGGCTTGGTATTATAAGTTACCTAAAGGGAATAAATTAGATCAACGAGCTAATGAAGCTAGAATGGTAGGCTATGCTTCAAATGGGTATCGTTTATGGGACCCTCAATTAAATAAAATCATTATTTCACGTGACGTTAAATTTGACGAAAATAATTATTACTTTGACAGTAAAAATTTTACTCAAGAAACAAATGACAATGTATCTTTTAAACATGGTTTCCCAATTGATGACGATATAAATGTTGGACCAACTGTACCTGAACTAAATTCTAATAACGAAAGGAGATCAACTCGGGAGACAAAGCTTCCTTCTCACTTAAAGGAATATGAACTCTATTCAGCTTATTGTCTTATGTCTTACGATGGTAATCCTAAAATTTTTCAAGAAGCCGTTAAAGCTGGACCGGAGTGGAGGAAAGCTATCGATGATGATTTGACAGCACATAAAAAATTCGAAACATGGTCTCCGACAACAATACCTGAAGGTGAAAAGGCCATAGACACAAAATGGGTATTTACCACAAAGCAAAATGGTGCAAAGAAAGCGAGACTAGTGGCTAGAGGCTTTCAGGAAAAGTGCACGTATGATGTATACTCACCTGTCGCTAAGATGAGTAGTATCAGGACTTTATTTTCATTTGCGCTTAATCTTGACTACGAGATTAAACAATTAGATGTACCGACAGCATTTTTAAATGGGTTTTTAGAAAATGATATATATATAAGGACACCTGAAGGTGTCAATAGTGATTCTAATATTCAAAAGTTAAATCGCTCACTGTACGGTTTAAAAGTGGCTTCCAAAAGGTGGAATGAACGTTTCAATGATTTTTTAATTGAATTGGGGTTTAAAAGATCCGAAAGAGATGTGTGTTTGTACTATAAAAATATTATTTGGCTTTTAATTTTTGTGGACGACATTCTTTTAGTTGGATTACAGGAGGAAATAAATGAAATGGTAAATCTATTAAAAAAGGAATTTGATATTAAAGATCTAGGAGTTGCGAATCATTTTCTCGGAATGGATATTAAAAGGGATTCTCAAACAATAAAGATATCGCAGCAGGGTTTCATAGACATAATTTTGAAAAAGTTTGACATGGAGAATTGTAAAAAGGCAATAACTCCAATTTACAATCGATGTCCCATACAGACAACTTATAGGTAGTCTGATGTATTTATGCCTGGTGAGCAGACCTGACATTACGTATGCTGTTGCATATCTTAGTCGCTACTTGGATAAACCCACTAAAAGTTTATGGAATGCAGGCAAGCGGATTCTAAAATATTTGAACGTGGCTAAAAATTTTGGGTTGGTCTATAGAAAGGGTAAAAACGATTTGGTGGCTTATACGGATGCTGACTGGGCAGGAGATAAAAATGACAGAAAAAGTACAAGTGGATCTGCCATATTTTATGGAGATAATTTAATTTCATGGGCATCAGTTAAGCAGCAGTCAGTAGCATTATCAACAGCCGAAGCAGAGTACTATGCTGCATCTCAGACTTCGTCTGAACTTATTGGTTTATACGATTTAGTTAAAGATCTATATGTAAATGACTCCATCCCTATATTATATTGCGATAATCAGAGCGCCATTCATATGATTAACAATTATGAGAACTCAAAGCGTTGTAGGCATATAGACATAAAGGCGAATTTTATAAAAGATTTAGTTTCTAAAAATTTGATAAAGCTAGAATATATCGAATCGGATCTGAATAAGGCAGACATCTTTACTAAACCTTTGTCCACTCAAAAATTTCAAATTGGTTGTGAAATGTTAGCTGTTTTATCTATTGATGAGAATTAATGAAGTTTCACTGCATTGACTCAATATTTTTGTTTTATTTACTTAATTAATCTATGTTGTTTGATTTACTGGAATATGATCAAAATAATTTTAATATTCTGTTTGATTTACTTAATTAATCTATTTTTTTTACTGGGCAATTTATGATTGTAAGCAATTTAAAGTACTTTTGTAAAGATACTTTAAATTGAGGGGGGGTGTAAAAAATAATATTGATGTGGCATTGGCCTCTACTTTGTACTTACATCAAGATCATTATATACATATGTAACATATGGCCTCATTGTAACTAAAACAACTATGGTGGAATACACGAGTTAACCTAGCGTCTGTGTTTTATCTATGTAATCCTAATATATTTCTACACAATCACACGATTATAATAAAAAAACAATTCGATAAACACAGAAAGGAGTACGGATTAAATGTAAGCGACCTAGTTTATGTAGAAAATGCAAACCGATTACATAGGGAAAATTGGACGAACTATGAATTAGACCGTTGTATTGGAAGATATAAAAAAAAATCGGAATAAATTTATGAAAAACACTGGTCACAAAACATCAGAATCAAACCTTTTCCACATCACGAAACTCACCCCAGTGTTGTATACACAACGTTCGCCGGCCACGCTTCTTACTTCTCACTACGTTACTCTCCTAGGGAGATGCAAAGAACACATAACGTTTTTCTTAATTTTAAAAACCGGCGCGCACGGATGACTTGGGCGGCAACAGACAACCGAATGTCGTGAAGAGAGGTTATTGAGAGAGCGGTGAAGTGTATAATGAATTTATGTGTTGTGTAAAGTTAAATGAGAAATTTCTTTCGTTATATATTGCTTATTGGGGGTGAAAATGAAAAACCAACTAAAATCAGTTTAATGGCATTCTTTTAAAAAAATATTTACACTGGCTCACAAAAAGAGTGGCGCTCTTAGAAAAATTTAAATATTTGCTTTCTGAAATTGAATTATTTCATCTTTCGGTTCTTTTTTGAAATATATTAAAATATTTCAGTGATTATCAAGGGGCTATATAAATGAATAAAACCTCCAATAAACATTCAAAAAATTTAATGAAAAAATAATTAGAATCAGAAACAATTCTATTAGTAAGGAAATATTTGAATTTTCCTAAGCGTATCCACTTTTTTTGTGAGCCAATGTATTTAATACAGCTGTGGCCCTGGTTAAAAATTTACATGGACAGTATCAATTAATGGGACGTGTTAGATAAACTGCTTTTGAACTTGTGTGTGATGACTCAACAATTGTTACGAAATCAATCAATCGACAGGAAGTAATTAGTAAGATCATAGAAATCCTTAATTATGTCATACTGCACACTCTATTTTATTGTTTTCTTGTCCTTTTTCAAGACTGTCTTCCACAAAACCAGACCTACAAAAACTTTTTTTTTATCGTAATGGTATTTATTAAATGTATTTTTATGTATGAATCCCTCACATATTCATAATTTCAAACAGGCTAAAGTAATTTTTGGGAACATTTACCCTTGATAAGTAATTTTAGCATAAGTTTTGACTTTTTGATATGTTGTAGATCTCATTTAAATCACATAAAATATTCTGAAGAATATTTCCAATAATGTTGATTGAAATGTTAAATATATCTTAATGTTTCAAATTGTTCATTTTTATTAACATTTGGTATAGCATTGATGAAAAGATAATAGTTCTGATCTTATCTGAAACTGTCTTGATGTTGATGATTATCTGAAACTGATAATATCTGAGTGTTTCCGTGCTCATCAACAAAAATACTAAAGTAGTTGAATGCTGGTTGTACCTGTACCAAATTCTCTAAGTGCTGTACATGGAGTGGATTATTCCACAACTTTTTTGCCCTCAAGGTAGACCAGAAGGTCTAAAATGTGAGCAAAGGAGACTTGCATGTCCCGCAATGAATCTATAAAAGTAATGGGAAATCGGTCTACCCCACTGAGTATAGAAGAAACAGGGAGTCCTTGGGGAGGCGTGGTGTGTGTCAACTTTCCCCTCCCTTTGGTTACCCACAACGTGTCGACTTCCCTCTTGTTCTGCTTGGTTACCCTTTGTCGTCACCCCTTCCCCTTCACGTGAAGTAGTAACCAGACTAGTGAGTTTCATTTTTCTGTGATTAGTTCAGTTATAGCGTGTGGACACTTATCCAGCTTTAAAATAGGTATGCGTGTGACGTATGGATGATGTAGAGGGTGTAAGAATTTCTTTCCACCGTTTTCCTAATGATCCAGAACTGAAAGAATATTGGATTCGAGGAATCAAGATGGACAACCGAAAACCATCACAATCGTACCCGCAGTGACCACTTCAAAGAGAATGATTACTCTTCTCCTTTTGGAAGATAATTAAAAAACTATGCCGTTCTATGGATATTTACAGCATATCCACCACATTCACAGACGTCAACATCAACTTCATGTAAACATGTAAAGAGAGTTTTAAAACGTGTTCTCTCGCCGATATCGTCAAGACGGGGAAATTACCAAAAACCAATATGGGTACATACAAATGCATCCGTGACTAAAACCAGAAAATCTAAAAGGTAAAACAGAAGCTTAAAAAAAATATTCATGGGCCATAACAAATGTAATAAATTTAGTAACATAAAAATCTTGTGTAATCACTACGACGGCATAGGTCCCATTTTATCAATATTAGTCTTCAGAATTTCATTTTTTAGTTTGAAAATCTATGGAGAACTACGAGATTACTACTCTGTGCCTTTTCCTGGATTAATATACCTACTTAATTATTAGGGCTTTGATGAAACTTTGCCGCAAAATAATATGAATAATAAGATCAATGATTATATTTTACTATTTATTTTGGGCATTATTTTGTAAGCGTTTTACATGACGACCTACATTTTCAAAAACTCTTGTTGTGTTTTTCAGAAATTTTTTTTTAGATAGGTTGGCCTATAGTCAAACAAATGAAAACTGAATTGTATTTCAAAGCTATGTAATAATTTTCTTAATTGTTGACAAGCAATGCTCTTTTTTTTAATCACAATAAAAAAGAATTCAACAACTTGACGAACCAATCTATATTATCGTACTTATGTCTAAGGTTCACTTGTACATATTATCTTTTTTGAATGTTTTTGTTCACCTCATTAACGTAAATTATTAGAGATATCCGCTCAAATTAGTACAGACATTTCTATTTTGATTTCTTGAGTAACTGATCTCTAAAAATGTAGCAAAAGGATTTTTTTTTAAAAAAATTAGATGCAGATTTAATACAAAAGTACCTGTTTGTAACTATTTAAAAAAATATAACTATGTATACTTTCGCTAAAATATTTGATTACTGTGATGATACATTGTCTTTAGTATTTATTTTTATTCAATTAGTGTACATTTTCTTGCTACTATTTAAGTGACATAACTTTGCATTTTGTTTTCCTTAAAAAAAATATACAATTTTTCAAAATTAACACAACATTGAATATATTAATTATATGGTAAACAATAATTGAATCACACTTTGGGGTTGAGACGTTAATAATATTAAAATCAAGTACACATTTAGGCTTAGTTGTAAGTTTTTGTTTTCCTTCATACAGTATCCCCACAAAAAAAGTAACGCACATAAACAAATTCAAATATTTGCTTCCTAATAGAATTCATTTGGTTTTAAATTATTTTTTAATTAATATTAAACGTTTACAGTGATAGGGGGTATAAATATGAAGGAAATAGCCAATAAATATTCAAAAAATTATACAGAAATTTCTATTTTGATTTCTTGTGTAACTGGTCTCTAAAAATATGGCAAAAGGTTTTTAAAAATTTAATTAAAAAAATTGTTTTGATAAGCGAGCAAGTAGCCCTTGTTGTTGCTTTAGTGGAAGACGGTTGAGGCCAAAGATATGCAACCCGTGCATTGGCTTTACCTGAAACTACTGTTCAGCAAGTCTTGATTAATGGAAAAAATTAGGAAATGGAAATTTCCGCAACTAAGGAAGTGTGTCTCTGGTACCGAAAAAGGTTTTTATGATGCCCCATCATATTCGCCGATATGTAAAGGGTGTCCCAGAATTAACGCAAGATTTGAATTTGCCGCCATTTGTGCAGTAAAGTGCTGGCAACCCTAAAAAAAAAAACAATTTGACAGCTGACAGTTTAGGGTTAGTAAAAATGGAGCGTTACACGATAGAACCACGTGTCTTTATTGTTGAACATTATCTCAAAAATAATGAAAGTTTGGCGGCCACAGTTAGAAAATTTCATACAAAATATGGTCGGAATAGTGTTTTGACTTCATCAACTGTGAAGACATTAATTGAAAAATTTAGGGAGATTGGATCAGTTGGAGGCACTAAACACACTGGTCGTCCAAAAACAATCCGTTATAATGTCAATTTCGAAGCAGTGCGTGAGAGTGTTGTTGAAAATTCAGGAACATCAATTCGGCGTCGTAAACACAGTTCTTTGTGCCGAAATTGGATGATATTGATGTGGCTAATATGTGGTTTCAACAAGATGGTGCCACATGCCATACAGCCCATGAAACAATTCAAATACTGCATGAGACATTTCCAGGTCGTGTACTCTCTCGTTTTGGTGATCAGAATTGGCCCCCTAGATCGTGTGGTTTAACACCTTTAGATTTCTTTTTATGGGGTTATTTTAAGTCAAAGGTGTTTGTCAACAAGCCCACGTCCACCCACGTGGGTTCAAGACCACGTGCATTGAAATAGGAAATTCAATGCTGCATCAACGAAATTCAATCACATTTATGCCAAATGGTCATGGAAAATTTCGACAAAAGAGTGCATATGTGCCAGCAAAGTCGTGGAGGCCATTTGCTCGATGTGTTATTCCATAAATAACCCTATCCTATTTACTTTATAATTCAATAAAAAAAATAACAACAAAAATGCTAAAAACTGTGTTTTCTATTTAAATCAAATCTTGCGTTAATTCTGGGACACCCTTTATAAAACAAATGTGTCATCAAACAATGTTAATTCACTTACTCCGAGCCCTATGCCATATGCTGTTTTCAACCCCGTGTTAAAAATCGTGTTTGTGTAAGTTATAAGTTTAATGTAATCATCCATCATTTCATTCGTTCTATTTTATTTCTTTAAACGCCAACCCAACTCGCCCCAAACTGAAGATTTAGGTGCAGGATTTGGCCAATGACCCTTCCTTCATTTGTTCCTTCGTTGCAATGAACAGCTCACTCACAAATCAACTTTATTTAAATTTAAATTAGTAAGTTCTTTCACCTATAGAAATTAAAAATAAATATTGAAAAAGCGGATGCAATTCTATTCACCAAAACTTTAGCCCTTATCAATCCCACAAATTAATTTAGGAAATACTGAACTTGACTGGCCCCAGGCTGTTCAGTACGTAGACATAATTTTCGATAAAGGCTTAACCTTTACACCTTATGTAAAGTCTATAACGGCACAAGGCTGTAATCTTATTAGTGTTTTCATCCCTTTGCAAAACACCTAAAGTGCCGATAAAATAAAAATCAATTATGTATAAAAAGCTTTTCAGAACTCCATTAACCTATGAATCCCATTCTGGAGTATGACCTCCTTAAACTGCACAGAATACAAAATGAATTCCTAACAATTCAAGACCACATTCACCTAGGAGTACTGTCGTCTACCAACTACAAGATACTGCTGATATTAACTTTATTTATAACATAGTAAAATAAACTACTCAAAGGTTTCTTGACAATTGTAGTGTACCAACAATAATCTAGTAAAACGTTTTTTGCATAATGTACCAACTAGGAAGAAGATACATAGCTCATTCATTTTATTTTTAAGGGCCACTAGAAATTAGTCTTTTAGTTGTTGATTTATTTTTGTTTTCCAGTGGATATTTAGTTTTATGTATTAATTGCATTTTACTTTGGGTTTAGAGGCGCTCTAGAAACTATATTTATTAAGTACACGTAACATGAAATAAATAAATTATCTCTCTATATAAAATAAAAATGGCTAACAACAAAAACGTGTCGACAGCGTATGTCGGAGCATCCAACTCGATAAAACTATTTTCAGTTATTTAATCTTCATTGTTTTGTTTTTAATTGTAATCCTTTACTTTTAGCTTTCATGTAAGCACCTTTGGATAATAAGCCCGTGACATTATTTAAACATTAATTTTATGCATTCTATACAATCCACACATCATTATTTTTTCCAATAATTACAGGATATACTAACTCCCATACAGCTTAGGGCCCTCACATCACGCTCAAACATCAAGAAAATAAGTGTATATGTCATAATAGTATTGATAGCATGGATACAATAAGGTCTAAGGGCATAATATACGACGAAAAAATGTTTTCCTAATAGCATCTAGCTTTAGTTTTTGTCATAATGTTTTTTATTAATATTATTTCATAAATTAAAATTGATGTGTACTTGAATGAAGACTTTGTTCGTATTGAAGAGCAATGGTGTTAGCCTTCTGTTTTTAGACTATTTGGATTGGATTATTTATATTATATGTAAATATCTGAAATTAATTGGAGAAGGGGATCTAGAATGGTTTATGGCTATCAAGTTGGCAGTGGCGGTGGTGTTTTGTTGAATGAGTGCCCCCACCCCTGAGGTGTGCCGGGTCGATAGCGAACAATTGCTAGTAGTTGCTCGGCTTCGTTAGCTCCAGGTTCTTCCAGCTCTGTTCTCTGAAGCTACCCAGCGTCCATCCTTCGGCCAAATGTCGGCTTCCTCACCTACCGGAGGTAACCTTAGCAGCAGTACTAGTAGTAATAGTAGTAGTAATTAAATACACGCCGTATCAGGAGACACATCAAACATTTTGTTCAAGATAAATGAGCTCTTATGACAGCAGTATGTTGACACTTGAATCAATATCATACTTGCTTGCTAATTCCACCTCAAAATCAACCTCTTATAATCAGATTCAGTATTATTTACAGTTTGTTGTCTGTTATTCTCTCAATAGTTATCATGGCTCAATGGTGTTATCATTTGAGCTCTACCTCTATCTATTTGTCAAATGTTTGGATCTGTGGTTTTTGTTGTTTGGTCCTTACAACAACATTTTAAATTATTGTTAGATTAATATTTGTCTAATGACACATCAATATGTATTTTATTGAAGCACTAGTATTAGTATGATAGGACTGAATTTTATTAATAATAGTCCTAAGTTTGGGGTACATAAGGATGTTCAACATATACAAACAAAAAATGTTAATCATCTTTGCATGTCATGTTCCACTAACCACCGATGAATAGAAATATTTAATGTGAAATGGCTCCATAATTATTTAATGAATTATTATAAGTTAATTAGTTTCTTAATATGCAACTGTATTACTTTTTTATAATGTATGTTTCCAATAATAGCAAAGGACAGATTTGAAGACAGGTTATTGTTTTTTAAAATTTGATTTGTGTCATTCAGAAGGCGGAGTTAGTTTATAGTTAATTATACATGGATAATTAATCATGTGTGCAGTTTACTAGAATCAAAATCAGCCAACTGATTCTAGTAATGTCTGTCTAAATTGTTAGAAAAAAAAATTCGCTGTTACTAAGGGTACTATATTACCTCATATTATTTGTGTAATTATAATTATATAATCTTGTTTGTAGATAGAAAGAATGAAAGCTGTTAGAAAAAAAAAGCTTAATTAGTTGACTCTAAATTATTTGTTATTGAAAAATAAATTATACCAAAAAACAGCATATAAAATAATGATTTCATTTTTATCAGCTCCTATTCAAAAATTAAATTAACACTATTCCTCTAAACAAATAGAATTTGTTGTATAATAATATTTTCTTAATGATTGTTTATGACTCGGTCTGTTAAATTTTTAATTACATACAATTTATAGTTACAGAAAATTAATAACTGACAAATATCTTATTGCAGATGTAGATTTAATACAAAAGTACTGGTTTGTAACTATTTAAAAAAATATAAGTATGTATACTTTTGCTAAAATATTTGATTACTGTGATGATACATTGTCTTTATTATTTATTTTGATTCAATTAGTGTACATTTTTCTTGCTACTATTTAAGTGACATAACTTTGAATTTTGTTTTCCTTAAAAAAAATATACAATTTTTCAAAATTAACACAACATTGAATATATTAATTATATGGTAAACAATAATTGAATCACACTTTGGGGTTGAGACGTTAATAATATTAAAATCAAGTACACATTTAGGCTTAGTTGTAAGTTTTTGTTTTCCTTCATACAGTATCCCCCCAAAAAAGTAACGCACATAAACAAATTCAAATATTTGCTTCCTAATAGAATTCATTTGGTTTTAAATTATTTTTTAATTAATATTAAACGTTTACAGTGATAGGGGGTATAAATATGAAGGAAATAGCCAATAAATATTCAAAAAATTTTAAAGACATTTCTATTTTGATTTTTTGTGTAACTGGTCTCTAAAAATATGGCAAAAGGTTTTTAAAAATTTAATTAAAAAAATTGTTTTGATAGGCGAGCAAGTAGCCCTTGCTGTTGCTTTAGTGGAAGACGGTTGAGGCCAAAGATATGGAGCCTGTGCATTGGGTTTACCTGAAACAACGGTTTGGAGAACAATTAAACGTTACTTTTGTGTAGTTAGATAGGCGGAATCGCAGACCGTGCCAAGAACAGGAGCCAAGAGCTAATCAGTTTATTATTCTAAACATGCTTCGAAATCGGATTTCAACTGCTACCGAGGCTGCTCAACTGCCTTGTACAACTTAGGGAGTAGCAATATATGCAGAAACTGTTAGGAGAAAACTTGTTAAAGTGAATTTAGAGACCAGCGTCAGGGCCATTGTTGACCAGAGAATATTATAGAGCTAGTTTGGAATTTGCTCGGTGACACTTAAAGAAAAGAAATAGAGCTACATGCTGTTTTCAGAAGAGTTACCCTTCTCTCTTTACACACGAGATAGACTGATGAGAGCCTACCGAGGCCTGAGAGTTTAACGAAGGCTTTGTGAGTGCTCCACTGAATGTAATGTCACTGGGAGGGTATGGTATGGGTTGGAATTTCTTCAATGGTGAACACAGAGCTCTACTATCTTCTTTTGTCAATAACGGCCCTGGTGCTGCTCTTTGAGGGTTTTAATTCACTTCAGCAATTCTTCTTCTAGCAGTTTCTGCCCATATTGCTACTCCTCAAGATGTACAAAGAAGTTGAGCAGTCTCAGTAGCAGTTGAAAACCGATTCTGAACCGTTATTATTTTGAAATACCTTTTAATACAATAATAATAATAGCAACTACCAAGTACAGCATAATGACCTCCTCCAACATAAATTGTGCGTTGCATTATTAATACAACTATATGCTTGTATTTATGAATTATTGGCATTTGGAGATATTAAACTTTTTTTAAAAACTTTTTGGGAGAGTAGAAGATATTTCAAAGCTTCTTGAACAGTGACATTTTCTTTCTATTCTAAATTAGACCTGATTCTGACATTTATTTAGAATCTCAATCAATTGTGTATGAATTTATGTGATAAATAAATGCCTAAAGATGCACTTATAACTTTTACAATTTCATTTTATTTTATTTATAAATACATAAATGCATTTTTTTTCCATTAAACAAAATGTATAGTATAAAACAAAATTTATTGACCTGTTTGGTATTTTTAATAATCTCATCTCTTCTGTCTAAAATAAAATTCTTCCATATTAGTTGTCTTCAGAAATGATAGTTGATAATTATCTGTAAATGATGATAAGCAGGCATCATTCCGGGTGATAAGTGAAGCCATTGGGTCGCTCATAGTGATAAATCTGCGATGACATCTCGACTGGATCCCGCTTTCTTCTCTTATCTTTTAATGATATAGAAATCATCTTGATAATAATTATGCCACTTAACATCATAATTTTTGTTATTTGCTTCATACTTAACATTTCATAAACTTGCTCAACCAATTACATAAAAAGATAGATTAACACAGTGATGACCTCTAGCCTATAGAGTCTCGCCCATGGTGATGAGTTACATTTATTGGCTCCTGTAACATAGAAAATAAGGAAAGTCTTCTGTTGGTTGTTGCAGCAGTTGGTAGCTGTGGTTGGTGACAGGTTGCTGTTACCTCTCAAACTCTACTTTGGTTTACTAAACTTGATTTGATACTTGTTTATTCAAGTAGCCACCCATTTATCCCTCATGTAACTGAATTAACCCCGACCAGACTAATTCCTCACAGAAAAAAACCTTTTGAACGAAGCTGGAGATCGGAACCTGAGTCTCTATAGATGTCAGGTTTCTAACCACTAGAATAAGAAGACAATTACATATAATAATACTAACTGATTATTATATTAAATCAATGTCGTTTATATTAGGGTATGTTGTTCTATTTCGTCCCCCTAGCTGAGTGGTTGATTTGCTGACTTCTAACTGCAAAAACCCAGGTTCGATCCCTGGCTCGCCCAAGAATTCTTTGTAGGATGGATCTGGTCAGGGTTGATTAAACCTTGTGAGGATAAACAAATAGCTACTTAAATAAAGAATTAGTGAATCCAGTTTAGAAAACAGGATTTTAGGTTGAGAGGGTGTAATGCCTTGTTCTAACCACATTATCACTCAGTGCCATCTACGAACAATTGCAACAACCTTCAGTTGGCCATACTCAAAGAGGCGTGGCACCATGGATTAAATTGAATGCCCTTCTATTTAATAGTTCATATTTTATTGTCTTGTAAAGTTTCAGTTTGATGTAAAAAATGTATTGTTTTTAACATTGAAAGAGACGGAGGGTTGATTGAGAGAACTTTGGGAAATGCAGATACAGGTAAGAGGGAGGAAACAAAGCAGACACCTGGTAGAGAGAGAGAGAGAGGGTGGGGTAGACTTATCACATTCAAGTGCTAGACCTGGGGGAAGACAGAACTTGTTAGCTGAAGAGAAACTCAACTGACACGTCATGTGGCAATCATTTGAGTTCATCCCGTATACTACTTTATGTAAGTTAAACTACTTTTGATGAATTCAAATCGATTAGTATTGACATTAATAAATATAAATTAGTACTTTGGATTGGACATTAAAAAATCCTAAATAGCTATTCAATATGGGATAAAATAAAAACTTGATAAAAATATAACATTTTTTTAAATATTGTTTTTATTGTTCAAAATGCATAACAATGAACTTTTATTATAATATGTAATATTCATTTGACACTTTTTAATTAATGTGGTGGGGCTATAATGCTATAGAATGCCATTGTTCCAGAGCGGTTTACATGCTTAGTTACGTCAACGTTTGGGTAAAATTGGAAATGCCTTTGCTTCACTTTTTAAACTATAAATATACTAGGTCACTAAAACAGCCATTAAATTGTGTTCACATCTTTAACTTAACCTGTGTTTTACAAAGAGAGATGATATTTTGTATGTTACGTTTCATTTGATGCCCTCCCTGTTGGTGCCAAAATAAAACCAGCCGAAATGTCATAATTAATTAATACATCGGTCACTACAACATGGCTTATTGAGTAGGCTTTATCAAATTAAAGATATCGTTACCCAGATTAATAATAAGTAATTTGTGTTTTTAAACGTAATTACACTAGATCATTAAAACATTCATTCAAATTTTGTTCACAATTTTAAACCAATCCATTCTTTTTTTTTTCTAGTATATTGTGGAGGTCACCGAATTAAATTTATCGATATGCTGATCAAGGAAATGTATAATATATTGTGCATTTAATGGACTATTTTCACAAAAAATATAAAATCAGATTGACGCTTTTTTTAATATTCATATAAAAAGGCTGTTGTCATGGTGACAAACTTCCTTGTACAGTATCATTCAATTGGGGGAGTGTTAATAAAACTACTTTTGAATGAGCCTGCTAATGATGAGTAATTAGTTAGATCGTCAAAACCCTCAATTGTTTGGTACTGCACACTTAACTAACATTTTTTATTTGTCAATATTTCTGTTCTATGAGCCTTCGTGTATTCTTTTTGTTATTGTTCATACAGATTTCAAAATACTTGTGAGTGTTTTATTTTTTTTAATTTGAACTTTTTCTTTTCTAATTTTTAATTAATAGTAAAAAAATTATATTTAAGTTAGAAAAATAACAACTAAAATACTTTTTTTTAAAATCAATAAATGTTGTTGAAACTTTTGTTTTGAATCATCTTAAAAAATAACGATGTAAATCCCAAGAAATACAGGGAATGGTGCTCCAGAAGTTATTTTTATCCATATAATGACCACCCACAAAACAATTAACCCAATTTTCAGCTCTTCAATAATTTTGTTTGTCACCTTCCCATTTTGAAGGAAATATTTTTCGATCTAGTATCTTCATAAAAGTCTAATTAAAATCCGTTAGGAACAACGTACATCGAGATTCGTGTATAGGCTTTATTTTCAGTGGAGAGTAATCAATTTTTTTATTTAAAAACAATTTGCAAGGGTTAGATTTGGATATGGCAATGCCCTTGAAAAGACGGGCTTCAAAGTAATATTAGCGGGTCGTAGACGGTAATAACCAGTCCGGCTCGGTTCAGCAATGTATGGTAGCATCTTTAGATAGTTACAATTCAGATCAATTCCTTTCAGATATTTACATAATATAAATAATCCAATGCAAATAGTCTAAAAACAGAAGGCTAACACCTTCGCTGTTGATTACGAATAAAGTCTTCATTCAAGTACACATAAATTTTAATTTTTAAAATAATATTAATAAAAAAACAAAGCGACAAAAAAAATAAATAAAAGCTAGATACTCTTAGGAAAAGGTTTCTTCGTAATATATTATGCCCTTAGACCTTATTGTATCAATGCTAGCAATATTATATTATAAGTTATGTGTTTATATTTATCTACAAATTTTGTGGTTATCGCTTTTAAAATATCTACATTTGTATTCTTGATGTTACTTAACTATTCCAGTGTGTTTGTCTTAAGCTAGTTGCTGGCCTAGGAGTTCTGACTCCCAATAAATATGTGGATGTTTTGTAAGATCCTGTCTCGAACCTCTGACAGGGAACATAGTCTCACCGGAATCCTGATAGCAGTTAGCGTTACGGGGGGGGGGGGGGCTGGAGACCTTAAAGTTGCCGTTTTCCAGCAATAGCGATTTTTAGCACTTGAAACACATTTCCTGTATCCGTTCCTTGCAGTTGACGGAGGTCAAGAAGTCTTCAGTGTTGAAATATTGTATCTCTTTGGTTGATGTAGGCACCCATGGTTAGGTGGGAGTTGATATAACAGTGTGAAATAAAGTTGTTCCCTAGTAATGTGTGTGTAATGTGCTGGCTGTGCGCCGCTAGTTTCTTATATTTTTCCCTTGCCTGAATCATATAATTTGACAGGTTATGGGCCCAGAAGTACGTAGTGCCGTGTTATAATCGTGGAAAGTACCGGGGTCGTGAATCGTGTGATTGAGACTGAAAAATCCGTCGTATCCGTTCGAGAACTATGGCCGCCAACAACAACGTAACGATCTTTCCCCAACTAACAGATACAAATTTTAAAAACTGGAAGTTCCGTGTCACCACCTTACTGGATGAGAAAGGGTTCAAAGAAACGATTGAAGATGATTGGAAGCCGGACACCAACGAGAAGAAGTCTATGGATAAAAAGGCAATGAATGTAATTATTAATTGTGTTACTGATCGTCATATAGACTACATTCGAGGCGCGGAATCAGCCAAGGGAATGATGAAATCGCTTAGTAATGTGTTTGAACGGAAGAGTACGATATCTAAACTCTTAGTTCGGAAGAAATTGTTAACATTAAAGTGCACTACGAGTCTGCAAGACCATTTTAATGTTAACAATTTCTTCCGAACTAAGAGTTTAGATATCGTACTCTTCCGTTCAAACACATTACTAAGCGATTTCATCATTCCCTTGGCTGATTATTACCTCCTTTCCCGAATTCGTAACAAAAAATGGACTTATTAGATCAAGTTGTGATGTTTGTCTCTATTCTGGAAGAAATCTATGGCTAGTACTGTTTGTAGACGATATACTACTTGTTGGAAAGAAAGAAGAGCTAAGTAATTTTACTTCATTGTTGAAAGGTGAATTTAATTCTAAGGATTTTGGAGAAATTAACTGTTACCTTGGTGCCAACATTTCAAGGAACAAAGAAGAAATCAAGATTTCACAAAAAACCATGATTAGTGCATTGCTAGACAGATTCAATATGTCTGACTGCAAAGGTGTTTCCACTCCTTTAGCTAGTGACGGTTTACCACAAGGAGACGGAAAAGTGATACATGTTCCCTACCGTCAATTGATTGGAGGTTTAATGTACCTTTGTATGATAAGTAGACCAGACATTATGTTTGCTACCTCATATTTGAGTCGATTTTTAGATAGACCAAATCCCAGTTTATGGAAATCAGCCAAACGTATATTGAGATATTTAAACCAAACTAAAGACTTTAAATTTGTATTTAAGAAGAATCCATCATTGGACATCATAGCATACTCTGATGCAGACTGGGCAGGCGATCGTCGAGGCCGAAAAAGCACTAGTGGCACTGCTGTCTACTTCGGTGGGAATCTTATTTCATGGAAGTCTGTAAAGCAGCAGAGCGTCGCACTCTCTACAGCGGAGGTGGAGTATGTAGCAGCAGCACAGACAGCGGCAGAGGTCATACATCTCCACAACTTAGCAAGAAGTGTGTCAGTGAGTGCTAGTGATAAAGTGCCCTTAATAAAGGTGGATAACAAAAGTGCCATATTTATGTTAAGTAATTATGAAAATTCAAAAAGATCAAAGCATATTGACATAAGAGTAAATTTTATAAAGGATTTAATTGCAAATAATAAAATTAAAATTGAATATGTACAGTCAGAAAATAACATAGCAGATATTTTAACAAAAGGTTTAGTGGCTCAAAGGTTTGAATTTTTAAGAGAGAAATTGTCAATTTTGTAATGAACTTATGTACTTAACTGTTTTTTAGATTATGCTTTTGTGGCAATTTTGTTTTTTGTATAGTTTTTCTTAAATTCTTTTTGCTTAAAAAAAAAAAAAAAAAAAAAAAATTGAGAAGGGGTGTTGAAATATTGTATCTCTTTGGTTGATGTAGGCACCCATGGTTAGGTGGGAGTTGATATAACAGTGTGAAATAAAGTTGTTCCCTAGTAATGTGTGTGTAATGTGCTGGCTGTGCGCCGCTAGTTTCTTATATTTTTCCCTTGCCTGAATCATATAATTTGACATTCAGATGTTTCAAGATTCTCGATGACCATACAACCGTGAACACGCTGCAGAATAGATAATTTGTCATCACAACATTCATCCAAAGCAAAAAAAAGCTATTTGCAGCTCAAATGGTTATAAATTACCTCTGTTTTGGAAAGATTTTCAAGTTAGCCTTGATAACTTGCTCTCCATTAGTTAAGTAAAGATAATGGCCGAATCCAGATTAAGTGTTAAAGGAAGATTGTGTGCTACTGGAAATGCGAAAATATGGTCGAAGTGCAAAGGCAAATGTTAATTGAACCGTTAAACGTGGCTTCTTCGCTTTAATGGAAATAAATAAATTATTAATATTATTTCATAAATTAAAATTTATGTGTACTTCAATGAAGTCTTTATCCGTAATCAAGAGCGACGATGTTAGTTTTCTGTTTGTATACTACATATTTGCATTTGAAGCCACTCGAAGAAGATAAATCTTAGTTCTATGAACTAGCTGGCTGCCTAGATGGTGCCAAGTGGTTTGTGTATTTGACTCCCCTGCCCAGAGATCGAGCATTTCTCACTTCTGTTTAGTTGCTGCATCAACGATCATCCCTGAGCCTATTCATCATTGTTCCCACCACCTTTACGCTGACGACTCCAAAATCTATTTAGCCCCTTATCCCCCCCCCTCCGATTTATAAGTTGCGTATGCCAAGATTCAGGATCAACTACCGTACAACTGATCAACCACCCTACTTAACGCTGCCGGTGGTGGTACTTAAAACTAATTATTTTATCTCTCACTAAGCTAGAACGCATTGATTATTTATTTTTTATAATAATTTACAAATGGAGTACTGTGGTACTGCTCAGCGTATATAATAATTTACAAATGGAGTACTGTGGTACTGCTCAGCGTATATAATAATTCGTCGTCTGTTTTAATCAGAGAAGAGGTTAGCTTCTAGTGTTGGCAGCGTTCACTCAGCTTAGAGGCCCCAAACACAAATTTCAGTGAACTATCCCGTAAAAAAATAACTTTCTTTTTTTGCTAGAGTTTTATTGAGTGTGTGTTTTATATAATCGTTTTGGCAATGTATTTTGAAGAGAAACCTAATTGAGCAGGCCAGGAATTGTGATTAATTATATAAAACCTCAAATACAACATACATGGACAATTGTCGCAAACTTATCATTTGGAAGAAATTTGCCAGAGAATGAAATTTAAAACAGGCATGTACGGTTTCACGTAACTTTTCACTGGTGTAAGAATATTTCTTGTAAAAACTCACGAAAAAAGACTGTAGTTCTCCTCTGTTATTCAAAAAGGAAATTCTCCGTGCTCCAATTGACTTTTTGAAAATGCACTTTCCCAATTTCTTTAATAATACAAACTCGCCATGAAATATGTAAATTCCGTATCAAAATCGTCCGATTTAGAACTAAGAAGTATATATATATATATATAGGACGTGAGACAACTGGAAATAGTGGTTGGTATGTTTGGCCATTGGTAGCGAGAATATTAAATATTATGGCCTGGTTTGGCAATTTTCGTAGTCTGCCTTTGTTTGACATTAGATTAGACCAAGGACTTCAGTCCGTACAAACTATATAACATAAACTTGAATCGATTCTTAACTTTAATGACTCGGTGTACTCAATTTGTCGTATGGTGAGTAAACTACGCGGATCGGTGTAAAATTCTCTCCGAAATCGTTTTTGCAGTTCTACCGCGTTTTCGCACTTCCAGTAGCTTTTTAGAACTTTCTCCTTTGGCCATTGGTAGCGAGAATATTAAATATGGCCTGCTTGGGCCATTCTTCGTAGTCTGCATTTGTTTGAAATTAGATTAGATCAAGGACTTCAGTCTGTACAAAGTATATAACATATACTTGAATCAATTCTTAACCGTTATGGAAGGTTATTGGAACTGAACAACTGTCGAATACTTTAAACGATATTGAAATAATAAAACCCAGTTCAAAATATTTCTTCCAAGTTTTCGTTCAATTTTACAAATGGCAATTACAATTTTGTAATTTATTTTTAACGTAGGCAAAAAAATATCAGATAGTGGATCAGAGCTGTGCTCATTCAGATAAGCGAAAGTAATTTTGGAAAATTAATTTATTGTTTATTATAGGCTTATCGTGTTTGCTTAAGATACGTGAGGGAACGGTTTGCGGTTTCAGCGGACAATTTAAATAGAGCCGTTTGTAAATTTTGTCGAGCCCGACTGCTAACAGAGCCAAGGAAAGGCACCGTGCCTGCATTAAAATAGACTTTTAAGGAAAAATCACTTTACGTAGTTCGATTTGTGAGCCATAAAAAAATAGTTTTCATTTTTTACAGCATTAATTATTCTTCAAGATGCTTTCATAAGATTATTACCTTTCGTTTTTGTAATATATTTATTTAGAAAAGATTACTGTATTTAATGACCGTCTTTAATTTTATTTTAGGATACTGCGGTTAAATATTTTATTTGTTGCTGAATTATAGTTATGGGATTTTGGCCTAGTATCGGCTACTACTAATTATGTCTAAAACCCAAAATTTATTAACATGAAATATAATATAAGAATGTGTTTATTTAAATATTATATAATAATCTATTTAAATACAAAAAATATTAAGCTAAGGGTCCGCTTAATATTTAGGTAAGAGAAAATTAACAAAAATTATAGGTATCATGAAAAAAAAAAGCCGAAATCAATTAATCAACAATTCAAAGTTCTAATCTGAAGAGTAAATATAAATAAAACCAAAAAATAGTGGGCTAAATGATAAAAGGGTCTTAAATAATAACAAATAACATTAAGTCCGGCTGTAAGACGCTCTAGCTGATAATCCCAACCAAAAAATAAAGAAAATGTGGCAATAATAGACGATTCTAAAGATAAATATCGTATATTATAATTATAATAATTATATATTGTAATAAAGATCGCAGCATTCTCAAACACCAAAGTATGTAATAACGCTAATGATAAAACAGGGAATAAATAACGATATCTTACTATAAATAATAAAACTGGATATCACTATTCGACAAATTAATCAATAATTAAACTATACGAAAGAATATTAATACCAAGATTATTTATGAAAATGTAATATATATAAATTATTCTAATTATAAATATGGTCATCAATTAGAAATCAAAATGATTGAAAAAACATTTAATCATGATAAAACAGACATTCTTGATAAATAATCATCTTGATTACACGCTAATCTACCTAGTAAAAGACAAGCCCAAGGACCCCTCAAAAACTGTAAAAACAAGAAAAATTAAACTGAAGTATAACTCTAATCCAAAAATTAATATAGTTATAAGCATTGAAAAATAATTAGCTACAACTATAAATTCTTATCTTATCAAACATAATAAATTAATGAGCTCTTAAATTACAATTAACAATGCTGTACAAGCGAATTGTAATTCCAAACAAATATATAATAAAATGTGCTTACGAATTTGATTAAAACATAACATTCCCACTAACGCACAAAAATAACTAATAATATATTATAATATTTCAAACAAAAATACTGATTTTATAAATTATAAAAAAGGTTAACTTTTAAAATTTAAGTAAAAAGTAAATACACTTATTTTACGAATCCAAAACCCCCATATTTTTTACAAACTATTTACCGTTTTTTATGATTATTAATACATAATATCATTATCAATTTCAATAATATCTTAGCACCATCCTTTAAGAATGGGAATAGCTCTAATTTTATAGACCATTATAGAAACAATGAAATGCTAGATTCCTTCCTCTGGCAAATATATTTAAATTCATTTAAAAAAAAAATGTACGAATATATATATTATATATTTATACACATATACATTATATATATATATATATATATATATATATATATATATATATATATATATATATATAATGTACACTTATTGTATTTACATATATATCTCACCTGTCATATCCAGAGAACCACGCCTCTACGTCTAAGTCAAATAATTAAAATAATTTATTTAATTAAATTAAATTGAATTGATTTGGAATTCCATTTAGTTATTTAATCTACTTGATTTGATTACTTTATCAAACGCTGAGCTGAGCTACTGCATTGACGTAACGGTATTTGAATAAAATAAAATTGATTAATATTGGTTTGATTCGATTTTTGTCGCAATAAATTATTTTCTATACTAATATACTTTTTTACTCAATCCGAAATTCGCTAACAAAGGGTTCTGAAGTTACGATAAGAATTCGCAACAAATCCTTGTCTGTAGAAAAGCCTAAAATCTTACCATACTTACTTCCAATATTTACTTATGTTTGGGTAACTTATCTATGTTAGCAATATTTTCAAGTAATGGTTTTTCAATATTTTTACATTTATCAAAAAAGTTTGTCATTCAAACATTTTGTCGGTAACATTTATCGCTCTTAAAATATCTGTAATATTATCAGCTTTGGATACGTCTTGCAACTTTAGTACTTGAGTAATAACTGGAGTCTATTGCAAAGTCTTTATGCGTCCGCTCAATATTTTGGCCTCCTATAAAAAATAATTTACACGGATCCAACCACAGGATTAAGTCTCTTATTTTGGATGTTGTAACCATATTTTGGACTTGGGACACTTGGTGGGGCGGCTCTACGATTAAAGCACATATCTTCATTTTCATTTTTTTCGGACAGCAACCCCACCAAGATTTTCTAAAACATTAACCAGGCCTAACAAAAGTAAAGTGAAGTGTTCAATGGTACAGTAGATGGTTAAAACATTTATAATGTGGGGAGGCTTGTCCTGTTGCGCTGAGGCGGCTCTACGATAATAATGACAATGACGATAATGGATAAATTTAATTGATAAGAACCATAAAATGGCGTTGACATTCTGCCTGTTGTCGAAGCCGGAGTCTGGCTCATCAACTATGACAGGCTTGACACAATTTTAAATATGACTACAGATCTGTACCTGTACTGGCTTCTTAACCAATATTTCATGCCATGCCTGTTGCTCTCACACATGGCTGGCTTCCAACGAGGAACCCTCTATATGGTTCCATCATTATGTTATTTAAAAAAAATTATTATTTAAAAGAAAAAGTTTGTATGTATATCTTTTTTTTTTAAATCGTAACAATTTTATATACTTCGAGTGGTGTATACCCTGAGTTTACGGGCGCAAATGACCCTTGTGTGACACCCTAAAAAATACCCGGCGTTTGTTCATTCTCTATTGCTCTTTGAGGGTTAATAAATTAATTAGGTAATTTTGTTGTTTTTTTATTTATATTTTTTCCTGAACTAAAATTTAAATGAAAACATTACTCATAATCAAGAACGATGATGTTAGCCTTTTGTTTTAAGATTTATTACCTTGTATTTTAGCATAAAAGTATTTTTATTACGTAATTATTATAAATAAATTGGTGTGAATGTTTTTGACGTTTGCCTGGGAGGCTGGAGGGGTTGGTGTGGTCGCCAGTAACTGGTGTACATTGGTATTCGACTGTCACCAGCTTCTGGCCCAATCTTATTTATAGATTCGTTCCTAGCTCCTAATTGGGTCCTCAATCCTCAAATAACTTCTCTATATTTATAGGAAAAAAAACGTCCTGACTGAAGTTTCTGATGAGTATCTTCTGCAGTTCCGGCTATTTTCTCTTTTAATTGATTTTTTGTTTGTAAAGCCATTGTCGAATTTTGTTATTCAATTAACTTGCCGAGCCCCTTAGGAAAGAATCTTCTTTCAACCAGGTCTGTTCTACAGTTAAATAATCTTTGTAGAGGAGAGTCTTTTAAAAGAATAGAAAGAAAAGCTTTATTATGAAGTACAAGCAAAACACTGGTATATAAAAGTATTAAGAGTTACGCTACTACATACTTGGTGGAAGGTCTAGTAGAATCTTATATATATATAAGAAAAGGATAAGATTCTGGGAAGTAGGGAGTAAGGGAAGTAAGGAGGGTTGCTTACTTAAAAATAACAGGAACCATCAGTGACTTCCATGAAGTCACGAGGGAGGTATACAGTTCTGCTCAGGCCTTCCCCGTGTGGGCCAAACAAAAAAAAAAAAGTTCTGCTCAGGCTCCTTCTACTTTTAGCATTATATATAATATTAGCACTATAATATTCTTAGAATTATACGATAGCCGTAGTCAATGGATCCTAAGATTGATTAGAAAATAATCCAATCGATATAAACTTTAAAGATATGTTCCACAACACCCCAAAAACGGTGATTAGGATTCAGTTGAGATGTTTGCTACAACTGTCTGGCAATAAATGATTTTTTAGAATCCACTGAAGGATCGATCCCCGTCTCGCCCGAGGAATTTTCTTTATGGGATGGGTCTGGTCACATAATTTGTTCAACTCTTTTCTGCCGTTGACCTTGATCATTTAACCGCTTCCAACTAAAAATAAACGGAAAATCACACCTGTTATTAGCGTGTAAACAAATATAGAGCAAACCAATAAATTAGAATATATTATCAATTTTATTTAAAAGGCTGTAATGAAAATGGAAATAAGAAATAGATACTGTCCTAAAATGTTGAGATAGCTGGAAGCTGTAGGCTGTATCTGTTCACATTCCTCGTCCGCCGGCCATCCTTTGTAATATGTCCATTTCCATGTCATAGTTAAAAATAACTATTTTTCTCAAAATATTAACGTTTATTTATTTTTTTTTAATTATGCTACTATATATACCTTAGCGTAAATACATATACAGTGGAATCCCGATATTTCGTATTCCCGGCTAATTCGTATAAATTTGCCGGTCCCCAGAGAAAATCCCGGTAAGTGGTATAAAAACAATGCATTTCAGTCCCCTCGGTAATTTGTATTATTTTTAGACCCGAGGTCACTTAAAACGTTTTATAATTCGTATTTCCAGAGTACCTGCAACTTGAAGAGAACTTAAAAAAGTGGTTCGCGCTAGCAAGGAATTCAAATGTACCAGTTGGAATAAATATACAAAGGAATTGACAATATCCGTCTGCAAGGAATGGCGTAAAAACAAAAATTACGGATTTGTTTCGTACAAATGATTGGTGTTTTTTTAATCTAGAACATAAGTATTTACATATTTTTATTGCATGTATTGTTTATTGTTTAGTTTAGTATTAAGCAGTGTTTATTGCATAGTTTTTATCCTTACTACATTGTACATACTTCTTAATACATTCATGTTTGCATTAATACGTTTTTTAATTTTGTACTCCCGATAATTGATATTCCCGATAATTCATACTAAACTGTCAGTCCCTTGACAATACGAATTATCGGGTTTCTACTGTATATATTGCTTTTTAGCCAGCCAGTTTTGCCTAACCTTGAGTAAAGCTATAATTTTCTCATTTATGTGCCAACCTATTGTACAATATTTATTCAAACTAAATCCACTTGTTAAATACTTACCGATCCCCGCAACAAATAAGTAATAAGTTCATTTCACAATGATTTGACGAGCTTTTATTTTTATTATCCTACAAGGTCAATAAAATGGAACATATTAACTGGAACAGTCTTAACTTTATGTTTTGGCACAATTTTATTTATTTTTTTATTAATAGAAATATTTTAGTAATGAATTATTAATTCATGAAACCTCTTAACCCTCCCTTGGAGTTTTATTTGTCAGTATTAATTGTTTTAAAATTGCGATATCATATGAACATTATCAAAGCGTAAATCTTAGATATTTGTTTATATTAAGGCGAATTGCCAATTTAATTTAATTTTTTTAACGGGCGTGGATAAAATATCGAGTTTGGCTGTACGGAATTTCAATAGACATTGGACAAGTAGAGGACAGTATTAATTATAAAAAAAAGTAAAATATACCTACAATTAAAGATTTTAATTTTTACCTATATTCAGTTTTTTCAGAGACTCGTTGAGTGCATCGTCGTCCACTCACTTTTCCTGCCTGTTCAAATAATTTAGATCATCTACTTTTCTATATTGTTCAAATGACTTGATTTATAGATTGTTTCTTATCTTACAAATGTGTCTGAAGAACGGACTTCTTGGTTAAATGGTCTAGGGACCTTTTTTTTTACCTTGCGAAGAGTCCATCCCCCCACCCCCACCGGGACTGTAAGTGGTACGGGGGTCTAGGCTTCTGGGTCTTCTGTAGGGTATTAATGATATTTGACCTCAAAGACAATCTAATTCTGCCTATCTTCTCAGAAATTTAGTGAATACTTTCTTAATCCAGTATTGGTAAGGCTTGATCTCGAAACACTAATGGTAAGATTGGGTCAATATGACCCGACAATACTTAATTTAAATTTTTTTGCTATGGTAGGCTAGAGAGGCTTATAAAATATACTCTAGAATATTTATTACTGAAATAATTATAGCTCTTATAAATTATTTTTTTTAACAGACTTAATTCCAGAAATAGAAAAACTAATAAATAATTATGAGAAGTGTTTTAGGAACTTTGATTTTGTTTGTTATACACAATCACGGTTGGTATAAAATATATGATAAAATACAAGATACAATAAAACATAAAATTGTATATGAAGGGAAAAATATAATAATACGTCAAAATAAAGAAACGAATAAATAATTATACGAGTCCTGTTGGAACTTTAACTTTTTTCTTTCCCAAAAGACTCTTTCTAAATAATTATCAATCACAAAACACAACATCAGCATAAGAGAAAACATAAAAATGTAAACGAAATTACAAAATATATGGAATAGAAAAGTATCACACTATTTATTTAGTTATCATCGTATAGAAATTTAATGTTCTCTACATATACATTTATGACACTTTTTATAGACTTGGCCCTTTCTATATTTACTTTTATTACACGGGTCATACCTCTTTCTTTTTCCCCCCTAGTGGTGTTTGTTTAAGAAGTATCTCTCCTGTATTGGTCAGTTTTATGCTGGTGGTCCCAAGTCGAATACATCATTAGAAATACCCTTACCTAAGTATAACCGCTTTGTTCACAGCTGGACTAATACTACTTCAGAAAGAAGGGTATTTGAAGTCTGGTCGGGAAGATCCTCGAGGTGAACATCCACTCCAGTTATATTTGCGTTTTCTTTATTGTCCAGTCTTATTTTTTGTAGTTTAAGTATGATGTCCTCATTCTATCCGTTATTTACGGCAGCCTTTTCTTTTAATCCCATTCTTTTTCTTCTTCGCTATCCAATGGAACGTTATTAGGGCGATTGATGAAAAACTTTAACATCCCCATGTCGTTTCTTTGGTGCTTGCAATGATTGTGATACGAATTCCAGTTAACTACAACTATAAACAGTACAACTATAAATCGTGCGAGTACTCGACTTTTTTTTTAATATTCGGTTATTTATTTTTATTATAACGGTTACATTGTTGTTAAAAGAATGAAATATGGTTCGATTGATTAGGGACGCGCAGCAGATATCTGTAACGGATAGTGGGCGGGACCACAGTGAAGTCACCACTCATTTACGGTAGAACTCACAGTTCTGGCCCGCCGGACACCTAAACACTACACCTCAAGTGTACTCGTACCTGTTATTTTTTAGTTCAAGGTGTTTAAATCATCAAGGTCCCAAGGGATATCTTATATCATATTGAAAAGTTGATATCTTTGTACTGACTTTGTGGAAGTTGAACCATGAACACTATACTAACAAAACAAAAAATAAAATGTACAAGGAAGTTGTTGAAGCGTTAAGAAACGATTTCCCAGAAGTGGGTTACAGTATAATAAAAAACGAATATCACTAAATGGATAAAAAACAACAACAGCTAAATTACTACACTGATTTGTCGGAAATAATCGATCTGTATCAACAAATTTTGGAACAACGGAATAATAATATTTCACCTTATGAATACCAGGAGTCTTCAGGCTCGTCGGCGCTTACTAATTACTTTAGTAATGCAACTAATTTTTCTTAGCTAATTAATTGTCAAAGATGTTGTTATTATTATATAAATAGTTTGTTGTAAAGTTTAACTTTTCCACTTAATTTTTCTGCTTAACAAGTTGCTTTGTATTTTTTTTAAATGTCTATTTTAAAATTTACTTATAACGTGTTACAAAATATAACTAATTTATTATTCAAGCCATAACGCAGTTATCTACAACACTAAAACCGTGGCCGTCTCTCTGGGGGTTTTAGTAGATTTACGCCATACATGAACGGCCCTGACCGCTGGCGGATTTGAAAAAGAAAATCTGACGGACACGGTCTGTACGTTAGTGGGGAATAACAGTCTAAGAATCCGCGGATTGAGCTCGTGTAATTAGTCGTTTAAAAAAACCGTTCCTGTATGGCTACCTGTTGAAGCGTGGTAATAGACGCCTGACCAGGGCTAACCTATTCACGGTTGAACTTCAGTGGCGTGAACCGGGATATTGCCTTACTGTCTATTTAAGAGAAGCGACGTGGCTTTAACTTGTCCCTAACGGAAATAGTTACACAAGTTGAACAGCCTCTCTCGGGCAGCCAGCCCAACATTTCATTCATGAACTTCCGCTTTTCAAACCATTATTTACTTTTTTTCGCTCTCTATCTCTTCCAATATTTAAATGTAAATTTTACCAGTTCATTATCTCTCTTCCTACTAACACTTTATAGTTCATCATTATTATTATCATTTTATTTATTTCCTATTTCAATATATCCTGGCAACCTTTCACACTCACTTTCCCCAGGTAATAATTCCTATATTTTACTTTCTGTTCCTAGTTACTACTTTTAGCGAATGTCACCGCTATTCGATAATCGTTTTTGTTCAATATTGTGCTATACATTCATTTATGAGTTATGGCTAATGGTACGGCAATGTTAAGCCTAATACCACATAGCCTAAGGTAAACACACCCGTAACGTGTGTATAGAGGATCAGGAGGAGAATAAAGCCAGTTATGAACCAAACCATCACGTTATATCATCTACCTCCTTATTCATTTTTTTTTTTTTTTTATCGTCTACAGCCGGGAGACGATAACTGGTGCCGAAACCCGGGAACTACGAGTATTCTGGTAAACAACTGTGAGTAAAATTTTTATTTTTTTTTTCCTGTTGTTTTATTGGGAAAAAGTGACCTAGTTACATGGTAGAATTACGGCCTGCGGCTTTTGAAGTGCCCGAATTACCTAGGGAAACGATGGCCGAAGCTCATGCAAACTCCCTGGCTTGGATGAAGGTGTGAGCGGCGACGTCACAGAACCTGAGGAGAACAATATTGGACCTAGAGAAATTCTCAGGAGAGTTAGGCGAATTGAACCATTTCATCAAAGGTGGTGATAGGATTATGGAAAGGGTAGAGGCGAAGGCGAGTGAGGGTTTACTCGACTCTGGCGACCATCTGGGACCGCATCAAACGCCTATGGAGGACGGAGAGGATCGGAGTCGATCGTACGTTCGTCCGATGTTCCCTGAAGGTGGAGACAGTAAAACAAGAAACGCGGCAGAGAGAAGTGGCCCTTGCATTCCACCAAGGCAAGACAAACCACCGGGGAATCGACGCTACCCTGCAAGTATTGAAGAAGAGCTATTTCTGGGGGGGGGCCTAAAAGATACAATTGCGAGAGTTATTGGTACCTGCGACACATGCCTCACCACGAAATATGATCCCCCCCCCCAGAGCAATACAGGAGGAGACACCGACGGCAGACCGACCGTTGGAGGATTTGCAGGCGGACACGTTCACATGGAGGGGATACAAATGGGTCACCATTGTTGATAGATTCAGCAAAACAGCGATGGCCCATCTGATAGCAGAACGATCCGCGGAAGCAGTCCTAAGGGCACTACGCACATGGTGCCAATTTTATGGCGTACCAGACACGATAGCTTCCGACGCAGGTAGGGAGTTCGATAACGCCGAAATCAGGGCTGAGGTGGCGGCCTTAAAGATCCGTTGGCATCTCAACACCCCAGGACACCCGAAGAGTCGAGGAGACGTAGAGCTACTGCACAGCACGCTCAGTGACCACCTACGTATTTAACATGGAGAGAAGGAGTTAGAACCCAACGTGGCGATGGAAAAGGCAGTCATCGCGTATAACCACTCAATCCATTCTGCCACCGGTTTTTCTCCGGTCGAGACGCTGTTTGCACTTCGAAGATGCCGGCGTGGTAGCAGGAGTACGGCGGTCGATGAAGAACTGGCCGCGCGGGTAGTCAGTAATCAGATAGCGCTAGGGAAACAGTGGGTGGCCGTTCGGGGAAGGCTTGAGGACAAGAAACGGCGACGGGTGGCGCGCGACAACTTCAAAGTCCGCGATATTCTGGGCAAACTTAAACTCGGCGCGCTTGTGTACCGGAGAAAAGGGTCGAACAGGGGTAAGAGGAACTAGTGCGGTACGAGGGTCCTTTCCGAGTGGTCACGGTCGAAAGCATTACACCCCCGATCAAACGGCGGACGGTACATGTGGAACAGCTCAAGTTTCCCGTGGTGGAGCCTGGGAGCCCCATCGTTGACACATAATTCTGGTGTGCGTCGCAGGTGACGGAGACCAACTTGAGATACGCAACCTCAGCGTACCAGTCCTGAGAGGCCTATATAATTTTTTTATCGTTTTATTGTGTTTTTTTTTGTTGTATGGGTCTGTGCTGTGATTTTAGATGGACCTGGAAGACATTTTTTTTTTAATATTTTTGTCATTATCAGAGTATGCTTTTTGTTTTGTTTTGCTATAGATACATAGCTGATGTCGCATCTTACGAGTTTACGGGGAATGTCTGTAAGCTGGTAGGGGGGAGTTATGGCTAGTGGTACGGCAATGTTAAGCCTAATACCACATAGCCTAAGGTAAACAAATCCGTAACGTGTGTATAGAGGATCAGGAGGAGAATAAAGCCAGTTATAAACCAAACCATCACGTTATATCATCTACCTCCTTATTCGTTCTTTTTTCTTGATCTTCTACAGCCGGGAGATGATAACTTATGTCATAATAGGTATATAGGCTCAATATTGTTTATAAGCTAACCTCAACTGAGTAATTTATTTGATGTTATTGTGTCACCTAAACATATTTATTTCTATCTCATTGCTATTCTTAGGGGACAGTGTCCCAGAATAAAGAGTTTTTTTTTTATTCTATTGCTTTTCAAATTGACATAGTGCATTGACAAAGTGACATATGATGAATAGGTTTTTGAAAGGTCTAGATATTTCCATTACTAGTACTTCTTCTACAGCTGTTCAAACCTCCCAGATACATACTCTTTGAATGTGACATTGGGCGGAGATGATTTTTTAGTTTTAGTAACTCAAGAAGATCAAAGTTAGGGATTGGTCTACATACATGTTTCCATTACCGGCACTTCTTCTACCAATACAACCTGAATGTGAAAAAGAAATTAGAGACCGGATGTTATCCACTCATTATCGCAAAGGAGACAACAACTCACATAAAAATATGACATCTTTTTTTCAGAAGTGGAGCTGTTGCAGCAAATGAGAAATATAAGTGTGACCTTCTAAACATTACATTAGATTAACATTACATTCTGGTTTATTCCAGCAAAATAATTGTTTTATTTAGTCAAAATCACTATCAATATTTTATAGTGTAAGTCAGAATATAGTCTATTTGTTTGAAATTGTTTTAGGTGATAAGAAAAGCTAAGTGTCGGCTGAGTTCTCTAGTCTTTATTATGGCTACCAAAATAATTTTTTGTGCCCAACGTTGCCTCAGATCTGGAGGAATATATTGGAGAAAAGTTGATTAGCTCTGGATTAAACATTTAGACCTCTATGGGGAAAACCTTACCATTCTCTGTCTTTATGTTAATTGAATATAAATGAGGAACAGAATTATTAAACAAATTTAATTATGTTTACTGGCATAATTATATATGTTTTTGATATTAACATTGCAAATATAAAAGTGGTATATTCTTTATTTTTTTCTACAAAATGATTCTTTTATTTTTGTTAGTAAAAATTACTGCGTATTTTATATAAGTTATAATTTGTATTTGTTTATTTAATATTTACATTGCAAATATGGATGTTATACTAAATCGATGAATCGGTTACATTAGAATGACTACTGGTTGATACCAGTGACAAGAATAAGAAAGTATTGCCTTTGTTTTCAGTATGTGGTGTTTTTATAAATAAATTTTTTCCAGCAAAATAATTGTTTTATTTAGTCAAAATCACTATCAATATTTTATAGTGTATGTTAGAATATAGTCTATTTGTTTGAAATTGTTTTAGGTGGTAAGCTTGGCTACTCTAGCTCAATTGATTCTGACGATGAGGAAACAACAGGATGTAACATTATCCCAAATTTATTCTTCCAGGATGACAAGCATCCAGGATCTATCCTTCATTCCATCAACATGATGAGGAAGAACAAGACATTCTGTGATGTTGTCCTTCAGGTAGGTTGGAGTTAATAGTTTGAATAACATTTATAGTTAATAAATTAATCTAGGATGTAGGTAATAATTTACTTGTGTCGTGCTGGATGTAGGTAATAATTTACTTGTGTCGTGCTGGATCTCATGGTGGGTTCCAACCTCTTTTATTTTATTAATTACCCTTCATCTAATCTACATTTATCTTCTGCCCATACTTCGTAGCCTCCTATAAGCTGTTAATCTATAGCAACTTTCACCTTAGGCTCTTACACGTCCAGACTTCCTATGTTACGCAACATTGTTTCAGTGAATCTTGTTTCGATGAAAATCTTGTATCACGTAGACCCGCATTACACTCCGGGGACATGTTGGGAGACTGAATCAAAGCAGTACCGATTTAGCCTCGCAACTTCTCATTTTTAGCTACATATTTTAGTGACAATAAATACTTATATATGTACATATTTTACTTTTTTTATTTCAAATAAATTCCACCCCTATGTAGAACCAATCAAGACCCTTTTTGTCTGCTGCACATAGCTATTTTAATTATTGTTACTTAATTTTGGTAGGTAATGTTAATAAACTCCATATATCAATACAATTTACATAAATATTATGTATGGACAGAATGTTTACATTATTTACATAAGTGATGCTCTGATAAAATATTAAAACTATAAAAGCTTTTGACTCCTTAATAACAACATTGTAATGAAAAGGACTAATTGGTTCCACTAAACATTTTAACTGGTATATTTCTTTGGCAGATGTGAAAAACCAGGTCCATTTTTTTTTAACTTAATTTACCTCCTTTTTTACGACTTTCACAGATTTAATAGGTGAATAAGCTAACTTCTTCACCTAACAAATTTCTCCATACACTTTCTTCCTACTCCATTCCATAAGGTGTCTACCTCTGAATAATACTACTCCAGACACCACCATGCCAAGTTTACTCTTAAACTATTGCAAAATGTAACAATAAGCAGTAATAAAGAATATGGTTATCATCATCTAAATATTAAGTTGGATTTATTAACGTCTTTAATATTTCTAATAATACTCTACTTTCAAAAATACTCAGAAAAATTTCAGGCTTAAATACTCCCCAAAAATATGAAGAATATCCAAACTGGACTTTTAATTTGTATGCACTATTTTTCTTAGTTTATAAACCTCCGTATTATTTCATGGTGATCCCAATCTATTTCCTGTGTGTTTTTTAGAATCTGTTGTTTGTTTGTTTGGGATTTATTTTGGCGTAAAACCCTCAGGTCATTAACACAGTTATTTGTTTATCCAAAGTCATTTTAGGGAACCACCAATGGGAGCATGAGATATTACAAGGATGAGAGCAGAGCCCAGGCTCCCTGGATCCAACCGGGACCCAGGAGGCACCCCAGTCCCACAAGTCAGGCGATGGTTATAGATATTGTTTTGTCAGACACAAAGTTTGATGCGAGGATGTGGATAAAAAGCATGTATTCACCTAACTTAAAAACATTAGTACAATACAATATTTACATTTTCATATTCATTTTAGAATCTTTTTTTTGGTGATTGGTTTATTTGAGGGTGTAATGTGGAGATTTATAGACACAGGTAAATAATAATGCCTTAGAAATTGAAAATAAATATGGAAACATGAAGATAAAAAACAACCCTGAAACATCACCAGGAAATAATTAAGAAATTAAAGATGAAAAAATCTGTCAAATTTAATAACTATACACTACTAAAAAAGATCTAAAAAAGTATTATAAGCCTTGTGTAAAAACTTTTTTTAATGAGCACATAGCTAGTTCAATGGATTGTTGGCTAGTGGGTATGGGGTTTATATATTTTTTTGATTGATTGAAGAGAGTTTTCTACGAACTTATATTACATAAACTAAGTTTTTCAATATACTTTTTACTAGTGTTCAAATTTGAAGTCATAGGAGCAGTTTGTGTTTCTTATTATTTTGCATCAGTTTCCAAATTTTGCATTGATGTCTCCCTACAATGATGTTATGTTCTCAATTTTTTTGTGGTATATGTTTCACAAATATTAATAATTATCAGACAAAGAAAAAAAAAATACTGGCTAATCGGGAATATCCAATAGGGGGCTCTACCAACTGAGCCTGCACAAGTGTCTTAATGCGTAACAATGTTGATATATGATGAGAATATGGGTATTAGTCGTAAGGAGGGCCTGCCTTCCCAGAGGGGATTGAGAAGCTTGTCCTATGGGATTAACTGTTAATGCTATATGTTTATAATTATATAGTAATACTAGCATGATCGAGAGAAGGGGGTTTCACAGGGTAAGTAAAATACAATTTTCTGGTATTCCAGTCTACATACTATATTTTATAATATATATTATTATTTTGTGTATTAACAGTTAAATTTACTACTACATTCAATAGTACTTGTATCCAATTTATTTACTTATTCAAATATTGATTTCCATTTAGGTTGAAAGCAATGATATACCTGCTCATCGAGTGATTTTGGCTAGTGTATCTCCTCATCTGATGGAACTCTTTCAAGGAGACACAGACTCAAAGGAAAGTGTCATTAGCTACAAATTGGATCGGTTATTTGAAAAGCATGCTGTAGAGAAGCTTGTCGATTATGCATATACATCCAGGTAAACTACTTAATTTTTATTGTATGATGTTTTCTTAATAATTTTAGCTTGTTATTCACTATAATGTAATGTAATTAGTAACTCCTGGTTTTAAAAACAAATCACTTAATACATATTCAAATGTGATCTAAGAAAAATTATAAATTCCCCTAATAGGGTGATAAATGAACTAATCCATACAATATTTAAAGTAATAGTCACTCACTCATTCATATAGTACGTACAAACTATAGTTAGTTCAGGGAAAAAATTACCAAGAGTAGTGGGTAGGACATGTAGGGGAGGCCACCCCCACCCTAACAACAGTTTCCCCATCCAGTTCTCTCAGTCAACTGCATAATTGTCATCAATACTATAGTTATGCGATTTTTATTTTCACAGATATTTACCAACCAACCTTGTTTTAAAAACAATTCCAAAACATAATTAACTAGGAGAATTATCCAATCTTGCTCGGAATAGGCTTCTGGAATGGAAAAGGATGTACGGACCCAACACCTGCCATAGAAAATGTTGTTTCTCAATATTTCGTCAACAGTTTTTGCCAAATTTAACTGGTATATTACTCTATCAATTTGTATCCTACTCCTTCCCACTATGTTGCTGTTATGTACATATAATACAGATATCCCTGGGGAACTCCCTAGCACTAAGCATGAATTTCGCTTGTTTTCATCAGCTCACGTCAACTGAGCCAACAAATATTCCCAAATGTCAATGTTACTTACAGAGCTCCTATCTGCCTATGTAACTAGAAGCTATTTAGTGTATCAGTCCTGCAATGCAGAACTAGCAGTCTGCTACTCAGTATTCAGCTGTCAAAGGGTTAATGATGAAGTAGAGTGATGATTCCTGTCTTGCTTTATCTCAAAGTTTCATATTTTAATTGAATCATTTCTATTTGATAATAATTTATTGAATTTTTCAGACTTGAGCTGGAACCAGATGAAGTGAAATCTGTGTTTGTAGCAGCAAACCAGCTAAAAATTGACAGGGTAGTTAAGGTTTGTGGTGCTCATCTTGTCAACAACTTGAATATAGACAATGCCATTGAAATCAGGGCATTACACGGTATCTGCAAGGATAAATCACTTGTCAGCAAAGTTGATGCATTCATATCAGAAAATGTATGAAGCAAATCATTTTGTTTTATTTGTATCAAGTATCAATAAGAGTAAATAAATGAAAAAAAACATTTTTTTTTTAGTTTAATGAAATAGTCAAGACCACAAGCTTCCTTTCATTACCATCAGTTCAGATTGAAGTACTTTCTCAAAGTGAAGCAGAGATGAAAATGGTTTCTGGAAATTCAGTATGCCAACTTGCGTTTGACTGGTTGAATAGAGCACATGAGGAGAATAGTTTCCAAGACCTTGTCGAAAAGGTATACTAGGCTACCAGGAATATTATATATTAGCTATTAGACCTATATTTTAATGATGTGTCACTTATAAGATCTGTTTTATTTAGACTCACATGCTGTATTTGGCTCTTGATAATTCCTTACAAGACTGTTCTGAGCTACCTACTGGAGATATTGGAGATACAGAACTTGTGCAAGATTACAAACGACTTAGTAGGGCAACAGCTGTCGGAAATAAAGTGTGTTTTCCTGTATTTATTTGATGTATTTGAATCAATATCTATCACTTATAATGTTAATGTAATGTAAAATTTAAATCTTTATTTTATGCTTTAATAGAAAAAAAAGAAAGCCCTAGCAGCAGCAAAACCTCGAATAATTATGTACTCGAGGAATATTTCCTGCAATTCAGAGGAGCTTGAGCCAGAGAACAGTGGCAGGATAATTGCTGCGACACAACTGAAAGGTATCATCATTTCACTCATTATTTAGTGGGAGTGCACGCGGGAGAGAAGTACTACCCTTCTTGTACAGATTACAATACCCTTTTAGCAGCACTTCTTTAAGTAATTACGTTTCAACTCTGTGTATTACTTCCTGGTTTATTGCAGTAAACTTGCATATTTATGCAATTTTTTTTAACTAGCTCTTTTTTGGTTATCCCATTTCTCAAATAACTTTCTAAAATGTTCTTTGATGCTGCCATTACATACTAACAGTGTATTGTTTTGATGCTGACCACAAATAAGGCTGTATAGACATTTTTTTCTATCTATACACACATCAGCTATGCAAAAAGCACATGTGTTTATTTTTATAAGCATATACTCTTTTAAAAACATTTTGTTAACTAAATTCAGGCAGTAATGCCTTTTTTTAACTTATACCCTAAATTCTATAAATATAAATTTTAAAAATTAAATATAAAACAACCCAATTACTTAATATTGGACAATTTTATGAACAAAATTGTAGATGACCTGTTTAACGCTTAATACTATTTTTATTTAACAGCTTTCCAATGTTTAATTATGTGAAAATAGCTTTCATTTTTGAGGTTATTAGAGCTTTTCTTTCCTTAATTTTTACTACCTAATTATAGAGCAGCTGGGATGTATAAAGTCTAAGGGATGTCTCATATCATGCCACAATGGTTCTAAAATAAAACCAACCTCATTGTAAATACAGCTTTGTCATAATTAATCCACGTATTTAATATCTCAGTCCAACTAAAAGCCATTCCATACAAGAGAAGTTGACAGTAATAGTAGTGAACATTTTAGCCTTGAGTGTTACTTTTTTTTCTAATACCTCATCTTTTTCTGCATCTCCCCATGATTCATTGGTGCTTTTAAAGGGACGAAACAATTAGATATTTTTGTAAATATTTACTTAAAATAAGAATCCTTGCCTGCAATATTTATTTTATGAAAAAGTATTCAATGACTAACGAGTAGAATAGACAACTTATGATAAAAGTATTAGTAATTGTATTGCTGAAATTATTTAGTTCTCTTAGTCACTTCTCTCTAAAGTTTGCAAATGTTTGTTGTGTTCAAAATTATAAATCTTAGTGAGGCAGAAGAAATCTATGCTTGTCACCTTGTTGTGAGATGGGTATCATTCTGTGAAGCTCAATCTGGCTCTCCAATGATGTGATCTCTGGTCAGAAATCACCCTGACCTTGGTCTTCTTGATGTCATACCACTCATCCTCAATACTCTTCCGATTGTCAATGATGAAATATCAATGTTCCATGCTTCAGTAATCAAACTTTAAAGACCCAAAGATATTAACTGTCTGATTTTGTTAGCGGGTTATATAATAAAAAGAGTTCAATGGGTTGAAAACATATATTATCTGATCAAACAGAACAATCGACATGACCGAGGGCTGTGCCAGGCGCTTACTCACTGATCACTGATAACCACCATACAGATTCACCTATCAATACACAATATCCAAAGAGGTTACTCCTGACACACCCCCTCAATTGAAACTTTATATACACAAAAAGAAAAGTAAAGATTCAATTGCAAAGTAACTCAAAATTTACATTTGAAAAAATTAAACAATTAACAATTCTCGAAACTTTTTAAATTTTTCATAGACCAGTGGTTTTGTGAATAAGTCCGCAATATTTTCTTCAGAACTAATATAGTCTATTACAATTTTCTTATTATCTACAAGTTCTTTGACAAAATGATATTTAATATCAATATGTTTGGCTCTTTTGGAATTTTCTGGATTTTTAATCTGAGCAATAGCACTATTGTTATCAACATTTAATCTAGCACTCACTTCACCACACTTAAACTCACTTATCAAACCGCACAAATTCACCAACTCCTGAGCAGTGATACCAGCAGCAATGTATGCTGCCTCCATGGTTGATAACGCAACACAGGTTTGTTTTCTTGAGTGCCATGCCACCGGGTTGCCAGCCAAGAATGCCACAAAGCCGCTCACACACCAAGAATAAATAAAATTATTTTCACCTGGGTTATCCTCTTGAAAGCCACGAGCGACCAGCCTCGCCTTCTTCATGCCGTCTTCCTTCATCGTAAAAACCCATTTTGTCGAGATGGCCTTCTCTCCTTCAGGGACGTCTTCAGGAGTCCATGTATTCATAGTTTCGTGAGCGAGTAGTTCTTTGTTGATGGCTTCTCTCCATTGACTGTCTTTGGTTGCTTCTTCAAAATTATCTGGAGTTTCTTGGCTCGATAAACAATAGGCTGAATAAACCTCGTAGTCTTTTAAATATTTGGGCTTTATCTTTTTTCTCTTTACTTTCTATCCTCTTCTTCCTCAAAACCATAGAAGTCTTCTTCCTCTTCTTCAAAAATATTTTCCACTTCTTGTTCTACTTCTTGTTCTTTATTTTTATTTTCATTATTCTTTTCTTGAGGTGGTTTGGATTCATCCAAAGTCTCCTCTCCAATAATTCTTTTATTGTTTATATCAGGATTATTATCATAGCGAAAATTATTTTCGTCAAAGGTGACATCTCGGGAAACATAGACATTGTTTATTTTAGGGTCCCAAATTCTATATCCGTTAGCACCATAGCCCACAAATATGGATCTAATTTATTTGCCCGAGGAAGCTTTAGTGTCCAAGCCTTACATCCAAATACCCGCAGCCTACTTAAATCATCTTTTCCAGAGAAAATATCTGTTGGGATTTTCCCTCCAAGTGCAACTGTTGGTGAACGATTTAGCTGGAAGGCTGCTGTCCTTATAGCTTCACCCCATAGTGTTTTAGGCAAGCCTGTGTCCACAAACATAGCTCGGACCTTGTCCATTAAAGTTTTATTTATTCTCTCACTTACCCCGTTCATAGAAGGTGAGTAAGGAGCCGTATATTCCAATTGTATGCCATTATTTTGACAAAATCTTTTAAAAATAGCAGAGCTAAATTCTCCACCATTGTCAAGTCTAGTGCGACTGACAGAGTTCCCGATTCGGTTTGAAAGTTCTTTGATAAATTTCATAAGATTATCTGCAGCTTCACTTTTGTTTTTCATAAGGAATATAACACAGAAATGTGAAAAGTCATCAATTACACAAAGATAATACTTCTCACCATTAATTGTAGCAGTCTTTACAGGTCCACCTACATCAGTGTGTAGCAGTTCTCCAACTCTCCTTGATCGTGGTCCAATAACAGAGTGAAACGGTTGACGAACAGCCTTGGCCTGTCGACACGAGTCACATACATCGGTAGAGTAGGGCAATCCCATTTGACGTAAACCATTTCGATTCACATGGCCCAAACGCAAGTGCCAAATATTTCACTGTACAGCAGAATATGTCCTATGAGTCTCTTCAGGTATTGTCAATTTAACAGCATACAATTTTCCAACACTTTAGCAATTAAGTTTAAAATTTTCGCCAGATATATAGACATTTTCAGAAGAAAAAACAACTTTCTTACCAGTATTAACAATTTTCTTCACTGATAACAAATTCAAAGTCAAATCCTGTACAATCAACACTTCCAGTTTTATCATCGTAGAATCTTTTGAGAGTCGCATTAATCCCTTTTGCCTGGCTTCCAGATCTTGTCCATTGGCCACTTTAATCCTAATGGGGAACTTTAAATTCTCAATATTCGTGACAAACGGCAACAGATCCGTCTTAACAAGATGGTCTGTGCAACCTGAGTCCAAAATAAAAGTGATTTCGTTCTCAAGTTCACTTTTTCTGGTAAAAGCACAACATTCATCATTATTTACAGCTACGAAGGTTACCTCTTCATGTAAAACCTTTCGATTTCGAATCTCTCGATTTATTTTCCCATCGATATCCTCCTCTCGATAGCGGCTTGTGATCGCGCTTTTTAGGGTAATTCGCTAACAAATGTCCAGATTCACTACATCCGTAGCACTTCCTGAACTTGTTAAATCCTGTCCTTGCATTAAAAGAAATGTCATCTTCGTGGTTTTCCAACTGCATGTCATTCTTCAGTTCGGCGTCCAACAATCTAGATTTCACGAAGTCCAGGGTTAGGTCGGTGTCTATCACCTCCAAAACCGTAACAAATTTTTCATATTTCTCCGGTATGGTGAGCAACAAGTGGCAAACGAGGTCGTCCTCTTCGAACTTGGATCCCATCGCTTCCAGATCTCGAACCAATGAGTCAAACTTGTTGAAGTGTTCTTGAAGTGGTGTAGTACACTTTAATGATAAAAGTCTCTTCCGTACGAGGAGTTTTGAAATGGTGCTCTTCCTTTCGAAAACTTTACTCAAGCGAGATAGCATCTCTCCTCCAGTTTTAGTATCTCGGACATAGTCGATATGGCGCTCCGTCACGCAGTTAATCACCAAGTTCTTCGCTTTCTTTTCCGCTTTTTTATCTGCTGTTGTTTTAGCTTCCCATTCTTCTTTCATAGTGTGCTCAACTCCCTTTTCTTCTAAAAGGCACATAACTCTAAATTTCCAGTTTTTATAGTTTGAGTCGTCCAACTGGGGGTACACGGTTGACGACGCCATCTTAGCCTCTCACGGATACCGGTAAACCGACTCGGAGCGAACACTACACGATTCCCGAATACTTTCACTGATTTACACAGCCTGGGCCCATAACCTGTTAGCGGGTTATATAATAAAAAGAGTTCAATGGGTTGAAAACATATATTATCTGATCAAACAGAACATTCGACATGACCGAGGGCTGTGCCAGGCGCTTACTCACTGATCACTGATAACCACCATAGGGATTCACCTATCAATACAAAATATCCAAAGAGGTTACTCCTGACAGATTTGCAGTACTAGCAAAAGCCTAAACCTATTTTCACTTGTATCTGTCCAGTCTGTATTGAATTGAAATATTTGTGATTCAAGAATGAATGTGATTCAAAGTCATTGAACCAGAGCCACAATTTTAAGTGTGTGTTCCAATTGTGTGTTTTACAAATAGAGGTGATGTTTTGCATGTTAGTTTCATTTAATGCCACAATGGTTCTAAAATAAAACCATCCTTATTGTAAATACTGCTTTGTCATAATTAATAAATTACTTCATAATAAAAAGAAAAATATTTCCCTATCATATTGTGTAGTGTCAAATTCAAGATTCCGTTGCTTTGATTGATATTATGTAATTTTTGTTTTTTATTTTTTAATGTTACAATGTCATTAAATTAAAATCATGTTTCCTTCTTTAACCCTGTTAGTTATTTTTTCAGTGTCATGATATTTGGATGGTAGGTCCATTTAATGCCTGAATGATGCTAAAAATAAAAGTAATTCTGTAAAAAAAAAAGTTTCATTGATATATTCTGGTGTTAGGGTTTAAGGCAAAATAACACATGTAGGTGTCTTCCTATTCACACTAGAAAGACGGATTTATTTCAGGAACAGTTTTAGGGTTGGTTTATTTATGTCATATATTTATATGTGATTATAATATTTATGTCATAAAAGTCGATTAGAAAGTTAAAAAGGAAAATCCCCAATATTATGATGAACAAAACGACATTAAAACATATTGTTGAGTTAGATATTGTTGTAGGTCCCCAAGATAATATGAGGTGGAACTGTGGTCTTTCACCTGTGCTGGCGGCCTAGTCGGTGGGCAGCTTAATTCGTTTTGATCTGACTCCATAAGAGCT